>JAJEJO010005137.1:56-28345 GCA_020662805.1 Glaucomys volans | reverse complement strand
CTTAAGAGTCAGTATTTCTGAAGAAGAGACAACTCTCAGAAATGCAGATATTTTAAGGATCTCATTAATATCCTGGCAAGTGTACTGCATCAACATGTACTACAACATGAAAATGCTCACACAGGCCTTAAATGGATTCTTATATTGTTTTGGACATCAAAGTTCAGGCTGAGAATACCTTGGGATTTCATTGTTCCCTTTCAATAGGGAATGACATTCCAAATATCACTGGTACTAGTGTTTACAAAGGAGAAACTTTCTGGGGTGCACTGCTCTCTCTCTTCAAAAGAAGTGGGCTTCTGCTACTCAACATCATGCAACATAAATATAACATCAATTTGAAAACCAAGAGATGTAGACTGAACCAAGGTGCATTTGGCCCTGGGTGTACCCACTTTGCTGTGCTTTGCAGGCTTATTGACATCATTTATTAAAGACTTATGTGAATTGGCACTGAATGCATAAGTTAGCTTCCACTGATATCATTCAGCAGCCACAACAGCTATGTAAAGCCTGGTTTCACTGTATCATTAGAGATACATCATTCTAATGAATTCATAACTAATGAAGCATTTTCTCAGTATCATTTGAGATACATTCATTCTAGTGAATTCATTACTATTGAAGCACTTTCACCCTGTACAAAACTCAACGCAAAGTGGATCAAGGACCTAGAAATCAGACCAGAGACTCTGCACCTAATAGAAGAGAAAATAGGTCCAAATCTTCATCATGTTGGCCTAGGACCAGACTTCCTTAACATGACTCCCAAAGCGCAAGAAATAAAAGCACGAATCAATGGTTGGGATAGAGTGAAACTAAAAAGCTTCTTCTCAGCAAAGGAAACAATCAGTAATGTGAAGAGAGCCTTCAGAGTGGGAGAAAATCTTTGCCACACACACTTCAGACAGAGCACTAATCTCCAGAATCTACCAAGTACTCAAAAATCTTTACACCAAGAACACCAATAAACCAATCAATAAATGGCCAAGGAAATGAACAGACACTTTACAGAGGAAGAGCTACAAGCAATCAACAGATTTATGAAAAAATGTTCAACATCACTTGTTATAAGAGAAATGCAAATCAAAATCACCTTAAGATTTCATCTTACCCCAATTAGAATGTCTTTTATCAAGAACACAGGCAACAACAGGTGTTGGCGAGGATGTGGGGAAAAGGGTACACTCATTCATTGCTGGTGGGAGTGCAAGTTGGTGCAGCCACTCTGGAAAGCAGTGTGGAGATTCCTTAGAAAACTTGGAATGGATCCACCATTTGACCCTGCTATCCCACTCCTTGGCTTATGCCCAAAGGACTTAAAATCAGATTGCTTCAGTGATGCAGCCACATCAATGTTCATAGCTGCTCAATTCACAATAGCTAGATTATGGAATCAACCTAGATGCCCTTCAGTAGATGAATGGATAAAGAAACTGTGGTGTATATATACACAATGGAATATTACTCAGCCATAAAGAAGAATAAAATTATGGTATTTGTAGGTAAATGGATGATGTTGGAAACTGTTATGCTAAGTGAGATCAGCCAATCCCAAAAATCCAAAAGCCGAATGGTCTCTCTGATAAATGAATGATGATGCATAATGTGGGGGGGAAAGATGGCAAGAATGGAGGAAAGATAGCTACCATAGAGGGAGGGAGGGGTGGGGGCGGGTGGGGGGTAAAATTAATAACAGAGTGTGTGACAGATACCATTGCCCTGTGTACATGCATGAATGCACAGATGGTTTGACTCTACTTTGTTTACAACTAGTGAAACAATAGCTGTACTCCATTTGTGTTCAATGAATCAATAAGTAAATAACAAAAAAAGAAATCCTAAAGTATGTTGAAGAACAGTGAGCAAATTGCCCACACGTGAATATGGATGGTATTTCATCCTGTCAGCTTTCAGCCATGTCTTTTTTCTTGGATGAAATTCAATGTCAAAAAGTCCAAGGGGACATGCACACTATACACCCTGAATCCTCTTCTCCTCTGTTAACAGGTTAGGATTGTATTGTAGCTAAAACAAGACACTGGCACTCATCTGATTCCTATTCCCATTTGCCAGAAGAGCGGGGCATGAGTTTTTCTTGACAGTTGCCAAACAAAGCAAGAACCTGAATATATTCCTGTTGCCATGGCAACAACAATACTAATATGCTGTCATATGGCCATTTTGTGACTCCAGGCAGTATATGCAGTGTAGAGAGGATGACAGCCAATCCATTCATGGAAACACATGTTCCACAAGACCCAGGAACCATCCCTGGAAAGTGAAAAAAACCTGCATTCTCCTGCATTAGCAAGAGCATTCCATGCCTTCCAAACCAAACTCCCCCATGCCAGCGCCTTCCACTCTGCATACTACAGCTACCTTCTCTTTTGGTCTCTTTCCTCAGAAGCACTGAGAATCAATTTAGACTAATCTTGAGTGGGATCAAAACCAGGGTAGCAGCATTTTGTGGGAAAATGAAGAATTTACAGTTCAATGATTAGGAATTTCTGCAAATAATTTTACTGCAAGGATTGGTGAGAGGAATTCTTGTAAATATAAGAATTGGAAGTTTGAAAATGAAATGTGTTTTTCTTTTTAATCTGGGAAAATTTTGTTTTTGGATTCACAGATCCTGTGAGCCATCACATCTTCCAATTCCCTATACATATTTACACACTGCTCCTCGCCATCATGAGGAGATATTCCCTAATTAGGTATCAGACTTCTCCCAGGAAAGGCCTTTATCAAGCACCAACTTACATGATGTGAAAATTAAGGTGCAGAATCTCCACTGTGATATGCATCTGGCCCAGCTGGAAGGAGTTTACTCAAGGTGGAGATCAGGGTGAGTGAAGAGAATGAGACTGGTATGAGCAGTTTGTGATGGAAAGGGCTTTGTTTTCAGGTGTGAAAGAATCCTTCAAATTCCACTGGTCACTGATTTCTAATTTCATTCCATTATGATCTGATAGTATAAAAGGTAGTATCTCTATGTTTTTGTATTTGCTAAGAGTAGCTTTGTGGCATAACATATGGTCTATTTTAGATAAGGAGCCATGAGCTGCTGAGAAGAAAGGGTATTCACTTTTTGATGGATGGAATAATCTATATATGTCTGTTAAGTCTAAATAAGCAATTGTGTCATTGAGTCCTATGGTTTCTCTGTCCAATTTTTGCTTGGAAGATCTGTCCAATGGTGAGAGAGGAGTGTTAAAGTCCCCTAGTATTATTGTGTTTTGGTCTATTTGGTTCCTGGAATAGAGAAGGATCTGATTGACGTACATGGATGCGCCATTTTTTGGTGCCCTGAAAATCCATATGCAGCAAAATGAAACTAAACCCATATCTCCCACCCTGTACAAAACTCAACTCAAAATGCATCAAGGATCTAGAATTTATACCAGGGACCCTGCACCTAAGAGAAGAGAAAATAGATTCAAATATTCATCATGTTGGCCTACAACGAGATTTCCTTAACATGATTCCCAAGGGGCAAGAAATATAAGCAGGGATCAATGATTGGGATAGAATCAAACTAAAAAGCTTTTTCTCAGCAAAGAAAACAATCAGCAATGTGAAGAGAGAGCCTTCAGAGTGGGAGAAAATCTTTGCTACACACAATTCAGATAGAGCACTCTTCTCCAGAATCTACAAAGAACTCAAAAATTTTTACACCAAGAACATTAATAACCCACTCAATAAATGGGCCAAGGAAATGAACAGACACTTTACAGAGGAAGATCTACAAACAATCAACAGAATCATGAAAAAATGTTCAACATCCCTCGTTATAAGAGAAATGCAAATCAAAACTACCTTGAGATTTCAACTTACCCCAATTAGAATGTCTTTTATTAAGAATACAGGCAACAAGTGTTGGCGACGATGTGGGGAAAAGGGTACACTCATGCATTGCTGGTGCAATTGCAAATTGGTGTAGTCACTCTGGAAAGCAATGTGGAGATTTCTTAGAAAACTTGGAATGGATCCACCATTTGACCAGCTACCCCACTCCTTGGCCTATAACCAAAGGACTTAAAATCAGATTACTACAGTGATGCAGCCACATCAATGTTCATAGCTGCCCAATTCACAATAGCTAGATTGTGGAACCAACCTAGATGCCCTTCAATAGATGAGTGGAAAAATAAACTGTATATATATACACAATGGAATATTACTCAGCCATAATGACAAATAAAATTATGGCATGTGCAGGTAAATGGATGATGTTGGAGACTGTTATGTTAAGTGAGATTAGCCAATCCCCAAAATCCAAAGTTCCAATGGTCTCTCTGATTAATGAATGATGATGCACAATGTGGGGTGGAAGGGTGGCAAGAATTGAGGAAGGATGGATAGCATAGAGGAACAGGAGGGGAGGGGATGAGTTGGGGTGGTAATAACAGAATGTGTGACTGACATCATTGCCCTGTGTAAACGTATGAATTCGCAGATGCTGTGATTCTACTTTGTGTACAACCAGAGAAACAATAGCTGTACTCCCTTTGTGTTCAATGAATCAAAATTAAATAAATTAGAAAAAATGATTTAAAATAAAAGATGCCAGTCAAAAAGAACCACCCATTACATAATTACATATATGTGAAATGTCTGGAATATGCAAAACTATAGAGAGAGCAGATGGGTGAGTTTGGCCTGGGGCTAGAGAAAATGAAGGAACTGTGAGGTTACAGCTAAGAGGTGAGCACTGAAAGTACATTTTAGATGGATTGTTAAGGTTACACATCTCAATATGAAAAATAGACACTTCAAGTGGGTAAATAATGTGACATATGAATTTTATTCAAATAAAACTATTTATAAAAAATAAATAAATAAAAAATTCCACTGATCCCAAAGACCAGAGAATATAATATTTCCTACTAGGATTGACTTCTCTTACTGCCACATGCTTCCATGGTTCCCTCCAATAATTTCTCTGTGAGGAGCTATAACTCTCTTTTTCCTGAAAGGCACAGGGATAAACATTTGTCTCCTCAGGACTCCCTAGACATTGGGATTAAAAATGTAACAAAGATTTCTGGTTGCATAGTTTTACAAAGCCACCTATAGAATTTGAA
This sequence comes from Glaucomys volans, assembly GCA_020662805.1. Lineage (NCBI taxonomy): Eukaryota > Metazoa > Chordata > Mammalia > Rodentia > Sciuridae > Glaucomys > Glaucomys volans. The sequence continues at coordinate 23,258 of JAJEJO010005137.1, read as the reverse complement.
AAATATTACTTGGCTCTGCTTGGGGTGATTTTCTGCAGCACATATCACAAAATCAGGCCTGCAGAGCAAGCAGTCATCTACCTTTTGGAGACTCTTCAGATTTTGCCAACACTCTAGTATCACCTTTCCTCTACTGTTCAAGTAAACAAAACATTTGGATAAGTCTCAGATTTAGTTGCAGGCCCATTCTAAAGAGAGTATTCAGGAAGAAGCTGTTATGACAGAAAAAGTGCTTTCCCAGAGAACTAATTTCCTTAAGGCTCAGTATTCCTAACATTGAGAGAAATCGCAGGAATGCAATGGTTGTAAAGGCTTCAATATTATGCTGGAAAGTGTTCTGAATCAACAAGCTCTCCAAAATAAAAATGATCAACAGGGCCTAAAATGGATTCCTCATCATTTATGGATTTTGAAGCTTAGGTTGAGCACATATTAGGACTTCATTTTGCCTTTCAGCAGGGAATGACATTCCGAATATCATCAGCATTACTGTTGGCAAAGGCTTCGCTTTCTGGGGAGCACTGCAGTTACTCTGCAAAAGAATTGGTGTTGTGCACCTCAATTTTGTCCAACACCAACACAATATCAAATGAATATTGAGAGATTTAGACAGATCCCTGCTGCACATGACCCTGGGTGTACACATTTAGTTGTGTTTTGCATGTTTATAGGCATCATTTATTAAAGACATGTATGAACTGGCACTGAATGTGAAAGTTAACTTCCACTGATATCATTCAGTAGTCAGAGGTTTTATGTAAACCAGAGGGTTTATGGTTTCCCTGTTTCACTCAAGATCCATATGTATTTCTAATGAAACATTTTTCAGGCTTTTGTTAGTTTTGAGGGAAATTTTAAGAGATGCTCTGTAGGAATGGGTGAGGATGGTATGTTCTTATTTTTATCAATTAAATGAGAATGATTCAATTCTGATATTAGTGCAAGGATGACCCAGGAAAACCTATTTTAAATAATCCTTTTGAAGAAATGAAATTAGAGATATAATTTATGTAGCAGTATTTTTGTGCATGACTGCAATTCCTACAAATAAGCACATGGAATTTTGGAGTGCTGTGGGGTCCCATTTTCCTACCCCATAAGTCTGATCACACAGTTCATATTCAGTTGCTTTCTATGTTTTTGAACTTAAGATATTGCAAGGGTTTTGTATTCAATGTTGAATCATAACACAGTTATTTACTTTTCTTAAATTTTGTGATCTGCTGCATTTTTTATTTCCAGAGGCATTATTCAGTGGTCCATAGGCAAATTTGTACTTGTGTAAATTATAGTGCTGTGGTGTATATGCTGTGTTGAAGGAAGGTATTTCATCCCAAGTCATATCCCAGGAATGCTGTTTGCACAGGCTTGATGAGGTATGCCTTGCAAATTTCAGGGTAGAATCAGCAATGGGGGAGGACATTTTGGTCTTCAGCAATTGCACTTTTGATTAGTAAGTACTCTCACTTACAACAATCAACTTGTATTTCTTTCTATATTTACATACCACTTTCAAATAAAGAAAGTTCCTGGAATGTTTGGGGAGACCACTCTGGGCCATCGTCTGATGCCATAGAATTGCCTGGATCCTGTCTGAAGCTAAGATGTGTTGGTGCTGTTTTTTGAATCTCTGAAAGTCAGGAATAAAATGCTTAAAATGAAAGAGCTCATGAAATGTGATCCATATCTAGCCAGGATGGAATAACTTGAACCAAAATTTACTTCTCACCTGAAACAGCTTGAAAATGGATTAAATTCATAAAACAAAGGTTTTCAGACATTGCCTATCGGCAGTGCCCTGCTGATCCCTAAAACAGGGAAAGCAAATTAACTGGGCTCTCTGATTGATGCCCCAGTGTGTTTCCTGGAGAACATTTCAAGGCACAGCACAGGTAGGGGAATCCAAGCAGAGCCTGGCATCTTCCAGAGTTGAAAAGAGAGAGATGGAAGTTCAAAACGAACCCCCCCACTCTTGGAGAGGTAGAATCAATAGCATTGACATGACCATGTTACCAAAAGAGATCCACAGATTCAATGCCATCCTCATCAAGATACCAATGACATTCTTCACAGAACTAGAAGAAGCAGTCCTACAATTCATAGGAGAGAGTAGAAAACCCAGACTAGACAAGCAGGCCTGGGCAAGAAGAGCAAAGCTGGAGGCACACAGTACCTGACTTCACATGGTACCACGGAGCCACAGTAACTGAACAAGGTGCAGCCAGAACCAGGCATCAGACCAGTGGAATAGACTAGAAGACAAACCAGCCCACACTGATAGTCATCTGATGCTTGACAGGATTATTAAAATAAGAGTAAAACAATCAAACTTGATCCAGGCTGATACTTCTCAAAATAGAGTCATACACAGTGATTTCATAGTCCTAGCATTTTCAGTGTTTGGCTTAATTTTGTTCCTTATCACAGTAATTTAGACTTTTATCACTTCTAATTAGAAATATATCTGATTTCTTGATGACCAGGTATGGATAATTTTGCACTTTTTAAATTTTTAATTGACAAATAATACTGGGAAACCTGGATTTTCATATTTAAAAAATGAAACTGATCCCATTCTCATGCCCTGCATAAAAGTCAACTCAAAATGGATAAAAGTCCTAGAAATTAGATCAACAACTTTACAGCATAGGGTTACAATAAAAGGTGTGAGCATCAAGTCCCTGTACAGGAGCCCTAAAGCTCATGAAATAAAACCAATAATTAATAACTAGAGTGTCACCAAAGTCAAAAAGCTTCTGAGCAATGGAAACAAACAAGAGCATGAAGAAAAAGCCCATAGTGTGGTGGAACATCTCGGCCAACTGCTGTTCTAACAGAGCGTGAAGATCGACAACACATAACTAACTCAAAAGACTTAGCTCCAGAAAGAATAGCTTAATAAATAATAGACAAATGAACTCAGCAGGCATTTCTCAAAAGAAGAAATGCAAATCACAAACAAATATATTAAAACTGTTCAAAATTTTTAGCAATCAGAGAAATGCAAATCAAAACCATATTCCAGTTAGAATGACAATCATCAAAAATACAAATTTTAATAAACACTGGCAAGGATTTGAGGAGAAAGGAACACCAACACACTATTGGCAGGACTGTAAATTAGAACATCCATTTTGAGGAGTTTCCTTTAAAGACTAGGAATGGAGCCACCATAGGATCCAGCTATCCAACTCCTCAGTAAGTATGCAAAAGAATTAAAGCGAGCATTCTATAATGATACATGGATATGCATGCTCATAGCAGCACAATTCACAATAGCTGACCTGTGGAACCAGGCTGTGTGCCCATCAGCAGACCAATGGATGAAGAAACTGTGGTGTATACACACAATGCAGCTGTACTCAGCCACAAAGAAGAATGAAATATGTCTTTTGTTGGTAAATGGATAGAACTGAAAACATTATACTAAGTGAGACAACAGATTGAGAAAGTCAAGAGTCATACATCTTTTCTCCTATGTAGAAGGTAGGGTGAAGGAAACAGGAAAGAAAGGGGATCTTATGAACATGGGAAACAATAGAGCAGAGTAGTGGCAGGTGACCCTGGGAGGACAGGGAAAGTGGAGGTACCTGTGCAGCAGACCCCATCATGCTGTGTGCATGCACAAAGACATACTAGTGAACTCCACTGTTACCTATTACTGTAATGCACCAAGACAAGGTAATAATCAGAGACTGAGGTCTGGGGAGGTCAAGGCAACCAGAGTTCACAGTGCAGAGTAGAGTCCTGCCCATAGCCAGAGTGGAGGTGTCTGTTCTTTTCTTCTGGTGCACCCCACTAGAGAGATCTTCAGAATCAACATATGGACCAAGAATAGCTTTATTGAACTGAAACCCTGGAAGGAGCTCATGGCTGGCTGTAACTCAAACCCAGTCCTAAATCCCTGAAAAGTTGTACAACCACCTGCCCTGAGGGCACAACAGGGAAAGGCACTGGAAGAAGGAATGGAATGTGGGTTTTCCATGGATCCCCCTATTGTGGTCTCTTGCCTGGATAGGCTGTTGTATATTATATTTTATATTCTTCTCAACCTCACTTCTTTCATGCCAAAATCTGGATTTGGTTTCTCACAAGGAAGAAAGTTTCCTTGATCCAGTCTGCAGATGTGAACTTGGCACCCAGTTAGCAAAGGAAACTCAGGAGGAAGCTCTGGGAAATCTTTTCTGGACAATATGAACCTTGGGAGAAGAGTCTCTATCCATGTGCCAAGTGTCACAGATCTGGCACAGTGTCCTGGCGCCAGAGGCAACATGTTCAACATCAGAAAGCAGAAGTTTTCACCATGACAACAAGGCAGAGACAGGGAGTGACATCACTGTATCATGGGACCAATCAGGAGCCTCCTGTCTACTTCCTGTGTGAGATGATCTGCAGCCATCACTGTCTTCCACAGTCAGGGAAAAGAACAAAACCTGGGGATCAGCACAGCTTTGCAGTAGAGAACCAACAGAAACTTGAAGACCCTTGAGGCCAAGCATGGAATTGCTTGATTCAGGAGATTCCCCGGGCACCCAGATGCAGGGAAGTCTGTACGTACAGTGCTTGGGTGACCCCCTGCATTCCAGGACCTTGTTCTGAATGTGAGGCAGGTGACAAGCTCCCAGATTCATGTGGAGGTGGTGAGATGCTGCTGATCAATAGGCGAACACCACACCCAGAACCTGCCCCTTTCTCCAACACCCCGGGCATAATCATCCACCATGAGAAGGGGAGCAGGAGCCACAGGTGTGGTCTCTGATGTGGTAGCGGTGTGCAGCTTGGGGTGGCATTGACCTCCTTCCTGACATGTGAAACTGTGGTGATTCAGCTACTCAGAGAGCCACTGGTACATTGCTTGGGAGGCCATTCTAGAAGTGCACATGCAATCTTGCTTCCCACCTTGTCCTAAAATTCTTTTCAGCACCAGCAACTTACTTTTATGGGGCTGGGTATTGCAGACTCAATCCAGGGGTGCTCTATTGATGAGCCACATCCCCAGGCCTATTTTGTATTTTATTAGAGACAGGGTCTCACTGAGTTGCTTAACACCTCACTTTTGCAGAGGAGGCTTTGAACTCGTGATCCCCCTGCCTCAGCCTCCTGAGTGGCTGGGATTACAGGTCTGCACCATGGCACCTGGTCCAGCAACTTACTTTTTATAATGGTATTTCCACAGCTATTATTTCAGAGAGACTGGCGAGAGGTCCATTGCAAACACCCCGGAGTGGGGAGAAGAAAATATATAGGAAACTTCTCTGAATACCATGAACAGATAAGGGATTGGTGCTCCCATGTGCACACGAATGCTTGATTTTAGAAATGCTTGTTGGCTCAAGAAATTGAATGTTTGAGTCAACAGATTCCTCAGTATGTGGACTTAACCAGAGTGGAACAGCCAGGGCCTGGAGGTGAGGTTCTGATTTTGGAGGCAGAATAGAAACTTAAATGAAGGTGTCCACCCTGTCTTGGGAACAGAGATTGAATGAGAGGTCAAGGAGCTTGTCTCCATACAGGAAGCTCGCAGCTTCTGGGGTTGGGATCTGAGAAAGCCTGGCTCAGCTGAGGGCCGCCCTGCTCAGCCAGCCTGATAGGAAGCTTGTCAGATCAGAAGGAACCATAATGAAAGTAAGGGCGGAAGAGAACAGAGCCAGGCATGGGAGGAGCACATTCCAAATGGGCCTCGCAGATACTGACAGTGACCGGGAAGCCAGTGCAGGAGGTTTGCCATGGACCTGCTCTGAGATGTCTGTGACAATAGGCTGCCGAGTCTCGCAGGGCGGAACCCATAGACAACAAAGATGCTCTCTTTATACACTTAAGGTCTGCTTTATCTATAACGTGGAAACAGAAGTGAGAGGAGAGAGAGAAGAGGATACATGGCCAGGCCGGGACACACCACTCCTGAAGCCTTGTGGCTGGGCGTCCCAGACAGCTCCTCACGGTCCAGCCTGGGAAGTTCTGCGCAGACCGTCCCCTCCAAGGGTGAGACTCCAGTGTAAGTCCTGCCTCGGGGCGGGGGGCATCTTTAAAACGCACCAATGGGACAAAGAAGACGCTGCTCAGCAGCCCGCATGGCCTAGCCTGGCTTCAGCCCCCAGGAAGGGCCGGGTCCCTCAGGAGAGAATGTGCCCCTGCAGATGAGTGGGATCACTGGGTCCCTGAGCGAGCCACACCCTCAGAGGAGCCTGCTTTCCATGGATGTTCTGTGCAGGATATGCCGGCAGGAGACAGGGAAGTTCTGAGTATTTCCCTCAACCTGGAAGGTTCTTTGCCACATTTTGCAGGAATTAGCTCTCTTCATCCTCACAGTGATGTCATAAGTGACTGTTGACTTGGTCACCATTCTGCAGGTCTGAACAGATGGGTTCTATGACGCAACTGTAAAAAAGGGGCTGGGCCTGGAGCGCTGGGCTCTGCGGGCTCAGTGCCCACCCCAAGCAGCCGCACCGCCCACCCCCTTGGCAGCCCCTGAACTCCCCGCTGGGTCTGATCCCACTGCCTCCCTGCTGGGTCTGATCCCACTGCCTCTCCCCTCAGGGCTTTGCTCCGACCTCAATTCCCCCAAACAGGATGGAAAACAGCGTTTGCCTGTGTGAGTAAACCCTCCACCAGGAGTTGGATTGAGGGAGATCTGCAGCCCCTTCTTGGAGGACCAGGAAGCCCCTCACTGAGGTCTCTCGTGCCTTCCTGACCCCAGCCAGGATTTGCCTCACTTCTCTGGGGAGCCTCGGTGTTCATCAAGAAGTGCTCCAGTTAGACATTTAGTGGAGGCTCAAATCTGCAGCAGAGGAGAAACCAAGACAGCTCTGTCCCGGGTTTTACTGGAGCCTCCCAAGTTAGGAGGATCCTGATTTTGAGAAGGAGCCGCAGTGCCTCCAATGCAGCTGCCAGGATAACAAGACCTCAGAGTCACTTCGCTGCCCATGAAGTGTGGTCCTGGCATCTGGTCACCTTCCCAAAGCTTGTTTGACTCAAGGGAAAGGAGGGACCTTCAGGAATGTCATGCCATGCAATGGCTCAGGGGGCTGAACATGTAGACCGAAAGATTTGGGAGTGGAAGCTTCTCAGTGGTCGTTTGGTGTATGGGAAACACAGGTGGGAACCCCAAGCTCTCCCAGCATGTCAGTGTCTGTGAAGTGAGACTAAGGATCTGCACATTTCCATCTCACAAGGTGATGCTGATTAGGGATGAGTGAACTCCATCAATGTGATCTTGTTGAGGACAAATGGCTAAGCAGGAAAACAAGGGAAAGTAGTGTTTTCCTGCAAATGTCAGCCTTCGCTTTCTGTATATTACTAATTGAAGACAGGGAAACCCTGAACATTTTATTTTCTAAACTTAAATTGAATTATTTAATTGTTCCTTGGACATGGGCAATGGTTAATAATATTTTTTAAAAAAATTGAAAAATGATTTCTTGCAGAAATATGAAATTACCAGAGTCTTATGTTCTGTCTTTCCTCATGCACCTGTGGTAGGTATTTTCTAGCTAATACTGATGGAATGATATTTTGAAAATTGAACAACAGACATTCTCAATAAAATTATAAATATTCACTGTAAACTGTTAATCTAAAATTGAGTTGTTTTCTAATGTCTGCTTAATACATGTGCCTTTAATGTGATATATTTTCTAGAACTAAGTTGCAAATAGAAGTAAATTGGATCAACTGATAATTTTAGGCCATAAAATCCCCTTTTCTGCTGTGCTTTCCTGGGGCACTGGGGGCTGTCTTTAGGGCCTGCCCAGCTCTGTGCATGGACATGGAAGCCACACTGGAAGGTGATGGAGTGGGAGGGAATGACAGAACCGTCCTTTGAGCAGCTTTCTGACACATAACTCTTTGAGCACAGATTCATTTTAATGTCATGATTCTTTACTTTGAATATCCAGCACCAAGATCTGCATCATTATTGAAATAATCTTCACTGCTCAATCAATCCAAATCTCTTTTAAAGAGTATACAATTACTGCTCCTTAAGATCAATTTAATCTTTGAATCAAAGAAAAAATGTTTTAAGTTGTTCTTCCAATTCTTTAATTGGAAGGTGAAATCAAGCAATTATTGACTGCTTTAAAAATCATTTCAGCAAACATGTTCTTTTGAAAGTGAATTAGGAAATATTTTGGTTTAAACATTAATTGCAGTGTTTAATTGGTTGCAATTAAAAATAAAACATGCTTGTCATTTAGAGGTTCATTTTTCTTACACCTATTTCAACTTTGGTGTTTTTTCCTTGGTGGCACTTTACTGAGCAGAGACCTGAATTTTGAATATCACTTTACAATGTCCTCCGTCTGTCTAGCTCCATCTTAAAATATAGTGACCTTCCAGTATGGCTGACCAACAGCAAATGACAGGCATGCACTGGTCCTTCCTTCTCACTCTCTCCTTGAATCTCCACCATGGAGATAAGAGAATAATTCCCTGGGAGTTTCTTCGAGTTCCTGAAGAGAAGACATTCCAGAGACCTGTGGGACCCCTGCTAATGGAGATGGCTTGTCCCTCTCAGGTTTCATGTCCCAGAAGGTGATCAGCACAGGGCACCATGCAGCTAAATAGCACCCAGCGTGTCTCCCTGCCTCACATCCAGTCTGCCCGCTGCCACACGGGGAACACTTCTTCTCAGACACTTTCTAAGTGTCCATCACAGGTCCCTGTGCAGCTTACTCTGCAGCAAGTTCATCTGAGCTGACAAGCTACTGGTAGACCATGACAGAAGAATTGTACTTTTCCATTTTTATGAGAGCAGACCGCTTTTGACACTTAGAAATTCCATTTAAGCTCCTATAAGTAGGAACCAAATTGCTGTCTGCTCACTGCAATTATGGACAATTCTAAAACTTTCACACATTTTTAGAGTTTGAGTGAGTCACTTTAAGAAGATTTCAGGCGTTGTGTCTTTCAAGCGGGTTGGGATCATAATGCATCTGTTCCCCAAGTACCTTCAGCCAGTACTATGTTGCTGTATCTGCATTGAATTTCTAGTATATTATAGTTCAAATGGTATCTTGAGTGATGCTGATTAGTTGTCCTTGGAAATGGTTTGGATGCATGCCCTAATTTTTCAAAATGTTTTAAGAAGGGTCACAGGAAAATTCAGTTGTAGGACATGAAATAAACTAATGTGTCATGCACTTATTAAGCTGTATTGTTTGTTCATATATCCCTGAGATGTAGGTCATTATTAATGACAGTACAGTGTATTTCAAGAATGGATTAAGGTTTATTTTTTCGTATTATACACACCTAAGTAATGTTTTGGAACTAACAGTCATGTGATAAAAATTTGCAAATGTGAAGGAGAATTATTGCAGGAAATACTTTGATTTTTTTTTAAATTTTGTTCAGTTCCGTAACAGCACTTAGATATTTATGATCCCAAGGATTTTTCCATAACTGTTTCATCACTGGATGAAATGGTGGTGTCCGTCCAGCCAAACCTGCAGTCCCAGTGGCCAGTTGTTGTCGTAGAGGGGTTGCAAGTTGGAGACAATGATCAGTGAGCTTCATGATGTCAGAAGACCAAGAGGAAGAGTGTTCTTGCTGTGGGCAAAGGCAGCCTCAAGGTCAGGTTTGCACCCAGCACTGAGGATCACCAAGGAGGTAGCAATGACATCAAGGGCGTGAGCCAGGAGTACAGAGACCACCTCAGCAACTCCATCGAGTGGGAAGGGAGTCAGGAGTGGGCGGTGCAGGAGTCGCTCCAGCATGGCGGCCCTGCTGGCCCAGAGGACAGGACCAACAGGAGTACAGCCCCGCTGCTGCCTGGGGAGGGCAAGGACAAGAAGCTGCTCAAGGGTGGTAGTGCAGATGCCTTCACCAGCTTCCCCACCCAGGGGAAGTTTCCAGAATCCAACAGCCCTAGCAACCTTACAGTGACCTCCAGGATCTTGACAGACTTGGCGATTGGCATGTACACCCTGCTCTGCGTCTTCTGCCTGGCCATCCTGGTCTTCTTGATCAACTGTGTGTTGTTTGCTTGAAGGTACAGACACAGAAGGCTTGCTGTGAGTGAGCAGGGCCACATTCCCCATTCCCACTACTGGGTCTGGCTTGGGAACGAGGTGGAGCTTCTGGAGAACCCCGTGGACATCACCCTTCCCTTGGAGGAGGGCACGACCATGATGGACAGGGGGCTGCAGCTTGAGGAGAGGAACTTCCTGCTGAGCAGAGGTTCCCAGAAGCCTTTCCACAGTCAGCTGCTCAGACCTTCTGACTGTATCTATGAGAAGGAGATGAGAAACGACCCTGTGTACCCTTCTGGCCCAAAGAGGAAGAGAGTCAAGTTTACTTCCTATACCACCATCCTCCTAGAGGACAGAGTCCGTCCACCAACTCCATCCTGTTTGACAGCGACGACAGCATCAGTGGGTCTGCCAGGAGGTGGCACTGGGTACTCTCAGATTTAAAATACTGTGTTATGTTTGAATTCCCTGATGTGCCTTCTGATCTTCAAGCAGTTGGAGCAGTGAGCTTGCTGAGCCACAGAGGGTGGTTTAACAAAACTTTATCTGTCGAAAACTGGTGGTGGAGGGTCCTCTTCTAAGTGGCCTGAAGAGTTAGTGCTTATGAGCCAGGAGGAGCACTTGGCACAGCCACAAGTAGTACTGGTGCAGTGCTGGGTCAGCAGTTGCACAGTACCTGGTACTAGCTCATCATCAATCGCTAAGTTCCTCCACCAAAGGACTTTATTAGTTAGTTCATGACAAACAGCTGTCTAGAACTGGAAGGAGTTGTATAGTTAGCTTTTCCATACTTTGACATTGGTCTGGGTAGTAGGCAATTCTCACTCTAGGCCTGAGGAAACTTAGGTGAAGGATAAGTGAACGTGGCCATCCTTATCTGTGATGAGCTCTGCCCGTTATTTTTATGCACATTTATACCAACATATTTGTTGTTTTGTTTTGGAGGAGAGTGGTTTATTGTTTTGACTTCTGGAAGACTTTTCAAAACACCCCCAGGAATGGTTTTCTCTTGTTTAACTGACCTGTGTGTGGATGGCACAGGAATGAGCTCATGGAACCAGCTTTGTCACTTCCAGTGCTGACATCCAGACTGAATTCCCAGGACCCTTGGCTTCTTCACACTACTCTTTATGGATACAAACTAAATGAATCCTCATTTTCCCTTACCCTTATTTTTGCATTGACATCTCTTAAATCGGCATTGTATGGCAGATATTTTTAAAAAAATAATTTTAGCATTCAGTGAAAAAGGTCCATGTGAATTTTGCAAAAATTGGAGAACATCCTTGAACCACCAGTAATTTTTGTTTTAAATATCTAGTAGTCAAAAACTCATGGGGAAAGTATAGAGCCCCTTCCTGTGGGGAAAATGTCCATTCAAAACACTCATATAAACATTTTGTGGAAAACATTTCACTAACTAAACTCAAATGCAAAACTCATGTGGACCAGAGTGGAAAGAAGAAGCCTTAAAAACAGATATGGACTAAACTGCCATTTTGCTCAAGGAAAACAGAGAAAGCACAGGTGATGTGTGTTTCAACTTGGCAGGACAGAAATCCATCTGTTCAGTGACCGGGAAACATTCACGTCTGTGCTCCAGCCCAGGGAAGACATCACAGGATGTGTCTGAGCTGGAAAAGCAACAGACACACAGTACAGTCATGAGAATAAATGGCTGCTCTAAACCTCAAGATGAAGTTGTTAAGAACTCAGGGTCAAAAAAAGAGGAGGAAGAAAAAATCAATCTCCAATTCTTTTTGAAAAAATAAACAGTGTTGAAACAGTAAAGTGAAATTGTGTTAAAGCAGCTTGTGAAGAGGAAAGTGAGACTGCGGGTCAGTTAAATAAACTGGAATGGCAGGAAACAGATTCTGGACATCACGGCTTCACTGGGAGCAACTTTTGTCACCAGCGAGGGGTCCATGGAAGTCTCCCAGCAGAAAGGCCCTGGCAGGCTCTTGACACACCTCACAGAAAAGAAGTTCAGGGTGTGTCCCACAGAGGCACAGTGGAGATTTATTAGAGAACAAGGGTGCACCCATGGAGGGCCTGAGAGTGCTCTCTGTGTGGAGAACAAGAAGCTTTTTTGGGACCCTGGGCTCTTCTTTTAGGGAGAACTTTGTGCATTCTAAAATGTGCAGGTGGTGTCACCGGGTTGTCTTTCTCAGGGAGCACAGGGCTGTCATGGGCTCTGATTCCAGGTTGATGGCATCCAGGCCACATGTTTGGGAGTTACCCATGTCCTACCCCATCCTAAGGGTCCACCAACATCCCCTTCTTGGCTCTGTCCAGTAGCAGTACCAGGCACCCTGTGAGCTGGCAATGCCTGCGGGTGTTGATTGACAGAGTCACAATGCTCTAAGACTCGTGGGCCTTTCAGGAATTCACATCTGGAGGAAAACGGGCCTGGGACATAAAGGTGGGGTGTCCATGGAGCTTCTTAGGTTTGAGTTACGGTTTTTTACTTTCATGTTATCTCACTTTGAGCCGCTGCAAATCCAAGACTGGACTCTGAAGGACACAGAGGCGTCACCTAGGGCTCTGCCATAACTATAACCAGCTGATGACTGAGCCAATCAGTACAGGTGCTCAGGTTGTCCCTCTTGTTGCTGTGGACTTCCACCTGGATGAACCCCACCATTTCTCCTCCGAGGTCTCATCAGGTTGGCAGCCTGGGGGGTTCATCTACTTTTCACCCAAGGGCTGGAGAGTCTGTGCTGTGTGTGACTCACCCGTGGAGAGAGGGGCCTGGCCCTCAGCACAGGGGCTCAGTTGTCCTTCAGTGTTGGAATGGCACTGAAGAGTCGAGGCTGCTGAGCTGGGATTCCTCGTGACTGTCTGGAGAAGGAAACGTTTGCAGGATGCAGAGTCTGCCAAGGCTGCCAACTCCTGGAAGGAAGGGCTCCTCAGGTGGCCAGGGGACATCCCGCTGCACTTTTATTTATTGTTATTATTTTACTTTTAATTGGGTATTTTGTCTCTACCTCTGTTTTTCAGAGGATTGGTGGTAAGCTAGCCCCACACCCACTTACTGGATAAGTCCTCAGGTGTGTTAAGGGAACACAACTAGCAACTGGGCCCGTGATTTCTAGAGGCCTCTGCCCAGTTCTGGCCACTGTTTCCTGGACATGGGAAGGACACTGCTGTACCCCAGTGGTCTGAATTGCACTAGGGAGCATGGCACAAGGAAAACTCAAGGTCACTCAGAAATCTACCAGATCACTGCAGAGGGCTGCAGGCTCTTGGGGGATTGGAGGTTGCAGGTGATTGATTCTTCAGGGACTCCCTGAGGGCCCTGTGGGGCCTTCATGTGCCTGCCAGCACCACCTTAACCCTCCTGGAGAATGTCATCCCTGCCTTTAGCACAGAACAGTGCCATGTGTCAGTCACCCTGCCTCCCAAGTCTGTCCCTGGTCCAGACTCTGCATTCACCCTCCACCAAGGGGCAACAACCAGAAATCATCCTGGAGATGCAGTCTGCAAGGCCGCCCACTCTCCAGAGTCCATAGGCTGGCAGGGAATGAGCGGGAGCACTGCCCCAGTTTACTGACCCCTCTCCCACCCACGTGCTTCTTCAGCAGCTGAGGGTCTTTCCCATGAGCAGTTTTATCCTTTCCCTCTCCCCACTGGGAATACAACAGAAAATCTGGCGGGCTCCTCACCAGATCCACCCAATCCCACTCACTGAGAGCAGGAATGAGAGGTTTTCCTCTTCCTAGGCATAAACAGGATCGTCTCATTCTCTTCTATTCCATGATGTACAAAGCCTAATATTCAATACAGAACCATGAGATGCACAAAACACCCAAGGAAGACCACAACCAAATTATGCAAGCAGAACAAGCAAGAGACAGAAAGCCAACACCACATGACCCCACATACCTGGAATCTAAAGTAGCAAATTTGCAAAGCAGAGAGTGGAACAGAGGCCTCCAAGGCCAGAGGTCAGTGGGCAGCAGGGAGGGGGACACAACACAGGACACCACCCCAGGTGTGCAAGGTGCCTGCTGGGGATCTAATGCACAGCAATGGGACCACCACTGTGCACTACTGCACACGTGAAATTTGCTGGGGAGATATTAATTAAACCTTCTCACACACATGGGCAGGCGGGGGACGAACATGTGTGGTGAGGGTGCATGGTGACATTTCATGACTTGTATCAAAACATCTTTCTGTGCAACATCTGAACACAACATGTATGTATATATGTACTACAGGACAGGACATGGTTTCATGCCAAGGATGTCTCAATTAAATTGCTTGATGTCACCCAAGGAGAGGAATTACATTCCCTGGCTTATATCCTGAAGAATCTTTTAGAGAAGATTAGCAACATCACAAAATGGACAGGGATATGTCAGCAAAGAAAAACTGTAAAAACAGTCAAATCATGCTAGAAATGGAAAAGACGGCATCAGGGCAGGAAAACGTCCTCTGACAGAGTCACCAGTCACTGGAAAAAATCAGCAAACTCAAAAAGAAAGCAACAAAATTTATACCATCTAAAACAGAACTGAAACACAGGAAGATAAAAGTGAAAACCTTCGCCAAGAATGTGAAACTTTGGAGACAATATAAAACTGTGTTAAGCATGTAGCACAGAAATCCTGGTCAGGGAATCACAAGATGGGAAAAAGAAATGTTTGAAGATATTGGCTGATGCTTTACTACAATTCAAAAATGACGACAATCCACAGGAGCAAGGACTTGAGAGAATGCTGTGTACACAGATAGATCCCACTGCACATCCGTCGGCACACTGGGAGGAAGGATGGAGAGGAAATACAAAAGACAACTGTAGGATGTGGAGATATCACATGTAGGGGACAGGAACATGGACAGCAGGGCCACCAGAGGCTATACAGGCCATCAGCAGCTATGCAGGCCATGAGATCATTTGTGAAAAAGAAAACAAAGTTATCAACCCCAAAGTTTAAGTGAAAACACTTTTCAAACAGCAGAGGAATAAGCAGTGTTTTGTTTTGTTTTTTCCAAGAAAAGTAAAATCTGAGCATGTCCCTTGCTAAAAGTCTTGCACTCCCTGAAACTGAGAAGGACGTCACTGTGCCGTGAAGCCCAGTGGGCAGCAGGCTGTGTTCTGCCCTTGGTGCCGCAGGGAGCACAGGGCTCCAGCATGGTGGGCAAGTGCTCCCCATGAAGCCACCTCCCAGCCCCAGAACAGACCCTTCAAGAGTCTAGAGAGGAAGGACGGGGCTGGTCCCTGATGAGCACACGCACCCCAGTGAGGCCACCATTTGATGGGATCGTCCTCAGTGTTCAGAAGGAAGGAGCCATGGCCAGGATGGGCTCTGCCTCCCCCGCTACTTGGGGTTGACCACTCCAGGTGCCAGGTGTGTGTGACCAGGAGGGTGCTCAAACCTCTGAGGATGGTCCCCTGCCCCTCAAGATGGGGAGCGGCAGCCGCAGGTCAGGACCAGTCTTGAGAGCCGAGTGGTGTTGGCAGACTTCCGTCACCTGCTCCGCCACAGCAGCATGAGACACTCTGGCCTGACTGTTAAACCAGCTTCTGCAGAAGCTCTGGGAGCTAATTGGGGTCGCCCACAAACTGAGGAGAGCTTATTCAGGGAACAACTGCTGAGTCTTAGGAACAGCAGGGTGGGTGGCATTTTGACCTGGGGGCAGCTACTCCACACACTCCATCCCAAGCACCTGCCCTGCCTGACCTGCTGGCCACTCCTGGAAAAGCCCAAGTGCAGGGCACTGGCCTCCAGGGACTCGGACACACCCTGAAGCTCACGCCCCAGGAAAGCGCTGACCCAGGAAGTGTGTGGAAATAACCAGCTGCAGTGTCGCATCACAGAGCCCAACACAGAGACCCCAGTGGCAGGGAGCCTGGGTGGGGGGACAGGAGAGCACAGTCAGAATTGCCAAATGGCATCATTAGATGCAAAGCTGTGGTTCCCTAAATGGCACCATCTAAAAAGGAAGCAAAAACAAGACACAGCTAGGAGAAAATATCTGCAAATATATATCCTAAAAAGGATTTATAATTCATAAATGACTCATATCACAATAATAAGACAAGCCTGTAAAAATTGGGCAAAAAATCATTAAATAAATTGTATGAATGTCAAAGTGTATGCAAAAAGGAGGTGGGACACCTTCAGTCATTAACACAATGCAAGTAAAACCCCAATAAGGTAGCATTTCACACCCACTGAAATAGCACGTTCCATCAGGGGGATCACAGAGGATGCAGGAGGCTGCTCAGAAAGGAGGCCCCTCAGGTACACCGGTGGAAATGCAGAAGGTTACACTGTGCCTCAGTTTCCCAGAAAATCAATCCTAAAATATCTCACAACCCCACTATTCTACCCAGCACCCTCCCCCAGAGGCTAGCCAGGTTTATTTATTTATTTATTTATGTTTATTTATTTATTTATTTTTGCACCAAGGATTGAACCCAGGGGCACTTAACCACAGAGCTGCACCCCAGCCATCTTTATTATTTATTTTGAGACAGGGCCTTGCTAAGTTGCTTAGGGCCTCACCACGTTGCTGAGGCTGGCTTGGAAATTCTGATCCTCCTGAGTGGCCAGCCCTTCTCACCACAGACGGCACCCTGTGTGCGTGGACAGCAGCAGCATCTGTAACAGGCAGCAACTGGCAGTAAGCTGCATGTCCATGCCCTGTGGATAAGCACGCATGGCCAATCTGTGCAGCAGAGTGTTATTCAGAACTGAAAGGAGCCACGGATTCATGCTACGGCACGAGGGACCCTCAAAACATCATGTCATGTGGAAGGAGCCGGCCACGAAGAGTCCTCTCGTATGCTCTGCCATGTGTGAAATGTCCAGAAGAGGCAAATCTTAAACCAGAAAGTAGGTCTTACATGGCCTGGGCCTGGGTACGGGGCAGCCTGTGGCTGGGCTCAGGGGTCTGTGAAGTATGGAAATGTTCTGATTCATCTAGGAGGAGGGTGGACCCTCTCAGTACAGTTACTGAAAATCACTGAATTGTGCCCTGGAAATGGCAGATTTTATGATATGTAAAATGTATTTCAATAAAGTTATTTAACTTTTAAAAAGAGGAAATCAACAAATCAAATTTCCCGGACAAAGTAGGCAAGAGTTTCCTAAGAGGTCCCGGCGCTGCTAAGCCACCTGCACCTTAGAAGCACCTTGAGGGATGCTAATTCTCCTGCCAAAGGTAGACAGGTAAACTGCCGCGACGAGTGTGACCAAACTCTCGGGTTCGGTTCTGGGTCTGGTGAGGGGAGAAGTGGGACTGGAAAATAAAGATTCACAGACCTGATCTTGAAGATTAAGCTGGGATCAGGGGGAGCTCTGCTCTCTGATGGAGCTGCAGATCTACGGAGTTACACCAGCAATCTTTATTTATATTTGTCTCATTATTAAGTGAAAGACTATGCAACCATTATTCTTTGTGTTCAGGAAAGTTACAGAAACTAGGACATTTATGTAGCTTTTCCACAGTTGCAAAGCACAATGTTGGGAGCTTTGTGTAACTCTCAAGAAAGTCCATTGTTAACTTACTCCAATTAGAATGGCTATTATCAAGAACACATGCAATAATAGATGTTGGTGTGAATGTAGGGGAAAAGGCACACTTGTACATCGCTAGTGGAGTTGCAAATTGGTGCAGCCACTCTGGAAAGCAGTGTGGAGAATCCTCAGAAAGAAAACTTGGTATGGACCCACCTTTTGACCCAGTTATCCCACTCCTTGGTTTATACCCAAAGGACTTAAAATTAGTATGCTACAGTAACTTAGCCACATCAATGTTTATAGCAGCTCAATTGGAAATAGCTGGATTGTGGAACCAACCTGGATGCCTTTCAAAAGATGAATGGATAAAGAAACTGTGGTGCATATATATACACAATGGAATATTATTCAGTCATAAGGAAGAATAATATTATGGCATGTGCAGATAAATGGATGAAATTGGAGAATACCATGCTAAATGAAATAAACCAAGCCCACAAAACCAAAGGCTGAACGTTTTCCCTGATAAGTGGATGATGATATATAATGGGGGTAGGGGGATGGGGAGTGAGAGAATGGAGGAACTTCAGATTACGAGGAGGAAAATGAGAGGGGGGATATGAAAGATGGTGGAATGAGACAGACTTCATTACCCTATGTACATGTATGATTACATAAAGAATATGAATATCATGTGCAAACTCAGAAACAAAAAGATGTGCTCCATTGTGTACAATGAATCAAAATGCAGTCTGTAAAAATAAAAAATAACAATAAATTTTTTAAAAAGTTACTGTAAAGCAGGTAGGAACCAGAGAAGCAGAGCTGGCGAAACATTGTGGCTATCTAACATGAGTCCTTCCTTCCCGGGAGCTGTGAGTCTGAGATCAAGGTCAGAGCTGACAGGACTCTTGCCACAGCCTCCTCATGCAGGGCACTGCCACAGCAGCTGAGCATCCTGTGCCCTTGCACAGAAACATTCCCAGGCACTGGCACGTCACAGCCATGAAAGACCCCCAGTCTCAGTCACTGCTGTCCCATCATCTGTCACTGCTCTCCACAATAAGCCTGCCACTGCTGTGTCCTGCCCTGCAGAGCAGAGGCCCCTTCCTTCCTCCATTTCCCTGATAAGCAGGACCTTGACGGGGAGATGACAGTTTCTCACAGATATTGAGGAGATGAGTGTACTCTTCACGTTGACTTCCACCTGGTAGAAGCTACTCTCACTCCTGTTTGGGAGACCAGGAAACTGAGGCAGGAAGCTCCGATCACATAGTAAGAGCTGCAGCCGAGATTTGACCCGAGGGACCTATTTCTGTCCTCAAAACCCTCTGGAGACCTGGAGAGTTTGGCTGATCTCACAGGGGCAGCCCTGCCTCTGACATCACTGTGGTCACTGTGACTACAGATGTCTCTGGTTGCTTAGCAACCCCTTTCTCAAGCTGCCCCACCCCATATGGATTTTCCTCCTCCCAGAAGCTACAGGTTCTTAAGTCTGTGTCAAAGGCTTCCCCCAGCAGGTTGGGTGGGAAAGTGGCAGAACTCTCAGGAAGGAAGTCAAACTGCGTTGGAGCTTTTTCTAGAAGCAGGAGAGGGAAACGAGGGACTGCTCCCCAGGATGCACTGTGTTGGGGTCTGCAGTAGCTACCTGCTGATGTTCACTGCTCACCTGCCCTGTGACTGCTGTCACTCAGGGACAGGGGCTGTAAGTTGATAGAAGATACCCGATTCCTGCTCTCCGGGAGCCCACACTCCTGCAGAGGGAAGAAGAGAAAACCATAAGTAAATGAACGTGGTGGGCAGATGTTAAGATGGCGCTGGGAGTGGCATCCCAGGAAGGCACAGGTGGACACCAGTGGCCCGCAGGGATTGCTATGTCAAAGCCAACCTCAGCAGACCCTAAGGGTAAGATGTCACTTACTAAAGGCCTGAAGGCAGGAAGGGAAGGACTCTACAGTGAAGAAAGCACTGCTCAGACCTGATGGAGACACAAACTGTGCCCTGGCCAGGTCCCCTGGGGTCCACTGCAGCTCATTCCCCTCCTGAGCTCTCCAGCTGAGCTCTGAGTGCAGGGGATGGATGCCACTTCAGGGCCCCAGCCTGTCACAGATTGGGATGGTATTCAGGGTAGCACAGTGCTCAGCAATGCCAAGGGGCAAGAGAGGGGCAGCACGATTACACATCCACTTCGTGTCAGTCTGGGGCCATTGCTCATGGTGTGGATCACAGGCAGCTTTGAACCATTTAGATTTTTATCTTTCTCTTGTTCCTCCCCCTCCATCATTTCTCTGTTTCTTTTCTCTCTCACTCTTGTCCATGTATACCTGAATTTATCCAGTTTCTGGCACTATGGTGGTGCTTGGAGTTGGCAGGTAAATGAGGCATACATTCATTTTATGTTTGCCAAAAGCAAAACTCCAAATGGCAGGTGAAGTACTAGGGAAAGGACTCCCTAATCAGAACCTCACAAGCTGACTTGGGCTGCCCCATGAGCCCTAAGCTCCCTGTCCCTGCAGGACACAGGGACCCAAGGAGATTGTGCTGTGGTAGGAACTGGAGGCCTCGGCTGCAGACCCAGCCACAGGTCTGTTGCAGCTTAGACAGACATGACTTACTGAAGGTTAATGGTAGTTGTCGGAGGTTGGGAGAGGGAGTACGGTGCCTGGGGAACCCGGGCCAGTGGAGGTCAGTGGGTCTGCGCAGGAGCCCACTGCCTGGGACTGGCCCTGGGTTAACCCTTGCTCTGCTGTCTTCAGGGCCCAAGGCCAGCTCCTCCTCTGGCAGAAGACAACAGGGAAGTTCTGATCTCACCTCTCATCTTCAAAGGGACCTTGATCCTCCCCCGCTCAGATTCAGAGGAGCTGTCTGCCCAGCAGAGAAGCCTGACCTGGTGCAAGGTGGTCCCCAAAGTGGGTGGAATGTCCCCAGAAGGTAGAGACATTATAGAAAGTACTACTGAGTGAGGTGATATGTAAAACCAGAGGACCTGAAATACCCTCCTAAGATTCTGAAGGAAAAAGTGTTTGGAGCAAAATCCTATGAAAGGAATCATGACAAACACCCCTGTGTTCAGAGAATAGCTCTCTACACTGACGCGTGGCAAGTCCCAGACTGTTCAGGCTGTATTTCAGTTTACCGTAGGTAAATTCACAAGCCAGTGTGTGCTGGACCCTTGTGAAGCTTGTGCTTTATAATTGCACATGAAAGAGACGATCTCGACACCACAAAGACCAGAAAGGAGGGTGGTAGAAGCTGGACACACCACAGAGCACAAGAGAGCGCAGCCACGTGGCTTAGCTGTGAAATTGCCAAGGTCCTGGGGTCGCTCTCCTCTGCTCCCCCTCGTCTGCACAATTTGATCCTATAGATCAGATCTGGCAGCAGATGAAGGCATCTTCAGACCCAGCTTGGAGTGGTGCTGTCTGCACAGGCAGACTCTCTGCAGAGCTGTCCTGGTTTCCATGGATTAGGTGTACAGGACATTATCCAAGTCTTGCAGGAAAACAGCCAACAGGAGCAGGTAGTGGCTGACATTCAGGCACCCCTGCCCCAAGGTATAGTGCCTCCCAGGACATGTCATTGCAGTTTCAAGCCACAGTTAACCTGACCTCAATTACAGCCACTATTGGTTACTAACACAATTGCACCATAATCAACTGCCAAACTGCCACTAACAAATCCAGTTAAGTACCATAAATTTCATTGGTTATGCATAACAGTGACCTGCGAAGGACAATGGGGATATTCATAAATAAGTTGTCATGTTTTAATAGTAAGTTATTTTCCCATGCAAAAAACCAACATATTCTGATTAATGGAATTCTTTGGGTCAAGAAAAAAGAAACTAGTTTACACCATATTCATCTCAACTATTAAAAAAGTGAGTTCTTTTTTAATAGGAGTATATTGATATCATTTTGGGTTGTACAAAATTATGGATGTTGAAAATCCCAGGAAATAGGGTTTGGGAGGTTTTGCTAGTTTTTGTTTTTATTTGTAGGCTGCTTGTTTTATTTGGATTGCCCTGTCTTGTGTTTAGAGTGTTGACTAGTAATAGGCATGCGTTCATTTGCATAGGAGCAGATGCTGGTGGCTGAGTGGATTCGGAGGAAATTTTTAGCAGGATGACAGTCTGGGCAGAGCCTGGTCCCAGACACATCAGTCATCGGGGGTCTTGGAAAAACACCTTGGTCACACTCCCTGGAAAGCTCCTGCATCCGGGCAGCCATGCTCAGGGGTGGAGTGCGGGGATGGTGAGCTGTGATCTCCTCTGTGCACTGATCCACTGGATGGGTTAATAATTCCAATGGACCACTGGTGGCAGCTGTAGGCAGGGGTGGACAGCAGCTGGAAGAAGCAAGTCTCTGAGGGCCCTGCCTGGACTCTGTCTACCCCTGGCCCCTTCCCCTCTCTCTCTCTGCTTCCTGGCTGCCATGAGCTGAGCTGCTCTCCTCCACCACAGCCTCCTGCCTTGACGTTCTGCCTCACCTCCAGCCCAGAGCAATGGAACCAGCTCACCTGGACTGAACGTGTGAAACCTGGAGCCCAGAATAAACTCTCCTCCACTAGGTTGTCCTTGCCAGGTGTGTTGGCCTAGCAAGGAGAAGTCGACCAGCACACATTCCCAGGCACAGTGTGAGAGTCCCCTTCCCATGTCCTCAAGGGCACGCTGTCCTTCGTGGTGACAGACTCTTCACCAGGAGCCAGGTGGCATTTCAGCAGGATCTTGGTTTGCGTTCCCTGAGGATTAGTGATTTTGAACAGTTTTTCACAGATCTGCTAGCCGTTTGCGTGTCTTTTTTTGGAGAAATACTATTAAGTCCTTTCATCCATTTTTTTAAATTGGACTATTTGGCTTATTTTGCTATTGAGTTTGGATCATTTACATACTTGGGATATTTCCCAATGGTCAAATGTATATTTTCCAAATAAATTTTCTAAATACTTTCCCATTTGGAAGCTTGTCTTTTTATTCTACCGATTGTTTCCTTTGTGTGTCAAAGTTTTTTAGCTTGATGTGATCCCATTTGCCTCTTCTTACTTTTATTTCCTTCTTCTTCTTTATTAATTGGTTCCTTTTAGTTGTATATAACATTAGGATTCATTTTGGCATAATTGTAAAAGCATGAAACACACTTTGCTCTAATTCCATCCCCAATACTTCCCCTTTCCCCCCTTCTCCCTTCCCCTTCTCCCTTCTCTCTACTCCACTAATCTTCTATTATAGTTTTTTAAAAAATTAGTGTCTCATGGATGTACATTATGGTTGCCTATTATTTTGAGGTCATATCCAAAATACCTGCTCCCAGACCAGTGTCCTAATGTATTTCCCCATGTTTTCTTCTGGAAGTTTCATAGTTTTGCCCTTGAGCTCCTGATCCATTTTGAGTTGGTATTTGTGACTGGGGAGAGCTGGGGTCTCGTTTCTTTCCTGTGCATCAAGTTTTCACAGAGCTGTTTGTTTAAGAGACTGATCTTTCCCCATGGAGACTGACCTTTCCCTGCTGTGTACTTTAGTTGGCTTTTTGTCACTGTGATCAAAAGACCTGGCAAGAACAATTCCAGAGGAGGGAAAGTCTATTTCATGGTCAGTTTCAGAGATCTCAGTCCATAGATGATTGACTCCATTGATCTGGGCCTGAGGTGAATCAGGACATCATGGCAGAAAGATGTGGAGGAAAGCAGCTCAGGGCATGGTGATTCAAAAGCAGAGAGAGAGAGAGAGAGAGAGAGAGAGAGAGAGAGAGAGAGAGAGA
>JAJEJO010005136.1:271394-370200 GCA_020662805.1 Glaucomys volans | reverse complement strand
GTGTGTGTGTGTGTGTGTGTGTGTGTGTGTCTGAGTGTGACCTCCAGGCTTGCCAGTATTACTTAACTAAGTAATAAAGTCATTATTTCCTGTGTCTTTTCCAATTCTTGCAGGGCTGTTCACCCTCTCAAAGATGTTAAATTGAAACAATGTGTAATAAGTGTATAGAAAACGTACGTGTGATGTAGTGGGTAGGATGGAGACCACCTCTCAGGATTAGCACTAGATGATTTTGAGTTTTGGGTTCATCAACTTCCCATCCAGCGAGGACAATGGTGCCAGGGAGGTGGTATTGTTCCCTGCAAGTCAACTGCCTTGCTTTGACCCGCAGGGCTGCCTCTGCCCGGTGCTGCCAGGCTGTCGACCTTAACTTGGTGGGTGCTCCTCAGTTGTCCACCCCTTCTGACTGGGGATCCTTCATCTGGGATAAGGGCTCTGTGTCTCCACAGCCCTGAGTGCACAGGCTCCCGCCCATGGCAATCTCTATCCCTGATGGGACATCCCAGCCCCTTTTCCCCCAAGAAGGCTCCATGTGTTCATTTCTTTCATTAGGAAAGGACCAGGACCAAGAAATGACACACATGGCCCCACTTCAGGCAGGTGGCTTAACAAGGGATGTCTTGGTCAACAATCGGCTCAACCTGCCTCTTCATGTTATAATGAAGCCATCCCCTGTCAATCGTCCCCTTCAGGGCAAAACACAGAATCTCTTGCTTCACAGATACCCAACCTATCAATCAAGGTCACAGGTCTCAGGCTGCAGATGCAGCTCAGTGGTACAGCACTTGCCTAGCCTGTGCAAGGCCCTGAATTCAACCCCCAGCACCACTAAATAAATACATAAGTAAATACACATGCATACATTTCCACATATATGCATGTCACCGTGTAAGATTTTGCAAAAATAGATTGCAAAACAGATTTCAAAACACCCAATTCTATGCCTCATCAGCTAATGCTTCATCACTCCTGTTTTCCCTTAGAGCATCCCTATTAAGATGCAAAAACATGACCAATTTTCCAGAAAGCAAGACCACCATTACTAGCTCTGCATTCTTCTGGATAAA
The DNA here is from genome assembly GCA_020662805.1 of Glaucomys volans. Classification (NCBI taxonomy): domain Eukaryota; kingdom Metazoa; phylum Chordata; class Mammalia; order Rodentia; family Sciuridae; genus Glaucomys; species Glaucomys volans. Next base: position 369,133 of record JAJEJO010005136.1, on the reverse strand, counting down.
TGGAATCCAGTCAGGAAAATCTCAGAAAGTATAAACTGTGTCATGATGACAGTTGAGCGCCTCTGACTTCATAGGGCTCCAGATTCCAGACCTGTTTCCCTGTGGAGGTAAAGGAGGCTGGGGAGCACCATCATGCTTCAAAGAATCAGAGAAGAATGGGTGCAGAATCCCTTCCAGCTCACCTGTTGCCAGCTCAGTAAGATGCGAATGGGCTTTCTAATGTTTCAAAATACTTCTCTTCAGACAGCTAAGAAATTCATACAACCAGCCAGGAGAGTTATATTGCCTGCAAGTCTAAACAGTTATGAAACAGGAGTTATGGACGACTCAGAGAGCCTTTTAGTAAGAGGCTGATAAGAGTTTCTATATCTCAGAGAGGGAAGAGGGCCCTTTTGATCATTCTTATGCAAATCCCCAATAGCTGACAGAAATCTGCCTTAGGTTGTCCCATATTTTCTTTTTAAGATGCATATGGAGCAGTTGGCTTAGAAGCAATGCTTTCCTTTTGAAGATTTTTTTTCCCCTTACATTTGAAACAATTATGGGTGTTAATTTTTTTTTCTCTTTAAATAGATATTTTCTCTATGACTTTTCCCCTGGAAAATTCTTCTAGAGACAAAGACAACAAAACAAAGCAATTAACTTCTGGACATGTTTATCCCAGTGGCTCAAAGTCGCCTGTTTCATCACTCCATCTTGTAAGTGGTCAGAAGAGGAAGCACAAACTTCACAACCGCGTCTCATTCCTGCTTCCTAGATTCCAAGAGTGGTGCATGCGATGGTCTCCCAGCTCAACTGAAGGAGCTATAAACTTGCAATTAAGAGTCACTTTGTTTTTAATTTTTTATTGACAAATAATCTTTGCATATATTTGTGGGATGGAAAGGATATTTTAGTACATGTTTGCACTATGGATTGATCAGATTGGAGGGATCAGCATGACCCAGAACCTCTAGTATTTATTAATTCTCTATGGTGAGAAAATTAAAAATCTTTCCTTCCAGCTATTTCTAAATAACCATACATTATTATTAGCTAAGTCACCTCCCTGTGCAACAGAACAGGACTCCCCCTTCCTTCGCTGTAACTTTGTGCTCACTAGACAATCTCCTCTTTCCCCACCTACTGGCCTCTCCTGACTCATTGAAGAGATCTCTTTTTGTTTAAGGGTCTGTGACCTATTTTCCTAGGCACAGTCCTTATCCTTGGTACTTGTGGTCCCCCGGACCCTGTGATGGGTCCTCGGTTGTCAGGTGAAGTGGGCTCCTTTCCTGGCAGCGTCACTCAGATCTCCCAAGGTAACCGGCATAGAATTCCACACCATTGATTGAGCCAGATTTTTAATCACTGCAACCATAAAATCTGACAAGAACAATTTAGAGGAGGAAAAGTTTATTTGGGGCTCACAGTTTCAGAGATCTCAGTTGGTAGATGGCCAACTCCATAGCTTTGGGCCAGGGGAGGTGGGAACATCATGGCAGAAGGGTGTGATACAGGAAAGCAGTTCAGGACATGGCAAGGAAGCAGAGAGAGGTCTCTACTCATTGGGGACACAATATAAATCTCAAAGGCACACCCCCAGTGACCTACCTCCTCTAGTCATCCTACCCACAGTTCTGTCCAGTTAATCTGTATCAATAGATTAACACACTGATTAGGTTAAGGTTCTCATAACCCAATCATTTCACCTCTAATATCTTTGTCATTGTCTCACACATGAGGTTTTGGTGGAGACCTCATATCTCATACCGTGATACTCCCAACCACACAGGTGGGCAGGGGTACCTTCACTCTGACCCTGCTCCCAGTTCATAAAGCCTCTCTCCTTTCCCCCCATCTAAATATTCTAAGCACATTTTCAACACTGCCTCTTTTCCTGGGGGGACTTGCATTGCTCAGAACTTTGGATGATCTTATTGCTCAGGTCTGCAGAGGAGGCTTGGACTTAGTTGTTCCCTTGTTCTTTGTGGATAGCTTAGCTTTCATTAATTTTATTTCTTTATTAATTGAACACATATTCCCTGGGGTCCTCTGCGAGACAGATTGAAGATCAGATCAAGAAAGCACAGTCCACACCTTCAGGAACTCCCAGTTTCCTGGGTTTGGCAGACCAATCAACCACATTTGCTACTTCTTGAATTCAGATCGTTCCAAATCTAATGTCACCTCCAGCCTCCAAACTTGTTTCTTCTCTTAGTTAATGTCACCAGCACTGGGTCCCACCATAACTCAAGTCCATTACCTTGGGGTCCCCCTGGCCACTGCCTTCTACCCTGTGCAGAAGTCATCGTTATCGACCAAGTCAGTACCCAGATGAGCACTTCTGAAACCTTGCCCACACTGTCTCTTCTATCTGAGGATTCTCCTTTAGTCCAGGGACACTGGAAGAAGAGTCCCTGAGGACTAATGAGAGATGAGCTTGGAGACCTCATAAGCTATGAAATTTTATTCTCATTACTTCAAAAGGCAGAAAACCAAATTTAAACTGCCTTAAATAACAAGGAACTTTATTGACTCATGAAGGACAGGGGAAGCTGCAGGTGTGAGTCGATCTAGGACTCCAACCACGTGACCAATATTCAGTTTATGTATTCTGTGCTCATCTTCCTTGTATTGACTCCATTTTCTAGCAGTTTCTCCCATCAGGGTCCAGAATGCATCCAGTAGCTTCTGTGGCTGCAGATGTCCTTCTGGAGTCCGGGAGGGACTGGAGAGCTTTGATTTCTCCAAAGTCCCAGGGGAAGTCTCCTTGCCTCCTGTTGGATAAGGATCCACTCCTGAACCAATCACCATGGCAGGGGAAGAGTCACTGAGGGTGGCCTGTGGCAGCCAAGCTCACCCTGGTCTTGGAAGTGGAATAAGGCCAAGATTACTCATGCCATGTCAGGGGAACCGGAGGTGGGTAATTTTCCAAAGGAAATTCAGGGGGCTGCAATTGAAGGGGCAGAGATGCCAAGGAAGCAATAAATACATATCTGTCCTAGGGCCCCATCCAAGAAGCTCTGAATGGCATGATAGAGGTTTAGACTAAATGATAGTGGCGAGAAGCCAGATGAGTCTTTGGGTACAATATATTGCATACCTGAAAATTTCCAAGACAGTAGGTTTCAAGTGTTTCCATCACACACACACACACACACACACACACACACACACAGAGTAATTATGAGAGGTTATATCTCTAATAATTAGCTTCATGAAGTCATTCCATAATGTATACATATCAAGACATAATTTTATATACCATCAAAAATACACACAGTTTCTATTTGTCAATTCAAAAACTAAAAAACGTTCCTCTCTTTGGATTAAAGAGATGAAATAAGGAATAAGGGGGAAAAAAGGGGGTTTAAGAATCAGGTAGAATGGTAAGGAGTATATGACAGTCCTTCAGATAAGATTTGTGGGGCTTAAGCTAAGGATGTGGCACAGAGAAGAAAAATCACAGCCAAATCCTAACAAGTGAATAAATTACTATATATTATTAGTATGACAAAAAACTTCCTAGCATTTATCAAGGAATATCAGGATATTAGAAACAAGCAGCAGGCTCATTGCTAATTTGCATTTCATGTATGAACTTGAGAATAAATGATCTATGTGGTCCCTATAAGGCAGCTAAGAGGCAAGAGATTTCCCAAGAGGAAGATGACGTCAGCAACATTATCCTCAAGCACCTCACCACTGAGATCTCCTAGGGAGGAGTCATTAGTCATCTCCATGTGACAATTTAAAATCAGAGAGACTCTGGAATATCAGAGAGAGCAGGGATCAGCTAGTATAATTGATTTTGTAGATGTAAAAACAGGTTTGAGAGAAATTACTTGGCCTGGGGTTACCCAGAGACTCAGTAGCTAAGCTATTACCAAGACCTGTACGTTTTTTCCCATCTTATAGGAGATTTTAGGGGCACCCCCTGCAAAATGTGAGCTGCAGAAAATGCGTGGGTGACAATGAGATTCCTACATGGGGCTCAGGATGGGACATCTGTGCTCATAGAAAGATGGTTTGTCTTCTCAAAAATGACCACTAGATGGCAGAAAACACCCATGTACATGTGAAGGTTGCACCTGCCTCAAAGATTTTGGAGCTTTGTCTCTGAGGATAACAGCTCATCTGCCTGGTGAATATAGAGAACTGGGGCTCCTTGTGTTGTCACCCCACCCCCATGTAAATCCTCCAAATCTGAACCTCTCTCTTGAATCCCTACAGTTAATCTCCCCCTCCTCTTTCTCAAAACCCATTAGGAGGAAATAATCTACCTTGAAAACTATTTTATAAAAGGCTTGAATGGTTCTTAGGTATTTCATGTATTTTGCTATTTCATTATTCCATGTATTTAATGCATTTCATTAGTATTTAATGTTTTCTACTAAAATTTTCTGCATTAGAGGTGGGATTATTTGACAACTCCAAATGATGACTTAGAGCAGTATCTGAAATATTTCTGGACAGAGGAGAGTTCATCAGCAGGGGAAGACAAGGACCTCTCCTCAGAACCAGAGCTGACATTTGGTTTGTCAGCAATTACCATGCATTGCTATGTTAAACACTTTATATGGGAAAATTTATTTACATCTCAATAATCATACGATGTCATACATATTGAATTGGTTTGATAGAAAACTACACAGAAACCAGAGAGCTCAAGTAATCTGCTCAAGGTCCCATGGTTAGAAAAATGTACCTATTTTATTTGTACTACATGGAATTAGTGACATGGTGCCTGATATTAGCAATGTTGGGGCTTATTACTTCAGATGAAAAGCAATCACTCCCTTGATCCTGTGACACATGTTAAAACCTTGTCACTACAGAACACTGGAGAGAGTGGGTGTGGGAAGTTCTGCTGTGCTGCCCTGACTCAGGGTGACTCCAGGTGAACTCTTAAGGGAAAGAAGGTCATGACAACAGCCAGGCTGAGTGAGGAGGGTATTCTGAACCAGGACTGCCCTGCTGGCTCCAGGCCACCTGACCCCCTTCAGTGTGATGGATGGAGTGGCCCCATCACACACCCAGCTGCTTCCAGGGGCCAGCTCCCACCGGAGCTCACCTCCTCCCCAGGAAGAGCATCACAGGTTGATCCCATCTGGTGTCTCTCTGGTGGCATGCCAGGATGTTTAAGAGCTTTGTTCAACAGCTGGGACACGGTGACTTTGCCAGGTTGCAGTGTGCTGTGTCAGGGTCTGCACCAGGAAAGAGCCTCCCTCTTACCAGCCCATTTCCTCAAAGTCACCACGGTGGTTGGGAATGTTGGTGGAAAGTAGGAGAAACCAGTTCCAGGCAGCTCATCAGAAGGGAGTCTACGAAGTCAGGTAGAGTGAACCTCATGGCACTGAGGTGGGAAGCGCTGGACTGGAGGGGGCTGGAATTGGGAACCGGAAACAGTCTGAGAACTCTTTCTAGGTTGTCCCACCTGCTCCCTATGCTTCTGTCCACACATCTTCATTATTCTTCTTCCTTGGTCCTGAAAGTTTCCTGCTGTTTAGTAAAAATCCTGGCTACCCACACCTCGGAAACCTCCCCTGTACCCTATTCTGTCACAGGAGAAAATCTGCCCTGCTCGATGCAGATGCAGTTATGCAAGACCTTGCTGTTTCTTTGCCTCAGGCTGGAGCAGTCATTAGGGGGCTTTTGTTTTTTTTTTTTTTTTTTTTTTTTTCATGGCAGTGGGACTGTTCTTGCTCACTTTTAGATAAGGCCGTCTGGGTTCTCCTACTATAACCTGTTAATTTCAAGGGACTTTTTAAGTTAGCTGTAATTCACATTCTCAGAATTGTGAAAATCTGTCTCTTTTGAGATAGAAGAGTTTTCTTTTTCTTTCTTTTCTCTTCTGTTTTGTTTTACTTTTTTTCCCCTAAAACATTGCAATGCTCTTTTTCCAGGTGTCACTTAGCTCTTTGACAGCACTGAGACGGCTTTAGATGTTTTTAATGAACATTATCTCCAGCTGTTCAGCTGTGAGAACTTTGAGTTTTTTAATTTTATTTTTAAGAGTGATCAAGAGCTCCTTGTCGGGTGTGTGCCTTGAGGGTGGCTGAATTGCTGATGCCCTCCTAGGCACCAAGGACTGCTGCAGGGGGCGCCAGCACTCTTCATTTCTCTTAGCACACACGCAGGTGAAACTGACAAGTGAATGTCAGGTGCTCAGACCCAGTTCCTTGTTGTTATTGCCCTTTCTCCTCTGCATGATCACCTGGTGTAATGGCAGGTGATCTGTTACCTGCAGATTGATGAAAGACTTACAGCTGAGAAAAAAGAGGCATCAGAGTCTAAACAGTCAGACTTGGTAACCACACCCTGAGAGAAGTCTCCAGATTCTCTCTGCTCCCTCAGATATCATCCCATTCTCATTGACAGGCATATATGGTTGGAAAATAGGAAAGAAAGATGGAGGTGGAGCTCAGATCCCCACCTTTGAGAGATTCCCCAAGACCATCTTTAGGAAGGATGTGTGCTTCCTGGGGATGGCGAGGTAATCTCTTTTGCTAGCTGGATATTTCTGCTAATGCAAGAAAGTCAGTTCAAGGAGTGGGGAAGAGAATTTGCCACAGACACAAGAAGAAAGGAGGATGAAGTTCAATGGAGACCTAGCAATTCTGGGGGACAGGGTCATGAGAGTCCCATGGATCATGAAGAGTCTCCTGAAGAACCAGGTCTTCAGTATCCTTACAGATTTTAAGTTTTATAAGTATCAGTGGGTATTGTACACTGACAAGCTCCTACCATGAATAAAAACCAATTCCAGGTAAACTCTAAATCACCTGGATTAAAACGAACCGTAACTATAATGCAGGGGTGATCTCCATGATGTTATGACTGACAATCACCTCTTCAAGGGACACACCTCCACACACCATGTGTCAATGCTATGAAGCCAGGGACTTCACACAATTCCGTTTTCGACTCCCACAAGTAAGAGGAAATTACGATCCCATATTGGCAGGGCACTGTCTTTGCAAATCTTTTGAGTGTGCCATGAGGGTATTTTAAATTTATTGTTGTTGGTTGGTGCTTTGTTCCCTATAGAAACTGAGAAGCCTGACGGGAGCTCTCATCTCAACCTCCAAGTTGGCTGCAATGTTATTTGTAGTTAAAATCAAGGCTCTTTTTAAACGGAGGTGTTAGGGAGACCCAAATTAAGAGAACCAAAGCTGATATTCATTAACGCCTATCATGCTGGCGATGGAGCAAGCTCATTTACATGCATTACCTCGTCCAACCCTTTCCACAGTCCTCCGAGGCAATATAATTATGCCCATTTCTGTAATTGATGAAACTGATTGATAGCGAGATTAAACAGCCTACCCAGGGTCACAAAGCTAGTGACTGGAGGAGCTGAGATTGAGATCAAGAAGTCATCCCTCATCGTCCAGGGAACTCAAAGCGTGGAGGCTTTAGGCAGAGAAGTTCTCCAGAGCACACGCTACCAGCTGCCTCCTCCTCTCTGGGACAGTCTCGGTTCTCCTTCCAGGGACCTCACGGCTTCCATGTTCCTCCTTTAGAGGAAGTTATTTTCCAATTAAAGGGAGAGGTGATTGGGCTAGATTAATTTGGCTTTGGAGTTTTGTCCAAATGGTTTAAAAGGGTTGGTCCAGCTACAGGACAATGGATGTTCTGCGCTTAGTATTTCAGGGTAATGTGTGCTTCTTCTAGAAACAGATTTAAATTTTTTCTTTTATCAGATTCTTAGAACTGGAGCAAATGAGAACTAGTCCCAGGGGGTTACAATATATATTTTGCTGTTTTAGGCAAAAATCTATTTTTCTGTATTGTCCTCCATCCACCTTCTCCCTTGCTCCTGATTCAGACCTAATCTGTTCTGCCTTTTCCTGCTCTCCTCCAAGGCTACACAACACTTGCTTTTCTCTATATTTTCTTTCTCACCAAGGAGTAGATGGCAGCCTGAGCTCAGCGGTGGCCCCTTCCTTGCCCTCCCATACTGCACTCCTCAGAGATGGTTAGAAACATGCATTAAATCCCATTAAGCGAATCCCAGCCATACTGGAAGACAAGAAGGTTCCTGAACGAATGAGAGGAGAAGGAACCAGACTGCACTGAGGAGCATTAGGGAGAGCCCAGCTACAAGAGGGCGTAGCAGCCAAACTCCATCTGAGAAGCCTCAGAAACTGGGTCCATCTGAGAGGGAGCTATAGGGATCGCGTAGGAGCAACAGGGGTCTTTGGCCTTTGTGCACACTTCCCCTCAATCGTGTCTCTCTTCAAGCAGGAACAGTATTAGAGGTAGAGAGTTCAACAGCCCAGGTGGCTAGTGACATCCTCAGAAATCAGAAATAGCCAAGCTGAGAACAGCCACCGTGAAACTCTACCTAGTAAGCTGTTCTACTCTTGTTAGAAAAAAAAAATGCAGAGCACACAGTGGCAAGTTGCTTCCATCCCTTGAATCCTTCAGGTGGCTACAAAATAGGAAAGAAAGGGCTGTACTTGGGAGATGAGCTTACTATCAAGAATCACAAAATACAAATATGTCACATGTGCCCCACTATTATAATGCACAAATTTTAAAAATTAGTTAAATAATCACTGAAATGCTTACTTTAGTACAAATCCTAAAAGAAGAATCCAGAAAGTAAATAAGAGAAGAATTTATAATGAGGCATGTATTGCTAGAACAACCCAAACAGGCCCGACATGGTAGCATATGCCTGTAATGCATCCACTTGGGAGGCTGAGGCAGGAGGATGGTAAGTTCAAAGTCAGCCTCGGCAACATAGTAAGGCCACAAGCAATTTAATGAGACCCAGTCTCAAAATAAAAAAATAAAAGGGCTGGGGGTGTAGCTCAGTGGTAAAGTGCCCCTGGGATCAATTCCCAGCACAAAAATAACATCAACTACAATAACAGAAAGAGGATTTTTAGCGTAATTCATATCCTTAGAGGGAGAGGGAGGAGTATTGCTGATGAAATGGGAAGCCAGGTGATGACACAAAAGCAGGTGGTTCTGAGACAGGGTCTAGGAGAGACCAAGCTATTGCATGGTGGCACAGGAAATGGCAGCTCTGAAGGAAGCAGTGTGCTGGTGGAACCCTGAAGGAGACTTCCCTTTTAGAACAATGCGAAGAAGAGTTGAAGGAAGCCCAGGAGACCCGATTCCTGTGTGGACACCATAGGAATGCTACAGTCCCTGGACTTCTACAAGTGTCTAGGCTCAGCACAGATCTTCAGGAATTTTGTGCTACCGATCCCTGTCCTATGTCATGGATACCTTCCATCACTGATGAAATGATGCAGAATCCCATCTGACCCAATGGTTATCCTGAGAGCTGCTTTATGGTTTGACAACAATTTTTAAACAAAATATGCAAAATGCTTTGCAAAATGGTAACAGATTTTGAAAAATCCCAGAGAAATGTAATAATACTTTTCCTCTCTCTGGATTCTAAAAGTGGTAAAGAAGTGACAATGGTGTTCATTATGATGTTTTGGCTGGGTTGGCCACAATGTATAATGTTTTCCTTTCTTTTCATATATTTCCATCACCATTGATTTAAAATGTTCAATAGATGGCTGAATAACATAGTTGACATTATTGAGTAGGGAACTGAAAATGGATATAAGAAGGGAGGGACCTGGTTCTTGGAGGGTCACCCAGATACCGGGCGTTTCAGACTCTCAGGGGCAGCTTCCATCAGGACATATTCAGGGACCTTGGAAAGATGTTTCAGTCAAAATGGGCCATTTCTGTGGTCGTGGTTGTGAGGTAGAACAGAAGGAATAGAAGTTGGCAGAAAGGAGACAGAAGGGAAGGACAATGAAATATAATTTTTCAGTTCTGCATAATCTTCCAGGCCTATGACTCCCCTAGTTCTTCTCCCAGCCTGGCACTCCCAAATTTCTGGGAAATCTGTAAATCTTAAAGATAGCATAAAATTACTCACTTATGATAATTACCTTGTGCACCATTAATTAGCCCACCAATAAATACATTAAGCAAAGAGAGACATGATACCTTAAGAAACCTATAATTTAGGGGACTTTCCAGTGTTGGCTATTGATCAGATAATGGAGACCGCATTGTCCCAAGGATCCTGAGAATGACCAAACCATTATAACCTGCGTTGTGATCACCAGCCTGATATCATGCCCACATACCTTCCCATACCCATAGCTCACCAAGTTTCCTCTAAAAGAGGAGCTGGGAACCCCAAGAGTACATGCCTCACTCTTCAAGATGGCCAGCATCTTCCCTTGAATGTGTATCTGCTTTCCTAAATCTATGTCTCTGACAGGCATGTGCTGAAATTCTTTTGCATCATGTATGCCAAGGACCCCACTTGTCTTGAGTTGAGTCCCTTGTGGAGTGCCATCTATGGCTAGCAAATAAAACCAGACTTGGTTATCTGACACAGAAATCTGGCTCTCAGGAACTGACAGTCTTGAGAGATTGTTCCAGATGGTCTGAAGTACGTGGTTTCTGTGCAATGGCTTATTGCTGGAATTTGCATGCCCTAGATGTGCCAATGACCCACTAGAGCAAAATGGTTTGCTTAACTCCACCCCATCCTGTTTCTCACGGAAGAAGCTCCTCCTGGCCCCCCTTTTATCTGTACTGCTACAAATAAAGGAAAGGTGGGCTCTTCGTTTTGTTAGAGCCAGACCCTTTAGCATGGCTCAGCCCGTCATGCCCTCTGATTCAAAATTTAATTGTCTCCTGTGGTTTTTCCTATTAAATAAATTTCTTAGTGATTAACTTACAGCCAGCCCATCCCTCTGACAAGAACCCTTTCCCTCTCCCATGCAGGATGAATGGCAAGACCCATGCTTTCTAGGACTCCTTGAACTGTCTTCCAGGGATAGTCCCATGAGATTAGGATGGAGCTGAAAAATTTGTATTGAGGTTGAAGCCATTGTCACATTGTAGAGTCACACTTTACTCATGTGCTTGTGACGATGCTGGTGTAGACTATTATGCTGCCAGTCACATGGAAGTACAGCACACACAATTATGTACAGTGTGCAATACTTGATAGCAATCATAAGTGACTATATTACTGGTTTATGTACTTGCCATATTGTACTTTTAATCATTATTTTAGAGTGTGTTTATAAAAGGTGTTTCCTATAAAACAATATGTCCTGTAACAGCAACAATCACACACATCACGTTTACTGTGTTTCTTGACTGTATCGTTTTCTCTTGTGTTTGATTTAACCTCATGTTACTTTGCTCACTGCAGCCCTAGGAGCAATAGGCTACACCATACACATAGACACTGTCTAGCTGGGGTGTGTAGTGGGCCCTACAATCTGGGTTTGTGTAGGTACACTTTGATAGTCACACAATGTCAGGGGACAGAACTTTCAGTTGACCTCAGCCCCAGTAATGGCTGTGGTTCTGCAGACTGGCCATGCTCAAGAAGAGCCTAAAACATTATCTCATATTATTACATCAAAGCCTGTGGGCTCAGCTGAGTTTGCTGCTCTCACACCCACGTAACTGGCCAGTTGAGCTTATCTGGGGTTCAGGATCCTCTTCCACGCTCAGTGGTGATTGGCAGAATTCACGTCCTTCTCAACTTTCTACATGCACGCCTGCTCCATCTTCCAGGGAGCAGTAGTGCACCTAGTTCTTCTGTACTTGGAATCTCTCTGACTTCTTCTGCCTCTGCTCTCTGCTTTCAAAGGCTCTCATGTGACCACATCTAGGCAATCCTGGATAATCCTGAATGTTTTGGACATGTACTCAGATAATCCAAGAATATCTCCCTATTTTAAGGTTACCTAATTAAGTAACTTAATTACATCTGCAAAGTCCCTTTTGCCCTATAGTATAACATATTCTCTGCTTATTCACAGTTTTGGGGAGACCAGCAAAGGAAAGATTTATGGGCCATTTTAGAAATTCTGGTTGTCCTAGACATAGAAATCCAAGCCTAGGAGTGCTAGAGACTGTGACCCTTCATCTACAGGGTCCCTTCTGTCAGAGTTGTGCAATCAGCCTGACTGAGCTACCTCCACATCTGCTTCTTCCCCATCTTCCTAGCCGTGTTTCCCTGATTCCTCAGATATTGGCTGCCCAACCTCATTTGCATATGACAGAGCCTGTTGAAATAGACTTTAACTGCAATTTAAATTTTAAACTCTAGGTTCCACTGCCATCTGGAAAATCCTTTTTATCTTAGTACAGATTTTTAGGAGTGAGATCCAGACCGAACTACTTCTTCTTGTCAAGCCAGGTCTTGCAGGTTGTGGAGAGCTGCCCCACCTTGATATCAGGTGCTCACCCCTTGGGCCAGTCAGCTGAGGTCAGGAGGCACCAAGATGACATGGTGGCCATGGATGAAACCACGGTGGTTAGAGGACACTCTGCAGCCAGAATGTCAGGGTCAAAATTCTGAGTCATTTTGATAAATCGTTTCTTTTAGTAAGCTTCAGATACTTCATCTGTGAAGTGTGTTGACAACAGTATCTCCTTCATAGGGTCACTGAGATGTGAAATGAGACAATTTGTGCGAGGTGCTTAACTCCACCTGGTGCATAGAAAAGGTGCGACAAATGTCCCCATTTACTATGAAAATGTACCAACTTGCCCCTCTCTCCCCTCCTATAATCAAGAATTGTAGAAAGGGTACTTTGCTTCGCACTGGGAGTGGACTTGGTGGGCTGTAATTGCCATCTCACATACAATATCACAAACTAGTGATAAACAAAATAGTGGATAAAATCAGCAATGCTTGGCTTTGGACATGAAAAATCCATCTCCAAGGCTAGGCATTGATGGGAAATAACTAAATATTATAGAAAGGATAAACCCATCTGTGATATTATTAGGAAACAAGCACAGAACTTGATGTCTTATATTTTTAAATTATTTCAGGGATTTGGCTGAAATCACGAGTGAGTATAGCTCCTTTGAGAAGTAGTAGTTCATGCTGGACAGAGAGTTAGAGAAAGACAAAGTTGTATAGTTACTTAAATATTGGTCTAGAAGGAAGGGGATCTGGTGGCAAGAAGTCTGGAAACTTGGGACTGCATAGTGGGGGGCGGGTGGTAACTGCAGATGCTGGGAGGTTCTTTCAGTTTCCTGTAGTTTAAGCCTTGGGGAGACGCCTGGCAGGTGGAACCTGGAGGCAGACGGTGCTCAGCTGTTGCTTGTGGGGAAGGACCAAGCAGAATGCCTGAAGAAAGCGGATCCCTGGATCCAGAAAGTGCAGGCAGCAGGGAGCCGGGAGAATAGGCCACATTTGTGTGTCAGCAGAGGGAGGCCATGGCTTCCTCACCCTGGGGCAGCTGCAGGGTGGTGCTTGGAAGCTGGCGTCATGGTTTAAACGTGGAACTGACGTGCCCTGCTGGTTAGTGGACCCAAACTCCTTGAGTACCTGTTTCTTTCATTCTTATTTCACATAATTATTTAAGGTGAACTCATAAGAAACAGGGCGAGCTTTGAGAAAGTTGAGTTTTAATTTCATTTTCACTAAAATTAATTTTGTGAAACAGCAATAGCAGCAGCAATAAAAATAAGATCTGATGGAATTAACTAGGGTTTGAAATGAGATATTGGTGGACTTTGAAGCCATGATTTGCTGCTTAGCTGGGTGACCTTAGTTAGCTGACTTAATTAGTTTGGTGTTCAGCATCCTCTTTGTAAAATTGTGATAATGATATCTAACTTTTAGTTTTTTTTAAATGAAATAATGAATGAAAAATTGTAGATTAGTGCCTGAAATTTAGTATGCAACCAATAAACATTTTTGGGTAAATGAATATTATTTCCATCTTTTGGTTACACATGTCAAGGGAGTTAGATTTACCCCTGAGTCATTTCCCCCGCTCTCCTTTATAGCAAAGATAGGACTTAACAGGTCCAGAGTTCACGAAGAAACAAATGTTTTGATAACTAATTTTGCAAATGCAACATATTTTAGTAATAGCAAATTCTCTGCTCAGAGCTGCAGAGCTTAGCTTATATCTTGTATAGACACCCTCCTTTTCCATTGTAAAATGCTAGAGAGACTGTATTGGGTAACAATTAGAACCAATGAGAGATTATAACCAAATCTTTAAGACCCTCAAACAAGAAGAGAACTGAGCTCCTTTTGGGAGGAAAGCAAACCTTTCTTTACCTTAATTAAGCAGGAGATTCAGCCCAAATCTCTAGTCTTGTGCCTACATAACAAAAGCGATTGAAGTTACACATACATGTCACAAGAAAATAGATGCTTCTTTGAGGATGACATTTAAGGAGGACTTTAAAGATGATTCAGAGATGTGTAGCTTCAGGCACAACATCAAAACTTGATTTCATAAGGGACAGCCTGAGTGTGAAGTACTCACTGTAGGAGGGTTTCATAAGTGAAAGTTTGAGGGAAATTCAGACCATCCCATTTCACTTAACTTCAAAACCCTGGTGGGACTCAGCTGACTGGTAAGGACTAGGTCAATTATAACTTTTACAAAGACAAAGCTGATGGCCACATTATAACCAATTCATCTCTTCATCCTATTTATGTTGGTACTGATATTTGCAGCTATAGGGCAAAAGGTCCTTAAATACTTTGAACACTACCTCACTGCTCTGTAAAATCAAAATAATAACAGAGAAGGATGTGTTTGCAAATAGCAGAAAAGACTTAGGTAGTCTCGGTGCAAAAGGAAGTCATTTTAAGACTATTGTTTAGCTCCTGAGGTCAAAGGAAGAATTGCAAATCAATCTGTATCAAGAGGAGCTCCAAGTAGCAGGGGCTAAGGGCTACCTCTTTCAGGTACTGATATAACCATGACTTAGCTCCACCTCCATTCCTATGGTGTTATTTCTCTTGAGACTCAAGTTCTGGGAAAAGGGGTTGAACTGTCCTGAAAATCTGGTGTGGGGGAAGGGAAGAGTGTAGGACACTGTAATCAACACCGTCAAAGAGATTGATGGGTTTGGCAAAGTTAAGCCACAGCACTGTTACTTAAAGAACACTGGAAGTATTCTATGCAGGCAAAACCCATCTCTAACATCACATCACACTGGCAGGTAATGATTTTAACCTGGAGTAAAGTAAATCAGTTGATACTGATGAGTGAAGTATAACAGCAGCTAATTATCCCACCCACTCCTCACTGCTACTGGAACTCAACAATGGTAGGTCACTTTGACAGAGATGATCTTAACACCCTCTCCAAAAAAAAAAAAAAATAGAGGGGAACGAAAAGGGGAGAGAAGAAAACTGGATCAGGCCACAGATATTGAGTACCACTGTGGTGTAGTGCCACCTCTCCTTCCATGTGCCCTGTCTTGGGTAAAATGCATGTCACAGAGCACTCTCAGCTTGCCATGTGGAGACTGGAAGAGCATGCATGGAGTATTTGTTCTCAGAAAGAAAATCTTTTTTCTTGATCAGTCCTGTCTATAGAAATGTAATGCTAGGTGCATAAGTAATTTTTAATTTTTCTAGAAAGGTGAGCAAGTAAAAAGTAGCAGGTGAAATTAGTTTTAATAACATATTTTACTTAATTGAATAGATCCAAAATATTAGCAGCTCAATGTATAATCAATACAAAGTTATAAATATTTTATATTTTTACCACATTGAATCTTTGAAATGTGGTACATATTTTACCTTTGTAGCATGGAATGGATTGAATGGTGTGCCCTTAAAATTCATATGTTGATGTCCTAACTCCCAGTATTCAGAATATGAACTGATGTGGAAATAGGATTGTTGCACATGTAAGTTGTCAAAATAAGGCCATGATGGAGCAGGGTGGGCCTCTGATCCAACATGACTGGTGTCCTTATAAAGAGGGACAATGTGGATGAAGAGACAAATACACAGGGAGAATGTCATGTGAAGACTGGAGTCATGCTGCCCAAGTGAGGGGACTTATATAATCAAGGAGAGAGTCCTGAATAGGTCTTTTCTCAGCTACTTCCAAAGGAGCATGGCCCTGCCAGCACAGTGGCTTTGGACTTCCAGCTTCCAGAATGAGAAGACAACAAATTCCTGTAGTTTAAGGCACTCGGTGAGGGGTACTTTGTAAGGAAGCCCCAGTCAACTCACACAGGGCACCTCTCACTCTAAACTAGTCGCACTTCCACAGTCATATTTGGTGTTGGCAGCCATTTGTTGGCTACCATATTTGACAACTCAAACTTACAAGACTCTGATACTCTGGTTTTATGTTGAAATATCCAGCTTACCTTCTTATACTGTTGTAGTTCATCTGGAATGAGTGTGATGCAGGAGTGCTTGGGTTTTCTTCCATTTTCTGCAAAGGCAAAGGTGAACACCTGTCACTTCTGGTCCATGTTTGCCAGGTTAAGATGCTGCGTTTCTGTTTCCGATTCACAATTGCCATTTTTCCAGTTCCTGTTCTGAGTGGCCAGTGTTCTGGCAAACTCCAACCATCATTACCTGGAGAAATGAGAAAGGACACCTACATGAATGAAGAATAGGCCAGGTGAGAGGAAGTGACCTGCCCACCATGCAGGTTGGATGGTTGCAGTGGGGGATGCAGCCCTACATGTTTCCTCCCCAGTGTGGTCCTGAGTGTCATTCTGCCTCAGACCCAGAGGAGCAGGTCAGTTTCTCCGAGTCTCCATTTCTTTGCTGCCCACTTTGGTATGTAACCTGCTGCCTCCTGGACCTCCAGGTAAGGATGGAGAAGGCTAAAAGGAAGGACACCTGCTCTGTGATGGGAAGAGCCAGATGGGGGTAAGAGGAAACTGTCTCCACATTTTCCTACTCAGAACCGCCTCAGTCCTATCATGGCAAAGGCAGTTGCTTATCCACATCTGAGAATTTTGCAGTCTAAGTATCTAATGTTTGATGATGTGCAATTTTAATGCTTCATTCTCTTGGTTAGAGGAAAGCCATCTGTGGGGCACAGGGGAACTTGGAGAATGACTATTTGTTTTTATGGGACTCAGTTGGCCCTGTGAATAGTTCCCTTCCAACCCACAGGCCAGTGTGGATCATTTGTAAACTTTTAAAACAATAGCTGTCTTCTCATTATGGTAGCAGTATATGGTTAATGTAGAAAATTTAGAGAAAAAAAATAAGCCTGCATCACAGATATAAATAAATAATAAATAAAAATTACCTATATTCCTAGCATTCAGGGAAAAAGAACCCTCCATCAAAAATTTTTTGTATTTTATTGTAGTGGTTTTTCCCAAAATACAAACATAGGTACATTTTATTGATTCATCAACAATGAGCTTATTTATACCATACTATTTATTTTATGACTGATTTTTACCCCTTGCCTCATTGATTCCATGGGTGGATTTGGTGGTTTCTGGTCATTCCTCTGGTCACCAATTGCTTCACACAAATCCTTTCCCATGATCTGGTTGAGGCTGGATCTAATGTCCCTGTTCTCTGTGGAGGGAAGTTGGAGACCAGGGCTCACATTGTCTTCTGGGCACATGATGGCTTTGGGACAAGCCTGGCAAAGGAGGAAGTTGAGGGACCCCAGAACTGACTGGCCACTTGACTCCCACTGGCTTCTCCAAAGATCCCCAGGATAGGCATTCCCACAGGCTCATTTTTCAGCATGGAGAAAAGCCTGTGTTGGTCCACTGGACAGTCCCTGATACAGCCGGAGTGTCTCAGGTCATCCCTGGGGTTAGAAGAAGGGTGTTACCATTGGATGCAGGAGGCAGTTCTGGAAGGAAACAATGAGCCCAGCACATGAGGGTGGATGTGTGCTCTCATCCCAGGTTGCAATGGGCAGACACAGTTGGTTAAAATCCAGGACCCTGCCATCCTGCCAGCACATGCCTGGTCCCCCCGACCCACAGCCCACGCTCACCTCCACAGTCCCAAGCGAGTCTTAGTAAACAGCCAGCCCACCTTTGATTTCCCAGTTCTGGGGAATATAGAGTCTAGATGGACCTTGGGAATGGGAGTTGGTTGCTTCTGCAGGAGGTCCAAGGTCAGTAGGCAGCCATGCTGATGAACATCTGTGTTCACGAGTTAATGTTCCTACTCTCTGGGCACATTTGGCCAAAGCAAAGTGTTCATTCTCCACTGGGAGAGAGACCCCTCGTTCCCTTCGTCCAAGAACCTGGAAGGAACTGATTAGCTTTCCATGCTAACGGGAAGAGGAACACATTTCTTTCACTAGTTTTTGGTTATGGAAACATTTGTCGACTTACTCCCGAAATTCCTAACATGTGCTGATGACTGTAATACACGAGTTAGGGGAGAGGTTTTCCAGCCAGTGACGATATGAAAAATGGCATCTCTGTCTTTTTTCTTTACTTAAAAACTAAAATGTACTTTCTGCACATATAGAAAATGACAGGAGTGTATGCATAGATAATTATAAGAATTCAGCTCTCCATTTGTCTAGGGAAATCAGCTTTGTTTCAAAGAAGACACAAACTACCCCTGCCCAAAACCCAAAGCTCTCTTGCAGTACTTCTCTCCTGTTGATCACCTGATTGTTGACAGTAACGTTTGCCAATTTCTTTTCCTCAGAAACATTGTGTTCATGTCAGAATTCTCTCAACAGTGTTCCTGCAGAGGTATTGATTATTTTTTCCCCCTCTGTGAAAGAACAGCCAAGTTCACTGTTGGCGAGGCCACTCTGGCTCTAGAATGATCAAACAACCTACCCTTTAGACGCTCTGTGGCTCCAGACAGATCACCCCCCTTTCTGAGCCAGATTCCTCACCTGCAAGATGGGAGCCAGGCTATGCCTCTCAGTCAACTCTGGTGCTAATGCTATGAGATCGTGATCGTGGCCGCCTGAGAGAGTACCTGGCTTGGAAAAGCACTCGGTAAGCGTTCCCATCCTGACGATAACAACAGTAATAATTCCATTTATTGAACCCGTGATGTGTGCGAGGCATCTGACCTGTGTGTTCTTAGTTAATCTTTGGAAGGGTCTTATGAGATGGGTATTGCTAATTAATTTTGCAGGTGAGGAAAATGAAGGATTTAGATTTAGGGATTTGACTCTGATTTCTAAACTATGACTGTCAGAGCCAGAATTTGAAGCCAGATGTGTTCAACCTCCTAATGGATTAATTCAAGTACTAGAGCAGAGGCGGAGCTCCTCCTCACAGAGGCTGATCCAGCCTGATACACAAGCTGGTGTCAGGCGTGTTACCACTTGGAAGTAAAATATGCATACATATCAGGCATTCAGAGATGATCCCCTTTCCCCACAAGGAGACACGGTTCCCCTGTCCCTGTCCTCCAAAGCAGGTGGACACCACACCCTGGTCCACACCTGCTTCTGCTGGTGGAAGGTTCCCTATCGAGAAGAGGTACTCAGAGTGTCAGGTTACTGGGCATCCTCTGTCCTTCAGAGGTACCAGCTTCTCATTCCCTTGCTATACAAACTCAGAAAATCACAGCAGAGTGACCAGGCCCTTTTCAAACAGCAGCTTACCCCAGGGCCCACTTAGAAGGATGATGGGCAGCTCTGGGGGCTCATCCTTTCTCCACACCATCAACACTCGCTGCCTGGGACTCTAAGCCCCTGGTGTTTATTATTTTACTAATGCATGGTGGTTTCTCCTGCCACAACACTGCCTGTGGACCTTTCCTTAGGATCTGTGAATTCCTTCTTGGAACAGATCTTATGCTAGAAACTGGGGATTCAGGAATGGCTAAAACAAGACCTGTGAGGAAGGCTACATTCTATGATCAAGAGACTGGACATGTAAAAATAGGTATTCCACACAAGTACTTACAAGAGATCTATGAACAATTACAAGAAGCACAGAGTACTGACTTAGCCCAAGATGAAGGGCCTCAAAGTTTTTGTGGATTGTATTAGTTTTCCATTGTCACTGTAACCAGTAATAATACAAATGATGGCTTAAAACAAACAAATTTGTCATCTTACATTTTTGGGGGTCCAAAGTGGGTCTTAAGGGGCTAAAGACAAAGTGTATAGAGTGTGTTTTCCTAGAGGCTCTAAGAGAGAACCTATTTCTGATCTTTTCCAGCTTCTAGAGGCTGTTTGCATTCCTTGGTTTGTGGTTCCCAGCCAGCCATGGACCATGCCAACCTGAGCCTCCATCATCAACTCCTTCTCTGATTCTCCTGACTCCACTTTTCTTGATAAGGACCCTGTACATAGGACATTGGGCCTATCTAGATAATCCAAGATACGCTTCCCATCTCGAGATCCTTAACTTATCACACCAAGGGACTCTCCTTTGCCATCACAGATTTCAGGGATTGGACATCTTTGAGGATGCCACTATTTTTCCTACAAAATGGAATAAAAGAGTTTAGAAAAACATCATCAGGGACAGGTTGATACCGCCACATACTGGTGACGAGTTCTGCTTCCTCTGGTGTTGAAGTAAAACCCCAGAGAAGCACACCAAGGCAGGCATGTTAAGCAGGCTTTATTTAAAAGTAGTAATACAAACTTCTCCCGGGTGGGAGAAGGGGGGCCATGGCTGATGTTCTAGAATCCCCGAGAAGTGAGTGCACCCTACATCTTTTATTGGTTAGGGTCTTCTTTTGTTCTGCCCCTTCCTCTGACCCCTATCTCTCCTTCCTGCCCATATGATGGTGGTGACACAGCAAAAAGGTGAGGTGCGAATGGCAGGGGGAAGGGCCACATGGAGATTCAGGTGGGGGCCCAGGAGGCATTAATTAGCAACTCCCTGCCTGCAGCTTTTGGGGAGGGGCAGTTAAGCAGGTAAACTTGGTGATCAAAAGGGCTCTGGAGACATTGACTTTCCATCTCCCAGGGGTGTCTCCAACTTCCCAGACTCCTTTCTTCAATTTGACTAGATTCCCTGATTTCTACACTAACTGCCTGTCAATTCTGGCTTCAAGGTCATATTCAGAAGGCATGAGGAGAGTTGGAGGTAAGCAGGTGTAGTGGGTAGCAAGGACACATTGTCCAAAGAGAGTGTCTTCTGGAGAGGTCCAGAGGTGGGAAGAGATTTGGCAGGCTGGACCTGAAAAGGCATTGAGTAGGTATCGAAGGAAAGAAGTCAAAACAGGATGCAATGGCCAATGTATAGAAGATCTGACTGTTCTCAGAGGACTGAGGAGGAATGACTCAGGCAGGGAAGTGATGGGTACACATCTGTACTTTCTAGATGGATTGTTCTTTGAGGATCAAATTCAAGATGGCAGGAGTGGATTCTGGGATGCCATTACATTAGGAGGGAAGAGAGGGTAGTTGCTAGACTAGGATGGTGGAATCAGATTCAGAGGATATTTAAAAAGTGAAGTTCACTGAGATGGAGAGACTCTCAGTTGTTGGGGGGAGAGGGAGGTATTAGGGTGCCTTCAATGCTGCTAGTGTGAACATCTGGGAGTACCTTCACTCAGAAGGAAGACTTGAAGAAGGGGAAGAAGTGCAGGGAGAGTTCATGGTAAAGCATTGGACCTAGCTTAAGTTACTTAAATGACATTCAAGTAAAGCTATTGAGTAGACATAATGATATGGAATAAAACTTCAGGCTGGACGTCTTTTTGAGAGATTTATTTAGGCAGTGTGATGCGTTACAAGGAGAATATGACTTGGAACCAAAGAGTTGCCCGAGTGCTATTTTTCTACCAACTATCTATATCTATATCACTGAGTCAAGCCATAGAAATTCTCAGAGTTTAAATTTCCTTATTTTGCAATTGGTAGGACAAAGTCTTGTTCTGATGATAATATCAGACTGTTCTGAGGATCAAATTATACAACAAAGAAGTAAGTTCTATGTAGCTGTTTAATAGTTAATAAATGTCATTTTTATGCTTTTTAAAATAGGAATAATTATTAAGAGAAGGCATATTACCATTATTTCTTATAAAATAATTTTAATCACCTGTAATATTTTTCTCTACCTTCTCTTTATATGGACTGAATAATGATTCCACCTCCCCTATCTTCTTTGAGATCCCGTATTCTAATAATTTGGTCATATCTGTAGACAGTGCGTGTCCTGGATAGAACTACGAGCAGAATGGAGAAGGTGGAGTTTAGTGATGAGAGGAAACTGGAGATTGTTTGAGCAGGGAGGTCAAGAGGACTCCCCTTGAATGCTTGTTATCTGTGTGCATCTCCCAACTGCCTGACAAGGTTGGGATTCTTCTCCAATTTTGTTGACAAAGCAGAGTTCTTAGGGTATCCATTGACCCCGTCAAGGTCACTCTGCTGTAGGGCAGCCATCTGCACCGGGGCACTTGCTCCCTGGCCATGCTCAGGAGCCTTCTGTAAACAGGAAGCGTGGGACTTTGATGAGCTTTCACCCCCTGGAGGTAGTCACTGAGCTGACACTTGTCCTGGTTTAAAAAGAAGCATGCGATTGACACTCACTGATGCTTTCGGCTTAGCTCCTCATTCCTGAGAAGAGCTCCTTGAAAAATGGAAACTCTTTCTTTTTTTTGTTGTTGATTTTAATACTCTGAAGCTGCTAGTAGATATGCAATATATATTTCTTGAACTGAACTAAATGGCCCCTTTCAGTGTCATTTCTATTATAAAAAGAAAAAAAGGCTCAGAAATGGCAATGGCTCCCTTTGGCAGCATTTCAGATGCAGAGAAAGTCTATAGGAGCAATTAATGTGCATTCTGGAGTCTAAGGGGGCACCCTCAAATCTGGCTTCCTACTCCACTGACTCATAATTTTTGCAAGGACTGAAACTCTCTTTTTCAAGGCACTTAGTCAAGTTCTCCATCTGTCCCTACTTTAATTCTTGGTGAGCACAAAGAGGTCCAAGTTCTCTAGCCTGACCAGGATACAGGATAATATACCCCGTTTGCTTTCATTTCTCAGAAAAATGATTCTATGCATGGAATTCAAAAAATGTAGCAGACACATGCGTTGTCATTTGTAGGAGCTTAGTCTGGGATACATGCCCTTCTGCGGCAATTTGACTTCTTACTTGTTCACTTGGCTCTGGTAATGTCTTACACCTTGACATGATTCCTGATGTGACATTTTCTTGTACAGATGCAAGATAAGACGTTGACACTCACTTTGCATTTGGGAGGAAGTTGTTATTGCAGCCCTTCCAGCTAAGGAAGATACAGGAAAATGTTTCATCTTTGCACGATTTATTCCCAAAGTCCATTAGAACAAAATGCTCCTGATAATTTCAAGTTCGTATTAAATTTCTGCCATTCAGAGAAAGGACAATTTGGGCAAATAAGTGCTCATTAAAATTTATTTGGAGGGAATATTTTCCATTAGGGTGTTTCATTATTTAAGAAGAAAATAGGAGCCTATGCAGTAATACATAATGCTCACACCAACATGGCATTTCAGATAAATTACATTTAGATAAAGATAAACGTGTTTGGGTTTGGAAGACCAATTGATTCTAGCAGGTACTGTAGTTGCATAATTATAAGGCAGGTTGAAAGGAATTGCTAAAAACAGGGATGAGCCCAAAGGAGAAAATTATTCCAAAAAGCCTAGAGAAAAAATTATTCCATGCTGGTCTAATTGCTTTTCTGTTTGGAGCAGAGGTTTGGGGGCTCCATATCAGTGGAGCAGGCGCACATGCATTGCTGGGAGCTGTGGGTGGTTAAGGGAAGAAAGTAGCAATACAGGGGTGGATGGGGAGCAATGGGAACCCTGGAGATACAGGCGACCACCCAGACACCACATCCTACCTTTTTTTGGGGGGTACTGGGGATTGAACCCAGGGGCACTCCACCACTGAGCCACATCCCCAGCCCTATTTTGTATTTTATTTAGAGACAGGGTCTCACTGAGTTGCTAAGGGCCTCCCTAAGTTGCTGAGGCAGGCTTTGAACTCGCCATCCTCCTGCTTCAGCCTCCCAAGTGCTGGAATTACAGGCATGTGCCACCGCGCCCGGCTTACATCCTACCATTTTTAAGGGAAACAAAGGGTGATTTGGGCCACATTTGAGATGTGGACACAGTGTGCCACTATGGAATTTAAGTAGCCCCACATAAACCTACAACTTTGCCCTCAATAGCTTTGCTTCTGGGCTGGGGCTGTGGCTCAGTGGCAGAGCGCCTGCCTAGCATGTGTGAGGCTCTGGGTTCAGTCCTTAGCACAGCATAAAAATAAACAAATAAAATCAAAGGCATCCTGTTCATATACAACTACAAAAAATTGAAAAAAAAAACCAAAACTTTGTTTCACACAGCCTCACAGCAAGTTCTCAGGATGCTTACTTTCTGCCTCAACACCCCTCTCCCAGAAACCCTGGTTGGTTCCAGCCTTTGCTGCATGGATCTGCCTCTGGTCCCCTCCAGGTCCACTTTATGCCTCCAGATCAGCCATAAGTGGCATGTGCCACATGTAGCCACCATGGCTACTCTCCCATGGCTCTCTATATTTCCCACAACTCCTGGAAATCAACATACTTCATAAACCCTCACTTATTTCCCCTCTCAGGAGGCATGTGGACACTTCTACCTGGCTTCTCAATGATCACTCCAGATCCTTTCTCATTTCCTGCCCTTCACGGCTCCTTCCTGCTGAGCCAGAAGAGGAGAAGAGCACAGCCCAGGTGGGGAGAATGCTATTTGGTCACCTAGAGCTTCAGAGCTGGGGCAAGGGAGCCAATTAACAGCTTCAAACCTCAGTTTCACTATCTATGAAATAGACATAAAAAGTACCTTAGGAGGAAATTTTGAAGATAAAAGACGATAATGCATGGAAAAATGCAAGCAAAGCTGTTATTAATTCAACAAACATGAATTAGGAATCATTCCTTGTGTTATATTCTACATAACGTTTCCTGGATTTTGTTCCCACCATGCTGGAATATGGTTGGCAGCCAAGAGCAGATTGACACCACCCAAACACCCAAAGATTTCCTTTATTCTATGCATTAAATTAGATGCTTAATTTCTTCTATACTCAACGTGATGTGTACGATCAACATTTTTTTGTATTTCTAAGTCGGTTGTCTGCCATGACTTGGAACTCTTGAGTGACAAGAGTCAAACCAGATTCTTAGCAGGCACAAAGCACTTAGTGAAAGTCTTTGATGGGTTTCATCTGTCTGTCATTTTAGCATACATTAGGAACACTCTTCAAATATTCTATTCATTGAGCAATGTCCAGTATGCTTAAGATGTAAAGTATGTGCTCACCCAGCCGAAATAAAGAGTTGCCAATAAATTAAAAATTGGTATTATTTTCCCCTCAGATTATTTCATAAATTAATTGCAGACCAACTTGAACTTCAGCAAGAATAACTCAGAGTTAGAAAGACCCATAATTTGAAATGGATTTTGGTTTTAGTCAGACAAGCAGCTACTTCTTTCAATTTGTTCTATATATATATTTTTAAAGACACCATTTATTGGGCTTACTAGTACAGCACTGTGGTAGCTGGTATTGACTATCTTTGACTCCCAAGGGGGGAAAAATTGATAGCAAGATTTAGATATGAACTTTTCAGAAATACCAAAATAAACCAGAAACGAAGGACTGAGATACTTGATTCATCCTAAGGTATTTGTGGGAAACCTGAAGCTCTAGGCCCCAGGCTTCTTGTAGACCACTCCAGTCTCCTGCTATGGTCAACTGCTCCTTGTGTTTACTTGTTGCTACCCTGTGAAGACCTGGCTTTGCATTCTCCCATTCTTCCATTGGATTTAGGCCTGGAAGAAACAATGGGAAACTCCAGGACTTTCCTGCAGGACGGATGAGTGGCCCATTCCATCATGGATGCCTTAGGGCCTCTTCAACTACTTTTATCTTCAGGCTTACCTTACCAATATGTTAGTATTAATTTTAAAGTCTTAACTTTAGGACTCTGAATGAGCTTTGTTCTCACATGAGATGCTCATTAAAGTCAAGTGCTATTTATTTATTTTTTTTCTTGAGAAGTTGTTGTTTTTAATTCAACTGCAGAACTTGACATTTTTCCTTGTTAGCATTCAACTCAGTTGGGCTCATTGTGAAAGCAGAGAGCATGGGGAATTAGCGGAGCAGGTGAATGTATGTCTCCTTTGTAATAAACTTTTATTTTTCTTCAATACTGAGTTTTTCTATGAATATATCTTCCTTTTTATGATTCACATATAGCTGACTGCAGGGGAAGAAGAGAAAAGCTGGGTGCAGCTTACCATAGAGCTTCAGCTTAGTGTGTGTGAGGTCTTGCATTCAATTCCAGGCTTCCCTTCCCCAACTTGAGAAATTATTCTACATAGAACCAGGGGAAAAGCATAGGAGACATAACCTAGCAGTGGTCAAGTTAGCCAGTGTTGCCCCTACCATCCCCATTAATCTTGCAAGATTTAAGTTGACTTTGGCTAAAGAGCAGTAAACTTACTTATTTACGGAGGTTAGGAATGACAAAAGTGATCATTTTGCCAAAATTAAAATGATCATTAGTTTTAAAAACACATGTACTATCAGGGCTGACCTACCTGGCAAGTTAGTTGAGATCACACAAAGTCAATATCACATGGCATCTTTTTACCCAAACGTGTTTTTGGATAAAACAGAGTCAGCATAACATGTTCTAAAAGAGGGCCTCACTAGGAACCAAGTGATCTGCTGGTATTTTACTTGCTAGGCAGGAAAAAGTCAATATTTCTTATAAGAAAATAATATAGAGTCTCACCTATAATGTCCAGAATATAATAACAAAACTATTATATATGATAAAAAAAATGAGAAAAGGTGTCCACTAATGGATCAAATAATCAACCAAAACAGACCCAGAGATAATCCAACACTAGCAGGCAAGGGTTTCAGAAAGTTGGATAATATATGAGATGAAAGAGAAAAAAAGATAAAATAAATGTATAATGTGGGAAGGGAACTTGGCCAACCTTGGTGGTGGACTTAGTTCTCCCATTCTAAACTCCCTGCTTGCATTTAGCCCAAGGTCAGGCAACTCCATATTTGGAGGGTGACTTTTTTGGCAACCAAGTGTTGTGACTCAGCTGTAGATAAAATTCCTAAAATTGTATTTTTATTTTATGATTTATCAAATTTTGTAGTCTTTAAGTGTGGTAGTTCGTTAAGTTCCCCAGGGAACTTCATAATCTGTGTTTGGTTACATGCAAAGCAGAAGGAATCTTCTGAGACCCTTAACTGACACATTTGCATTGATGATAAATTCTCCTATACCACAACCCACACTGGCTAAATCACAAAAACTGGTCTTTCTGGAGAAGTGCATTCATTGTAAGAAGATGCCAAGTTTGGTCTTGAGGTCTAAACCTTGAATAATCTCTCTTAAAAAATACCTAAAGGGGAGGGTACTTATCATGGGGGAGGAGAGACTCCTTTCATCACAGGGTTGGAACTTGGCTTCTTATGCAATAGCCATTACTCTGTTTTTGTTTTTAAAGGTCCTGGGTTTTGCCCAGGCATATACCTTCCTTCTTTGGTTAAATTCTCTATTAAGACTCTCTAGGTCATCCAATCTTCTTCCTCATACTGGTCCAGGAAGGGATATGGGACAACGTCTGACCATGGGTGTGTGTGTGTGTGTGTGTGTGTGTGTGTGTGTGTGTGTTGGGGGGGGTTTACAGGTGGTCTGGTAGTTGGTATTTATTTGTTCTTTGGAGGAGGCATTGTGATGGTAGTTATTTTTCTTCCACTGGATTTTCTTGGGTCCTTTTAACACTGGAGATTAGTACCCTGTCTCTGTCTTAGCCAAGCAGTTTGAGAAAGATTCCAGCTCCTTTGTGAGATTTCAAGACACTGAAGATTTCAAGACACTGTGAGATTTCTTGACACTGATTTCAAGACATCTTTATGTTGCATTTCCAAGTCTTCACATACAGTATATTCTTGTGTACAGAGCCAGTTCAGTAAGACAAAACTCTAGAAGAGGACTTGCTGTGTCAGTGACTACCCCTGTCTAAATTGTGACAGATCCCCCCATATTGCTATTTACATCAAGTTGACAAGTACACTCTCACCAAAAGTGTAGGCAAGAAAGACAGTGTTTCCTAGAATACATTTCAGAAGGCCAAAACCAAATTACTAAGTCGTTTGTGATTGTTATCAGATTTTACATGCACGTACCCTTTGACACAGCAATTCCACTTCTAGAAATTAATCCTACCAAAATAATTACACAGATGGATGAAGACATATCATAAGGAAGGCAGATGTGGCATTACTTACAATCTTGAGGAATTGGAGACCACTAAATGTCTGGCAAAAGGCAATTGGTTAAATGAGTTATGATAAAGAGAGACTATGTGCTTGAGAAGAGATATTTAATATGTCAAATAACTACCAAGCTCAGGGAATATATGTTTAAAGATCGTAAACCCTAAAATCTAATGCTATTATTTCCACTGGCCTCTGGGCAGCTCTGTAAGGTTGCCCCGCAGGTATGAGCTCCAAATTTAACAAACAAGCCAGTGAAATAACAGGATTTCACATTTTCCTTTTTGACCATTATAGTTTTTTTAAAAAACACAAAAATACACAAGCTATTTTATTTTAGAACTTGAAAAATCATTATCAAAATAAGTCAAGGGGGTAGGGGATGTAGCTCAGCAGTAGAGCACACATGTAGTGTGTGAGGCCCTGGTTCAATACCTAGCACCAAATACAATGAAAACAAGAATAAGAGAGTAGAAAGTAGGAAGAGAGTGCAATTCAGATGAATGCTGAAGCTGTGGAAATTTAAATTAGGTGCAAACCAGAAACATTTGATAGGACACATGAAACTGTAGCAGATCCTCTGGTTCAACACCCAGTGGAAATCAGCTCAAGTGTGTTTCCAGCTCTCCCTTTTCTCATGTTCTGGATTAATGGCTAACTTCTGGAAGATGATATGTAAACGAAAGAATAGTCTAGAAATTCTGGAAGGAGTAATAAAGGGGTGTGAATCATAGGTAATGTGAATCTTCTATCTTTTTCTTCAGGCACCTGCTGCCTGGCTGGAACCTGAATTTGATGACTTGAGTTCCACCAGTCACTTGAATGACAGTGACCACAGTGATGGAAGCCTTGCATTGGGGAGCAGGACCAGAAGACAGATCTGGATCCCTGATGATGCCGGAGGGCATATGTGTCCATCGTAGACTGCACATTTCAGGATCTTTCTTACAGGAAGGAAAAATAAACTGTAGCCTGTTTTAGACTAGGTTGCTTAATTCTGTGTAATATACTACAGATTCTATTTTACATGAAACAAACACAAAACTCATTCTTTGACGAGAAAAATAAAAAGGAAATTCCTAGCAAACCTAACTGAAACAAATATACAAGCTGAATGAGTTATAATCTTCAAATACAGAAAAGCATAAGAATTTATATTGAGCATCTTGCAGAAACAAATGATCATACATTTAGAAAATCTTAGAGAAATGGATAACTTGTTATCAAAACATAAAACACCCCACCTGACCCAAAATGAGAGAAAAATCTGAATCGACCAAGAACCATAGCCAAATTTGGTTTCAGGCTCAGATGGTTTTACTGCTGGGTTCAATCTAAATTCAAACATCATGTAATTCTTGTGTTATTTAAACAGTTCCATTCCACAGGAAAAAAGATGAAATATCCTTAATTCATTGTATGAAGTGTCATGAAGATAGCACACTAGAGAAAATGAGATGGATTCCAATTACAAATATAAAAGCAAATATTTCACATAAACCATGAGCTGCCTGAATGCAGATATCCATTTATAAAATTACATGATATGAACAAATGGAATTAATTCCAGTAACACAAGGACTTCAGAAATAGGAACTTTATCAACATATTTTATTATGTCAACTAACTAAAGGATAGCAGAGATGCTGCAAAGCTATTCAGTAAAATGCAGAGCTACTGTGAAAGTACAAAGAGAGAGAGATCAGAAGAAAGCCACTGAAACAAACAAATGGCGCTCACTAAAATAGCAGACGGCATTGTAAAGGGTAAAATCTTGAGGCCATTTCCCACTAAAAACTGGATTCGATGCTCCCATTGTTCTGTCTTGATCTTTGGCGCAGCAGCTAATGCAATATGAACAAAAAATAAAATATTTACAATAAATATTGAAAGAAAGAGAGATGTTGATGACATGACTGTCAAGAAAAAAAAAAGAGAAAAAAAGCCCACAGAGCTAACTATGCCAGAAACAATGGAAATTAAGAAGATGATTTGATGCCGTAATGAACAAAAGAGATAAAACTAATTTTCTTTACATTTGTAATATTACATTAAAAATAGATAATAAATGTCATTCAGAATTAGCAAGAGACATGAATTACTGGGTATAAATATAACCAGAAGATCTACACTAAAGAAACCAGAAAATCTTAATAGAAGGACTTAAAGGAGTGTCAGAACGAAAAGAAGGACAGATGGAGATTCTCGATGGAAGAACACAGTGAAGCAAAAGTATTAATTCAGGTTAAGTTGAGAATAGAAGCTATCAGTGTTCTCGGAATCCTAACAGGTATTTAAAAAATTGGACATGTTCAAGATCATCTAACAATAACAGAGAGTTGTTACTGAACAAGGTAATGAAATGATCAAGAAAAGTCATCATTCTATCAGTTGTTATTAAATGAATTTCCTTTCTTAAAGTACAAGGAAGGGGATATTTCCCCTTGCCAGGGAGAACTAGCTTTGCCGTTAAAATAAATCTGTGGCGGCACCATCCAACTGGATTCTGCTGTCAGATACGAAGCTACAGCTTAGACCAGAAGGAACATTCTCTCACATCAGCACTTACTGAGATCCTGGGCATCTCAGTCCACAGGGATCTCATTTCTAGCAGAGGTCACAGATAGGAGAACAAATCACAGCATTGGCATAGATCAGGACATCTTGGAGGTGGGGCAGTGGCTGATGAGTTGGTTTATCCTAGAGGCCCAGAAGAGCTTTGCAGTAAAGCCCAGGGAAAGGGCATCCTGGGCAGAACTCCTCAGGAGGGCAAAGTTCAGGATGTGAGGGACAGCCTGGCTCTGGCCAGCTCCCTCAAGTCACTGGTGCCGCTGGGGTTCAAGAGGACAGGCAGACATTGGTGGAAGGAAAGGTAGGACAGGATGGTGGTGGCCAGAGCAGCAAAGGATGAAGGAGCCATCCTGCTAATGCAGACCAAGCTTTAGGGTGTCATTCAACAGAACCGAGAACACGGCTTCTCTCATAAAATGAAACGCCAAGCATGGAATCACCAGAACTGTGGCCAGCAGGCGGTGAGCACTGGCTGCCAAGAGTCAGTTAGGCCACTAGTCTCAGACAGAAGTCACTTAACAGGGATGGGGAGGACTTGTGATGAAGGGCGGTATGACTTGGGCGCTTGCCCTTCTTATCATTAGTATGCCTGGCTAATTTACACTTATCCACCAATACTCAGCCCAAGTATCCCTTCCAGAATATTCCTAGCGCCAGGGCCAGACTTAGATAATATCTGCATCCTGTCTTCTGGCTTGCCACTTTTAATTTTTTTCGGTCACCACTCTGAATTGTCCCACCTGCGCCTCTCCAATTCAGCTGTATCCTACTTTCCGCTACCCCATCTCTCTCTCCTTCCCTTCCCTGACCTGCCCAGTCCTGGACTCCATACATTATGCTGTCCTATGACCCTGACTTATGAGTTTATTCTTTGTAGCCTCCAGTAGTGGGTAGATTGCTTGGTGGATAGCCCTGCCTTTTTAGACCTTATATCGTCCTCCCCAACAAGGACGTTTGAGTCATGGCACTAAGTGGTCAATGGGTGTTTTGATGTTTGGACAGATTGATTGACAGAATGCATGATTGGAAAATGGGAGCCTGGGCCTCATCAGCTGATGCCTGAGCTGGCATGGGGAAGGAAATATGGCGGTGGGAATGCTCTGAGGTGGCAGCAAAAAGAAATTCATATTATCAAAGGTGCTGAATTTATTCTTATTTTACTGTCACTTTTCTCAAGGAACTTATTGGATTATGTATCAGTAGACACTGTACACTATTTTAGTAAGTAATTTCCAGATCAGGGAAAACATTGTTATGAATTATCTTTGATGTTAACTTAATATCAAATGTTCAGTTCAGAACAAACCAGGACTAGTGAAGAGGAGCCTCAGTGTACACTCACAATGTCTAACGAGCCCAGGTCAAGCACACAGTGACAGATGAGCTTGAGACTCATAGGCAGACAAGCTGGCTTTGCACCCTGGCACTGTGTGGCCACGGCCTGGAGGGACACTTTGGGAATAGCAGATCCTTATTAGTGATGGGAATTTTAGTACTTATTTTACAATTATTAATAAGGAAGAGAGAGCCTGGATTAGAGTGTCTGGTACTAAGTAGCCTCTTAGTAAGTACAAATGCTGTCCCCAGCCCCCACTCAAACCTAAATAAAGAACACAGGTCCCCATTATCCTGGCCGTGACTATGTCTTAACCAGTGGCTCAAACTGGGATTTGGCTCACAGTTCTACTGGTAAGTCAGTTCTGGCTCCTACTGTCCTCTGTCACCAAGACCCCAGCCTTCCATAGAGCTCCTTGTTTGCGATGCTGCTCCTGATAGTCTCCTTTGTTGTCTTGTTTTAAGTCTGTTAGCACCCATGGACTCAGGGCTTGCTACTGTGTGATCTAGACAGACTCAAGTGCCCATTCTAAGGCTATTTTATCATTAATGTGTCATTTAGGGCCCAGTCTCTGGGTTTAGGCCCCCTGATCCCACTCTCTTCCGCAATGCTGCCTCTAAAAATCCTTAAAATCAGGAGTGCAGATGCCTTTAACAGTGAAATAGAGCAGAACTGGAGGGGTGAACCCTCGAATCTCCAGTGCTCAGGCCACTGGCCTTCCTGCTGCCTGCATCCAGGCAGGCTCAGGGGCCACCAGCCCTCAGGAGTCAACACTCTGCTCCATGTTAAGACCACTGCCCATGTCCATCCCGATTCTGAGGCACCAGCTGTGGTCATCACTGAATGTCAGCCTTTGGTTTCCGCGTGGCTTTTACCTGCTGTGCTGACGGAGGACTAGATCCAGGAGGGCAAGTAGGATACCTTGCAAAAGATTGTCTGGTGAGAGATGGACTGGAGTGGAGGGAGACTGCAGTCAAGTCAAGAACTGACATTGTTCCAAGAACAGTGGGAAGTCACTGACAGATTTAAGTTGAGGAGTGATGTCATCAGAGTCCTGTTAAAATTCCTGCCCACAGCTCCCAGGGGCCTGCTGAATGGCTCTTGTTGGTGGCTGGGACTTGAGAGTTGGCCAGGTGTGGGGAGGGAAAGCCTAAGTCTGCTCACTATGTGCAACTCTCTGCCCTCACAGCCTGACCTGCCGGAGCAGAGAGACATGTCAGTGAGCCAGGGGACTGTGCAATGAGCATCAAGAAGACACTAAGATTGGATAGGCAAGGTGACAGGACAGTGGCAGGGGTCTTTCTCTGAGAGGATAACATGGATTCTGCAATCTGAATAAGAAAGTCCTGGGAACACCAGCAGATGGAGCGGCAGCCAGAGGAGGCAGCGAGTAGGAAGGCCAAGGCTGGATGGGGCTTCCTGTGGGACACAGTGTCACACATGGGTGGTCCAGGTCATGGGAGGGCGAAGAAGTTTAGAACTTATGCTAATGGGTTCTCAGCAGGGGATAATGACCTCATTAAGGCAGAACTTGGTGCTGGGATGATCCTGCAAGGTCAGAGGAGAGCACAAGGTCAAGGATTGGTGTCCAGTGCTGTGGTCACCTCCTGAGACCTGTGCATTAAATATCCTCATGAATTAGATGTTGTTTGAACACCGAATGGATAGTGTGAACTGGCTGCCTGCGGGTAATATTACAATGTGTGTCTATGGCCTTGTAAATTAAAAAGAAGAGTTTGATATAGAGAACTCATTTTATAGACTGGAAAGGTCCTCTGGGGAATGTCTGCAAATTAATTCACCTCTGCCTCACATGTGGCTGTGTGTCTGCCAGAGAATGGGGGCCCCACTGTGTTTGAAAAGGCAGCAGCTTGGAAAAAGGTGGAGAGTCTGTGGGGAGGGGAAAGGGGGAGAAGAGCAAGGAGAGTCATTTATTTTCTGACTTCAGAATTTTCTCAAGAAGATGTAATCAAAGCAGATACATTTTTCAGGAACTTCATTAATAAACATTAACTGAACACCTAATGTTCCGTGCTTATCCTTGTGCTAGAAATTATACAAAATGCAAGGTTGTACAACACTCCTTTCTTACAATGTATGCAACAAATTAAGAAATTTGATAGCATCAAAGGCACAATTGCATTAGGTGTCAAATGTGTCAAAGGCAAGAACACAGGCAATGGGCACCCCTCGGACACTGCACTCTCACCATGCCATCTCTTGGGCTTTAGCCTTCTTTTTGTTTTATGACAAAAATCCAATGGTCTGGACTTTAGGATCTTCCAAAATTGGGCTTCGGTTCTGTCATTCTAAGCTGCAAAAGAATTGCTACTCTTGCTGAGCTCTGTGCCTCAAACAGCCTGGGAGGTAACTGATCCAGGTAGTGCCTCTCATGCTCTGGGATGCTGCAAGCCTTTCCTCTCTTCCTTACTAACAACTTGCAAGTCAGATCCGTTATCTGCACTTCCCAAGTGAAAAGGAACTCGGGTTCTTCTCAAGAATCCAGACGCACCCACTGCAGCCATCTCTCCAAACTAAGTCAGCATCCAAGTGGGTTTTTATTAATCATATCCTTGCCTGGACCTCTAGAATTTTTTTTTTTGGTGATATTACTGGAAGTTATGATTGTAGAAATACTATAAAGTAAAAGATTATAATAAATAGTATAAAGTTTGGATAGTATCAACTACATGCTATTTAACAATGGTAACACTCTCTGATCTCAGGCCAATTGATTAAAAGGTGTTTCAGTTTTCTTTCAGTTCCTGGGGTTAACAGGGCCTGAGTCCTAAGGAGGCAGGGTAAGTAGATCACATATGGTTTAAAACCTGGTTGAAGACAAATATCCACTAGGTCTTCGCCTATAAATTAGGTGGACTGGATAGGCAAGGCAACTGTCTTTAAAAAGCTTAAACTCTAGACTTGGAGGGTGCTGGGGACAGGTAGAGAGAAGAGAACCAAGTAAGCAAGATAATATCAGCGAGTACTAAGTGCTAAGTGTTCCTTAGGTGTTCAATGCTAAGAAAATGAAGTCAGATGTTGTGGAGGGCCTGAGGAGGCCGCTACATTTAGAGTGGTTGAAGATTGTATCTCTGAAGGGACAGTATTTCAGATGACCTTGAATGGAGAGACCTGTTGGGTCTTGAGCTAGAACATGAGTAGGGTCAAGTACCAAGCTCTGAGCACTCCTGATCAGTGGTGAATGAGTTCAAGAAGAAGAAATGTGTTAGATTTTCAGATCTTCAAGGATATAACTTTGCAGGGAAAGGTCAGAAAATTCTGGCCAGAGTCAGACAAGGGAGCTTCATGTCCAGTTTTAGACAGTGGAACACCTTTTCCTGCTTGTACCTGGTGGGCTGGTGGATGGTGGATCAGGCCTGGAGACAGGAATGAACCTCATGTTTATCCTTACCTTGGGGGAAACCTTCTGCTTTGGGGTATGTTGGGAGCACTATTTCACTATGGAGGACGTGAAAAATTCCTACAGCCAAAGACTACTAGGGACAAACCTTCAACAGAGTAGGTTTATTGACTTACTGCAATAAAGGAGGGTGCACCCGGTAAACTAAGAAGTGTCTGTTAGTAAAGAGGGACAGAGAGAATTTTTCTGTGAGACTTGTGCTGTGTCAAATGATTCTTAGGACGGGCTAGAGGAAGCAGGGGTCAGCTCTGCACTGCTTGATATTGTAGTCTAAGCTTCGGTGGAAGTTGGAAAACTGGGCTGGGGACATTTTGGTGTGAAATCAGTAGCCCTCAAAGAAGAGGGTCATTGCAATAAGCTACAGCTGCAGAATGACCTTTGGAGAAATACCCTTTACTGTTAGCTTAGCAGTGGGCTTTATCTGCGGCTGTTATCACAATCTGGCTAATGGCAGGCCTGATATTTAGTACCTCAGAGAGAGACTGTAAAATGTTCCTGACATTTTTAGGAAATCAGGGCTATAATCAATAGTGTTCTTAGCCCTGTCGTACTTGAAGAACAGCATAAACCCCAGGAACAGGTGTGGCTGGCTTTTTTTTGGATTCTATTTCTTCCATCTAAGTCGGTCTGACCCTAGTTTAGATCTATAGGTTGGATTGGGAAGGCCTAGAATGCTAGACTTAAATGATTATTTTAAAGAAATTAGGCAACAAAAAAATTGTCCAAAGTATTACCTAATGCAAAATAACCAAACAAACCGGTTCCAGTGAAAATTTAACTGACCTACCAGAACATTCCAATACTCTCCACTTAATTTAGTTAAGGCCCCTCAGAAGAGATTTTGCAGAAAAGCTATGTGGTTGGAAGTATCTAGAAGAGACTCAGAGAAAGCAAAAGTTGGTTTGGCAGAAGCAGAAGGCACCCTCCATCCGTCATGCATCCATCCTCTCTCCTTGATTATCAGGGACAAACGTTTTCAGATGCCATGCCAGGCAGGGGCTGGGAGAGAAAGAGGAACGAGAAGACCCACATTCCTCATTGTGCAGAATGTTAAATCAAAGTTCAGAAATCTCAAAGAATTAAGAAATACATCTGTCTAATAACCAACTCAGCTGGGATGTCAGTTCATGTCTGTCTGAACACAGCTCCAACAAAGAGAGCCTTTGTTGGAAAGAAACTAAGACTTGGGACAGACCTAGGCAACTATGAAAGGGTCTCTTGGGTCTTCTCCCCTCACACAATCCTCTTTGAAGTGTTTCTCTTTCTCACCTCAGGCCCATTGTCCTTCTGTCATCCATATTCACTTAGAAGTCCAAGGCAGATTTGTGCGAAGGAATGACATTCTTCTTTTGTGTCCCAAGAAAGAGGCATCCTTAGCTCTCTCTGGGTTCAGAGGGAAAACTAGGCTTCAATGGCAAACTGGAAATTGACTGAGCCGACATATAGTTTTTAGCAGAATGGCCTATATATTTTCTTGGTTCTGGGTTTCTTTTCTTCTACTTGTAAAATGAGGGTTAGTGATACTCGCCTCCCAGTGAGAGCTTCTACCCTCGAGATTGATAAAAACCCAGTGGAGGTGGTACAGATATTTCACATAGCAGCATCATGGAGCAACCCTGCAGTTTGCAATTAGGTTCCTGGGAATGTGGCTGTCAATATAGGGGAAAAAAAAAGCGTCCATGTCCACTCAAGGTTTTAGGTGACTGACCTGGGAGAACAGTGAGGCACCAGGCAGTTATTGGAAGAAGCGCCACCTCTTATTTTCCTCTCCTAATAAGAGGTTTGAGCAGATGAATGAAAAGAGAAGTAGGCTCAGAGGGCTGCTACTGAAAGCCCCAGTCACTGTGTAGGATGGTCTTGAATTTGCATCCAAGCAGGAGAAAAGAAGGAGACCTTGAAAGGGCAGGGGGTTCTTCTTTGTCCATTAT
This sequence comes from Glaucomys volans, assembly GCA_020662805.1. Lineage (NCBI taxonomy): Eukaryota > Metazoa > Chordata > Mammalia > Rodentia > Sciuridae > Glaucomys > Glaucomys volans. Next base: position 331,883 of record JAJEJO010005136.1, on the reverse strand, counting down.
TGCCTTGTTTTGGCTTTTAGGTAAAACAGGAGGGAATGAGCGCAGGGGAGGGGCAAAGTGTTTGATGGACATTTTCTTTGGGGTGTTTTTCTTTCTTTCCTTCTTTTTATAATATGGAGAAATGTTTAATACAGATTAAAGAACTGTACGGAGTGATCCTATTTATGATTAGAGTATACAGATTTCATATATATGCATTTAAAAGTCTAAAAGCATATAAATAAAACTCTTAATGGTGGTTATTTTCTTTTGTATTGTTTGTTCTATTTAGTTATACATGACAACAGAATGCATTTTGATTCTCTGATAAGTGGATGCTGATACTTAACAGGGAATGGGGAGATAAGGGAAGAATGGAGGAACCTTGGATTGTGTAGAGGGAAATGAGGGGAGGGGAGGGAGCAGGGGAAGGAAAGATGGTGGAAGGAGACAGGCGTTACCCTATGTATATGTCTGATCACACGAATGGTGTGACTCTATAGCATGTACAACCAGAGAAATGAAAAGATATACTCCATTTGTGTTCAATGGATCAAAATGCATTCTGCTATCCTGTTTTTCTTTGCTTTTTACCCTGTTAAGTGACTGCTCAGAGAGGAAAGAAGGTGGGGGGGAGACAGAGAGAGCACTTAAAGAATAATGGCCACAGATACCTGTTTCTTGTGCAGTTCTTCACTAGATAAAGTTATAGCAAACCTGAATAGTGAATAATATTCTTTTCTCTAACTAATCTAGAATTGAGGGCACTTGTAACTGCTTTGAAAGAAAGGCGATCCTCTCTGGACAGGGATCATATTATATGAGTGCTGATGAAGATTATTTTTTAATTTTCTTAAATAAATGGTCTAGATAATATCTGGGACACATGCAAAGAATCTTAACAGTGGGCATTCTTGCATCTCATAAGGTGTTCAGTACTCCTGCATTTAAACTAATTAATAAATACATCCAGCTGTTATACCACACTCTATGCTGGAGAAAAATAATTTATCAAAACATCCCCAAGTTCTGCAAAGCAGTTGACTACTTATTTTTCTCAATATCTTGGGGAGTTTTTAATTTCTAGTTAAGGTTTTGTTTGCTTTGCTTGCATATAATTGGAAAGTAATTATGTTTGTGAGAATTAGGCACTTGAAATTTTAGCTCCTGTATAAAACCCCTTACTTAAAATGTGCAGCAACATGTCCATATATTTTCAAAGTAAAAAATGAACATTTCTTGGATCACCATTATATAAAGACTGTACTCTGGCAAATGTAGAGAGTCCCTGTAGTTGCATTTCCCAAACACTTCTTTTGTGCTCTATCCTCCAGAATGTCTTCATCATTCGGGTGTAAAAAGGTAGAAGGAGGCACTTTGCAAACATTAGTTCATGAGATCAGCATCATGAAAACTTAAGGTCATCAAGAACTTGGGGTAAATTTGAGAAGTCATTCCTTTGCTTGTTTTTACAATGATGAACCTGAAAGAAGGCAGAACTCCTTTGGATAAATTACCAACTTGCTGCTAATAAAACTCTGCTACCAAAACATAATAGTATTTGTTTTCCGGTACAAGTCTTTCACCTCCTTAGTTAAATTTATTCCAAAGTATTTTACTGTTTTTGATGGTAAGTGGGAATTAAAAAAAATTCTTGGATAGTTCATTGTTAGTGTATAGAAACAACTGATTTTTGCCCACTGACTTTGCATCCTGTAACTGTTGAATTTATTAGCTTTGGGGTGTGTGTGTGTATGTGTGTGTGTGTAGTCTTTGGAGTTTGCCACATATATGATCATGTCATCTGTGAAAAGAGATCATTTTACTTCTTTCTTTTTGACTAGGATGCCTTTTATATCTTTTTCTTGCAATATTGCTCTGGCAAGGATTCCTAGTAGTATGTCAAGAACTGGTGAGAGTGAGCATCCTTGTCTTATTCCTGATCATGGAGGAAAATCAATATTTCACTGCTGTGCAAAATATGAGCTTCATGTTTGTCACATATGGACTTTATTATGGTTAATTTCTTTCTATTCCTAATTTATTGATTTTACTTCTTGGAGTCTACCCTCAAGAAAAAAGACAGACATCTGCAGAGACTCATATGTGGATCATAGTTATGTTATTGATGATATCTAAGAAGTGTAACCCATCCAAATATCTCACTGACTGTTGAATGAACAAAATGTGTCATATCCATACAGTGAAACATGGCTCTACAGTCAAGTGGAAACAAATCCTGATATGCACAATAGCAAGAATGGGTTTCAAGAGCATTGGACTAGAATGAAAATAGACACATATGACTCCATTTCTTCTGATTCCATTTACGTGAAATTTCTAGAAGAGGGAAAACTACAGAGACACAACATAGAACAGAACATGGAGTAGAACAGTTGTTGAGTAGGCCTGGCTATAGATACAGGGATTGGTTGAAAGTGGACATAAGGGTGATTTTGGGGGTGATATAAATGTTCTATAACTATATAGATTTACTAAAACTCCTTAAATGCTACACTGAAATATGTATGAATTTTATAGTATGAAAACCATACTTCAATAAAGCTTAGTGAGAAGTAGCTAACCGAGGTTCAAGGTGGCATTTCAGGGAGGGAGGCATGCATGGAACTCTGCAGTCAGTAGTGGTGACAGACCTACCTTCAGAGAGCAGGTATCTCCATGCAGGTCAACTTCTTTATCATACCTAACTCTTTGCATTTGTAGGGCCATTACTAAATATCAGGAAATCACCCATCTCTAAATCAAGATCTCTAATCAAGAGGTTTAAAATGTGGAGTTTTTCTATTGAAACTAATGTTATCACAAAAGATCTGACTCCGTCTTCTTCCTTGGTGATGGCATTGAGGGCTGTGTCCAAATATGCTAGGCTGTTTTCATTCCCCTGATGATGGAGTCCGGACAGGAAGGCACATAGCAGGAGAAACCACCCAGGAGGATCAGTAGACCCTGTGTGGTGCTGCGATGCCTTTCTGTTGGGCTGTAATTTGCTGTTCTTCTAGATCAGAAAATAAAAAATACTCCAGAGAACAGAATAGATGTGCTGTGGAGTTTATAATTGAAAAGGGAATAAAGCTTTGTAGTGTCTCTGAAATGGCGGCTTTTCTCCTCTTGCTAGGCACCCTTTTTCAGGCGAGGACTCTCAGCAAGAAGGCACAAGGGTTCCATCTCAATGGAGAGAGCTGTACACAGGGCTTTCAGGATCAGCATGGAGCTGCTGAGAGACCTCATCAGGCTTTGTCAGAAAGAATCTCATCACCATCAAACAAATTCAGCTGCCTGGGAAAGAGTCTCCACAGTGCCATTCCCAGGAGGTACCCATGCAGTTACTTCTTTTAGTAAAGAGGTAACTTTTCCTTCCTTGGAACTTCTTCCTTCAAGAGTTCTTCTTCAATCCCAGCATTAAATGGAGCCAGGGTGGCACCTCTTGAACCTGGGGATGTCACCTGGGGGTCCCACTGAAAGGCATATTTTGTATTAACAGATCTGAGGTACAGCTTCTAGGCCATACTTTGGGAAGACTTAGAGGGTTTCATAAATTTTGGAAGAATACGATTTATTTGAAGATGGCTCAAGAAGAAATCATTTCCTCTTTCATCAACATTCCTTGAATTCAGACAGAGACAGAGGTGTTTGTGGAACTCAAGGAGCTGAAAAACAGTTCGATTATTGTTTTTGAGGATTTTAGAAAGAAACAGTCAATAGGTCATGGGTGTCACATGGCAGTTCAGTGGTAGTTCTGAGAAAGACCTGCATTCAGGAAGCACCATCTCTACTAGGATCAAACTTCTTCATCTTCTTTACCCCTTAAATATTTTTTTTTGTTAATTAACTTGCAATGATTATATATATTTATGGGGGACAATGTGATGTTTTGATACATGTTCACACTATGTGATAATCAAAACAGTATTTTTCATTGCCAGTGCCTGATGTATTTATCATTTTTTGTGATGAGACCATTCAAACTCCTCTCTTCTAAGTATTTTGAAATATTCAACATAATATTGTCATCTATAGTCACTCTACTGAGCAACAGAACACCAGAACTTACTTTTCCTAAGTTTAACTTTTTATCCATTGGCTAATCTCTCCCCATGCTTCTTCCCTCTGACATCTCAGGTCACTTCTGTCCTACTCTATATTTCTAAGAGAGCAACTCTTTTAGATTCTGTGCTCGACTTATTCCACTTAACACAATGTCCTCAGGTTCGTCCATCCATGTTGTTGCAGGGTGTCATTCTTTTAATAGTAGAACAGGATTCCATTGTGTGTGTGTGTGCTGCATATTTTTTTCTTTTTACCACTTACTGGTTGATGGACACCAAGGGTTGACTCCCTATCATGGCTATTGTAAAAAGGGGTGCAATAAACATGCAAGTGCTCATGACTTTTGACAACCTGATTTCATTTCCTTTGGACCAATGACCAGTAGTGGGATTGATGGGTCATATGGCCATTCTATTTTTAGTTTTTTTTAATATACTGTTTGTACTATTATTGTTAAGCAAGAGGAAATTACCTACAATGGTTAACATTCCTAAAAGGTAAGTTATCACAATTTAAAATTCTATGGCATAATGTCAAAGACTTTTCTAAGCAGTGTGCTGTCTACTCAAACCCATTTAACCCTCCTAATAATCCTGGGAAGCAGGAACAATGTTATCTTGGTTTCACAGACAAAGAGTCTAATGCTTAGAGCATAATTCACTTGGGTCACACCATCTGTATGCTTGGCTTCTTCCAGAATGCTTTTACTATCATAGGTCACAGATTTTTCAGCTCTGGAGGCACATTGGAATCCCAGCACATGGGAATCTTAGTTTTCAGACTGCTATAACACAACACAATAGACCAGGTAGCTTAAGGAACAGAAATTCATTTCTTGGAGTTCTGGAAGTTAGAAAGGCCAAGATCAGGGTGTGGGCCAGTTTGGTTCCTGATGAGGGCTCTTTGTCAGATTTGCAGATGGCCACCTTCTTGATGCATCCTCACAAGGCAGACAGAGGTCTTCTCTCTCAAGATACAAGAGCAGTATCTATTCATAAGAGTTCTGCCAAAGGCTCCATCTCCAAATCCCATCATGTTAGGGCTTATGAGTTTTGAGGGAATATAAGTGTAGGTCCAAGCAATCGCCTCCCCAGTTGCTTTACTAAATCTTGGTACCTGAACCCCACCAACACCAGGGGGATGATTGCCATGCAGCCAAGATTGAGTGAGACCCAGAGCGATCTTCACAGGTGCTCCCTGAGGGCACCAGCAGTCTTCCAGTTCTTTCCTTCCATTGGATGCACCCTCTGCAACCACTCACGGGGCCTCAAAAATGTTGATGGAACAAATGGGAGAGATTTGGGTGGATATACACACACATCAGGAAGTAGATTACTTTTACTCCCTTAAAGATTTCAAACAGAATAATCTATGGAAAAGCATTTGGAGAACTGCAGTATGCAATGTGTGTCTGATAACATCAGTAGTACTCATTACCTCCAATGGGCATTCTTTCAAGTAGAGGAATCCAATTTGACAGTGCACTAAATTATGGAGTGACTTCATGTTGTCCTAATATCTACAGGGATCCTTAATTTGGGTCTTTGAGGAACTCAATGAAGGAAATTTATGATTAAGGTCATATAAAAGGGGTTGCTATCAGAGGCTAGGTGTTGTCATTTCACACTGTGGTCAGTGAAAAATGAGATGTCCCTGGAAATGGGGACAAAATCTGAACATGAAAGGGGTGAAAATCAACAGAGAACACAAACCACTAGTGGCCTGGAGAAGTCACCTACCCTGCATAACAGGCTGACAATGGGCTGCAACTGGGACCAGCCAGCATTGTGCCAAGGTCTCAAGTCTGAGTCCATTTTGACTGCTCTAACAAAATACTATTCACATGCAGCTTTTGAACAAAATAAATGATTTTTCACAGCTCTGGAGGCTGAGAAGTCTGAGGTGAAAGCACTGGACAGCTTTCGTATCTGACGAGGGCCCGTTCTCTAGCTCCTATATTGTGTTTTCTAGAACTGCATCCTCTGAAAACGTGAGCCCAAATAAACCTTTCCTCCTCTAAGGTGTCAGGTATTTTGGTCACAGTTACAGAAAGCTAGCTAACACAGACGCATCCTGATTTCAGAGCCATGAAGATACGAAAAGCCTATCTTCAAATCACTGTACTATGGTGAAATATGAGATTCTGTACTGACAGACATTTCTGAAGAAATCCTAAAGGAAAGGGGGTGGTAAACAGGCTGGTTTTACCTGAGAAGGTCTGTGGGATTCCTGCTTTGTCAGTGATCCTCACAGTGCTGGTGGACCAAGTGGGTTGAGTCACTTAAAGTTGCATAGGTCCCTGGCCCTTTGCTAACTGGGATGCAGGACCTAGATCCCTGGTCCTTTCTAACAGGGATGCAGGATCAGGACTTGTCACAGGATGCCCAGTTCCCTCCAGAACAATCGAGGTATTCCAAATGGGGATCCAGATGTGTGATGCTGAAACTCAAAGTAATTAAATCTCAGATGTTCTCAACACATACACATATACATGCACACACACACACACACACACACACACAGTATGTAACTATGAGGTGGTTGATGTCTTTAGTTTGATTGTGGGATCATCTCGCCATGTACACATATACCAAACATCAAGTTGTACACAGTAAAAATGTACAACTGCGACGGTTGTTATTTGTCAAATATATCTCAGTGAGGCTGGAAAAAAAAAAGCAAAAATAAAAACAAATCTGAATATCCTGCACCAGACCATTGACAGCACTTATTTCTGGGGGCCGGAAGAGAGGGTTGGATCTCATCCACAGTGCTACCTACGGAAGAGACTTGGGTTTGTTTTTTCTAAACTGAAAAAAATAAATAGAAAATACATTTGGATAACAAATGGATTGTGTAGGAAGCTATTCATGATATTTTAAGAGAAAAGGAGGCTTAAAAATAAGTTGACACCATACCATTTTATTTTGTTAATTACACATACACAGAAAGAAAGATGTTTGCAAGGATAAAAAAAAGCTATCAATAGTGGCAGTCACTAAATAAAGGGAACTGTACATCTATCTGTTTATCTATCTGTCTATCTATCATCTATCTATCTATCTATCTATCTATCTATCTATCTATCTATAGACCTACCTACTTACCTCCTTACCTACTTACCTATCTCTTTCCATATATATGAATTAGAACCTTGTTAAAAGGGTTTGCCTAGTTAAACCCTGTGTATTTACACAGGGATTCAGAAGTGAACTGAGGCATTACAGAGAGTCAGAAGTGAGCTCCTGCAGAGGACACAGAACAAATCCTAGTTCAGCCTTCTCTCTCCTTTTGTAACACAGGCTCTGACTTTATTGTTTAACAAAAGCTTTCTGCCAATGAAAGGACCCATTCCTGTGCTTGGGGTTTACAGCTGACTCCAGCAGAGGCTCTTACGGAGAGTGTGATAAGCAAAGCACCAACTTGCTCTATTAAAAACTCCGCCGGCCTTGGAGACTCAAAAACTGTCTTCAAATCAAGATCTCTCTATGACTTGGTGCACCAGGGTCTGTAGTTTATCTTTTATTTTATTTTTTTGGAACTAGGGATTGAACTCAGGGACACTCGGCCACTGAGCCACACCCCCAGCCCTATTTTGTATTTTATTTAGAGACAGGGTCTCACTGAGTTGCTTAGGGCCTCGCTAAGTTGCTGAGGCTGGCTTTGAACTTGTGATCCTCCTGACTCAGCCTCCCAAGTCGCTTGGATTACAGGCATGCGCCACCACGCCCGGCTTGTAGTTTATCATTAAAAATAATAAATATGGATGTGTATGGTCATTGTACCATTGGTACATTTTGATTGGTGTCATAGTAGCTAATTATCTTAAAGTCCTTACAGCGATTTATCAATAAGATTGTACATGTAATTAAAAGGAGCCCTCACACATGGAATCACTTGATTCTAGGTGTCCTGAAAGTATCTTATTGGCTCCCAAATGGACACAACCTCTGATTATATTGGGACAGTGACCCTGGGCAGTTGTCAACTGAGATAAGTGGAATGAGCCTCTGCTCTCACTTGTGAATTGAAGGGTCCAAAGAAGCTGAGTCTGAACCTCCTGCATTGGAGGGCACCCTTGCCTGGACCATAGTACATAGGTCCCTCACCCTAAGATGGGAAGATGAAGGAGCCCCTATGACCATCTCACAGCCTGGACCAGGACAAGAGTAGTGGGATAACCCCATGTAATGCTGAGCCACGCCTGATCCCTGAGGACTTGGCTCACAGCAGTGGCTATGGCAGATCCTTAGAGGGCTCCCTCCCCCTCATTTAAGCTTGGCAGCAGGGGCTGGAACCCCAGGATCCCCTGTGCTTATTTTCAAAGAATATTTAAAGAAAGAGGCAAATTCCTCATCTTAAAAATTATAGAAGAGATCCTTGCACACTGATGTTTAGAGCAGAACTATTCACAATAGCCAAAACATGAGAGCAACTCAACCATCCACTGATGGCTGGGTGGATAAACAAGGCGTGGTCCACACATACACGGAATGTTATTCAGCCTCAAATGGGAATGAAGTCCTGACATGTGCTGCAGTGTAGGTGGACGTTGAAGACATTATGCTAAGTAAAGTAAACCGGATGTAATGCAGTACCTAGCACAATCCCACTCCCGGATGTGAGAACAGTGGCTGCCAGGGCCTAAGGGGAAGGAGAAATGGGAGTTCTGTCTGATAGGTCTAGAGTTTCAGTTTGGGAAGAGGAGAGAATGCTGGAGATGGATGGAGATGGTGTTTGCACAATGGGTGCAGTTCATAACACCCAACGACACCTGGAAATGATTGCATTGTAAGCGTCAGGACATTTTATCACGATAAAAAAAATAAAAACTATGAAACCAGATAACCTCTCTCCATCATAATAAATTGCACCAAACAAACAAAATCCCCACACAAACAAAACCCACAAGAAAATACTCAAGGTGATGAGGACTATGGACAAATGCATTGAATATACCACACGTTCTAGGAGATAAAGAGCGGCTGAATGATGTCGAGGGATTTGGAAATGCTTTTTTTGAGTATGTCACTGACAAAAACAAAGAAAACACTGTAGGGATGAAGCGAAAATGCCTCAGCTGTACTAGGAAAATATGCACCTGCGTATTTGCAGATTTCCCTCCATTCCTCACCACTATGTGATTGGCAGGGGCTCCCAGACGGTCATAGGTCTGCCAAGCAGGTCTGATGGACTAGATGCCAAGTGCGTTCCTCCATCCAGGAAAGAACAGGAAACCAACAAAAGTGTCTATGAAGCAGGGAAATCCATTTGAGGTCTAATTCCACAGCATCTTCCCAGCCCCTCTGCATGCTTCTCTCACCTTTATACAGACTCAGATGTGCGTGGTGGAAAGAGCGTGAGCTTTGGGGAACAGTCAGTGGACTCTCAGTGTTATAACACTGAGGGTCTCAGCTCTGTTTTCCACATTTGTAAATTAGGGAAAACGACACTGACCTTTCAGTGTGCCTTTGAGGAGTAAATAAGATAAAGAGAGTGCCAAACATGAGAGACTGACACAAATGTTGAGTCCAATCCTGGCTCATCTGCCCCCCTCTCCTTCCCCTCCACACAGTTGATCAAGACATCAGAGGTACAGAGATGGGGCGGGAAGGCGTAGTGAGGGGTGGGGAGAATGGGAGCGATGATGAAGGCCAGCTGTCGGATCGGAATCCCAGCTCAGCAGCCCGCCAGCTGTGTAACCTCAGGCATGTTTATCTCTCTCTTTTTTTATTTTTTGCAGGGATATAATGCAACATATGAAATTATAAATACACTTTACATTTTTTATGGAAATGGTGTGAAATAGGATGTATCAGAACGTATAATAGTATAATACACACTCTTGGTGTTACACTTACAGAGAGGGACCACAAACAGAAGGTGCGTTAAATGTGGGCTGGGGTCCTGGGGGAACATGGACCATCCAAACCATAAAAGAAAAATCCAGTCAACCACGCAAGAGGAAAGATGAAATCAACATTCTAAACTTTCTAGAGAAACTGGGAACAAAATTGTTGACATGTGAGAAAGCAGAGTATAAAAGTTAAAAAACATCTTTTCTGGATATGTGTTAGACATCCAATAAATAAAAAGTATTATGTGTCTAGAGTTTGTGATAATGGTGTACTTTTAATTTTAATTTTTTGAGCTTTTGGGCAAGGGTTCTACCAGTGAGCCACACCGCATGGTGGTATTTTTCTGTTTTTAGATAATTTTTGTGACTTTGCTCCACATTCTAAACAGGCACACACATTTGTACATAATTACAGACTTGTCATCTTGCATTCTTTTTCTTAATTGGGCACCAAAATTGGTTGCTGGAATTATCTCTTCCCAAATCCTTGTTCAAGTGAGTGAACACAGAAGCTCAGTCTAGAGATGTTGACTCAAGGGCTTGGGAAGCAGGAATCTCACCTACAGAATCATTTCATCTGCACATAACTATCCTAAAAACTTTGAGAGATGAAAATACATATAAGAAAGTAACATCCATAACTACTTTTTGATGATGTATTATTATTTTCAAATTTGAGACTTTAAATGTTAGGCAATTGTGACCACTTCATGTACATTATTTCAATAACCACAAATCTGTGGGGTATATGCTAGTATTATTTCAATTTTTGATGAATGAATGAGGAAACTGGGGTTGGGAAGGTAAAAATTCTTGCACACAATCCCTGGATGAGAGACCATACTCTCAAGTGTTTGAAAGCCTGATGTCCACACAGGTCTTGAGAGCTAGGGTGGTTAGTGGGTAAGTGTGGGCATCTTACCTGGTTAGTTACTGCATGCTGCTTTCTACCCAGATTTCTGCTGTGGGTCAATGAATGAAAAGATGTGGGGGCCCCTGTTGAGACTTTGTAGGCCTAAAATTTTCTACATGCTCAATAGGGAATCCGAGCTTTTTATTTAGCTTTCATTTATCACAACTAAAGAGGGTTAATTGGGGAACAGGTCAGGTTTTTAAAATTGTTTATGATTTTAATATGAAAAAATGCTTTCTAAGAGTAGTACTTTTTGCCAGGATTAAAATTATCTTTCTACTTCATTATTTTTAAGTTCTAAATGTGAAGGCCCTACTCCCTTGACATTGCCTATTTAATTAAAATTATTTATAAATTAAGTAAGCAAATAAGTGAATTAATCATCCAATTGCAACAATATTACCATTTTGTGACCCCAAACAGAAGCCATTCTATCTCAATGAAAATTTTAAAAAATCTAAAAATAAAGAAAGGCTTACTTTTTCTTTGGACAATAAAAAATGATGTCATGAGTCAGGTAATTCACTTGCCAAATGGATGGATGTATTACTTAACTATTATTGCAAAATTTATTTATATAAATGGAAACATATTTTCTGACTTATCATCCGTAGGAATTTTTGTATAAACTGAATGGTTAATGGCATCAATAAAAGCATATATGTGTAAAAGGATCTGATTTTGTATTCACAGTTTGGAAAAGAGTTTAAAACATGACTTCCAGAGTGATGTTGAACTCAGGCCTTCCAAAAAATTATAGTTTCAGAAATGATCTAAAATAGTCTGAAACTTCATAGCTCCTTTTTAGAACTTTCTATTATGGAAAATTTCATAAATCACATAAACTAGGAGAATATATCTTAAAGTCCCCACATAATCATCATCTGTCCAACACTTCATCCATTTAAAAATATCCATGTCCCTGTAGAATTCTGTTTTGGTTAAAGTGGTTTAAAGCCAATTCCATGCATTATGTTATTTTATCTATACAAAAGTGGATTTGGGAACACTGAAGGCAAAAACACATGGTCTCTGAGATGCTAGTTTGCAATCTGGTTGAGAAGACATTATCATGTTCCACAGACCAAAGAAGCAATTATGGTGTACTTTGGCTTATGCTGAATTTTCTAAAGCCTAGGCCTTTGATTTTTATAGCGAATACCCAAATAAAGACAATCACTGTGAATCAGAGCTGTGTTTGTCACTGGGACAAACTACCTGAGGAAATCAACCTGAAAAAGGAAAGACTTTTGGCTCCTGGTTCAGAAGTTTCAGTCCACAGTCAGCTGGCTCCATTGTTTCTCGGCTGTGATGAGGCAGAACACCATGACACAGAGTGCATAGTAAAGCAAAGCTGCTTGCCACAGAATGGTCAGGGATGAGAGAAAAAGAAAGAGTGGGGGAGAGAGAGAAGAAAAGAAGAGAGAGAAGAAGGTGCCAGGGGCAAGATATAATTTTCAAAGGCATTCCCCCAGGAAATCTACTTCCTCCAACTAGATCCCACCTCCTGAATTTCCACCATCTCCCAATAATGCCATCAGCTATGAACTAATCAACTAAGCCATCCACTGATGAGGTTGGATCCTGTATGATCTAATTACTTCTCAAAAGCCCCACCTCTGAACATTGATTGGAGACCAAGCCTTCACCACCTCAGCCTTTGGAAGACATTAAGATCTGAACTCTAACAGGAGCATGTGAAGAAGATGAATGGAGAATAGTGGTATGCGTGGTGATGGAGGGGGTGCTCCAAACCTGGATGGATGGAAAGGATTTAAAGAAGAGGACAACAGATGCTCCAGGGATGTTGAAGAAGGTAATAACATAGTGAAGTGGTACTTATGGAAGAATAATATGTGTAGGATTAAGCAGAGCTTCTATATGACAATGGGAGATTTGTTTGGGTACTCTTACAGTAGTTCAGGGATGAGGTTGTAGAAGATTGCACTATAGCAGCCAGAGTGGGAACTATATCCAGATACCTTCAGGAGATTCACATTTTTTTCGGATCAGATAGGTAAGGAATTTAAAAAATTCTAACAGTTGATAATCTTAAAAATATAGAAAAGTATGAAAAAGAAACCATGTTTGTTTTTATTGACCAGTGATGATGTCCAGAGATGATGATGAAAACTATATTGACATTAGATGCTTTGCTTATTTCTATTTTTACCAAAATAAAAGTGAACAATGAGACTCACTGGTTTCAGACATGTTTAAGAAATCTCAGTCCACTCATTAGTTGACCACTAAGCTAACTGAGCAGGGACTTTAGTGACCCCAAAGGATGATGAATACAGGTCATAACAGAGTAAATCAGGAAAGCAATTAAACAAGCAGAAACACCAACCAACCTGGGGAAGAGGGGAATCTGCTCTCCAGAATGAGCAAAGAGTCCACTTTCCAACAATAAAAAATATGAGACTTATGCAGAACCAAGAAAGTATGACCCAGAAAATTAAACAAAACAAAACACACTGTTCTGGAGGAAGCCCAGTTGTGGGTGCACCAGATAAAGGTTCTGAATCAGTAGGTATAAGTATGTTCACAGAACTAAAGCAAACTACGTCTAGATAACTAAGGGAAAATAAGAGAATAGTATCTTACAGCACAGAGAACGTAAATACAAAGGAGGACTTTATAGAATGGTACCAACAGACATTACAGACTTGAAAAGGAGGTAACTAAAATGAAAAGCAATTCATTAGGCAGCTCAAGAGCTGATTTGAGCGGTTTCAGAAGAATCAGTGAACATGAAAATAGGTTGAGTTCCTATAGTCTGAGGAACAAAAGAAAAAAAAAATAAGATGAAAATAGAAGCCCAATGGCCAGTAGAACATCATCAAGAGTACCAAAATACGCACAGTATGACTCCTGGCAAGAGAGGAGAGAAGGGAAGAGAGAGAATAGCTGAACAAAAGTTGAAAACGTTCGAATTTGATGAAAAATACACATCTGCAAATCCAAGGAGCCTAATAAACTCCAAGAAAGATCATCTCCAAGATAGCAGAAACATTTCATATTCAAACTGCAGAAAACCAAAGAAAGAGTCTCAAGAATAGTAAGAATTTTAAGGGACAAAGGTATTTTCTTTTCCTTGCAGACAGAAAACATACAAATTAGGAGTGTCTAATAATTTCATTATCTGCTGCAAAATAATGAAATATCACTATATGCATCATATGTATAAATCTTCCCTAAATTGCTTGGAAGTAAATCAATTGGCAGTTAATCAGGATTTTGAAGAGGCAATAAACTGCAAGTCCAGGTTGGAGTGACTTAAAACAAAAACACATAAGATAATAAAAGGTCAACATTAGTAGGGTACTCTGGCTCCTAAGTGGTATCACCATATTTTATCATTCCAATTATTTTTGTGTAATGGCCACAGGATGGCTACAAAGCCACTTCTACCACGACATTCTTATCAGGAAGGGAGAGGTCAGGATAGAAAGGACTTTCTTTGTCACTTAACTTTCTTTTCTGTTTCCTGGACTTAAAGGGGTCACATAACCAGCCGTAGCTGCAGGGAGTCTGGGAATGTGTATATCTAGCTGATGGAAGGAAACAGACCACTCACAATTCATCCTCTGTAGACTGGTGCATTGCTACCCTGAGCAAAACTTAACAGGAAGGGGTAGGGATGATGGATGGGTAGGCAACTATGCAGCCTATGGAGGACAGGAAATCATCCATTTGGACGTGTAGATGAGAATACTACTTCCTATTTGTCTTCCAAAGTCCTATTTTTTCAGTACTCAGCAGCATGACTTTCAAATGGTACCTGCTTTTTTGCTATAGGTTGCATATATAAATGAATGAATAAAATGCTTGGTCTTTGATAACTTGTAATTTGGGCAGAAAATTACTCCATACACTGTTAGAAATAGAAAATCAAGAAGCAAAGTGTCAGTACCCTGAAATTTGGTGCCCAGAGGAAAATTTTCAGTTATAACTGAAGAGAAGGGAAAGTGCTGTATTAACTAATTTCCTAGCTTTTATGTAAGTAGAAAAACTCTGAAAGTGTCAAGGATTTAGTATCCCTCAGCAGTGCTTGGGCCCAGAGGTAGACACAGATGGTTCTTTACCATCTTCCTACTTAACTAGGAAGCACCAGGCAGGGCATGTTTCAAACCTCTTTCCTGGGAATGCTGCTGTGGCTATGAGACAAAAGCTTGCAGAGTAAAAAGGCTAATCATCAAGTTATTTGCGAGAGTCTTCCCCGTGCTGTGTCCAAGAGCAATGCTTTACCGTAATGATTTCCTGGTGCACCTGAGAATAGGTATCCAGATGTCTGCTTCTCCTCTTTATGCGTGAATTCGAGGATTGGGGCATTACAGTTGATTTTGCATGATACATGTAGACCATGTGCAATGAATTTTTCTATTATATAAAATTTGGGATTTCAATAGACAAGAATTGGAGACTAAATTCTTTAGGAGAATACATTTTCACTATCAATAGATGCTTTAGGTAATAAATGTCAGTATAAAACCCTCATAAACCTGTCATCAAGATACATTTTGGTGAATTTCCTCATTGGATCTAATTTAATGTCATTTAAAAGTATGAAATTAATGTGTATTCATTGTAAGAAATGTGTGGCACAGAGGGTAGTAATCAATTTGCTGCTTCTAACTCCAAGGATTCCTCTCTCAAGTCAACTCCTATTAATGGTTTATAGCCTATCCTTCCAAGCATTTCAGCAAGCTTATTTTTAAAGTCCAGAAAGCCTTCACCTCCATCTGATTCCATGAGAAAGAGTTTGATTTTGTCTAATAGAAAAAGACTATTTTGAGGCTCCTGATGGATAATGTATTCAACTTGGATATGAAGATCTTTTATTTTCAGCTCAGCCTAAGACCCACTTCTGAAAGTTACCTCAGCCTCTTCTGCCATTTATCCATTTATAAAGTGTGATTCAATTATTTCATAAATATTTATAACACAACTACAATCTTCTTGGCATAGCACTGGGTATTTAGAGGGCTAGGAAAAAAATACCGAGCAAAGTTTGTGTGTTCGAGGGTTGTGAGGTGTTGAACAAAGCTGCGTGTTTGAGTATTCTGATGCTATGTAGCAAAAGCTTCAGAAACTGACTGGCTTAAAACAATAATGATAATCAGCTCACAGACCTGCTCCATAGAGCGTCAGCTGGGGCAGCTCCCTGGGGCTGGAGGACTGAGTCACAGGATGATTCATGAACATGAAAGCAACTTGGTTCTGGCTGTTGACTGAGAGCTCAGGTGGGGATAAGGGCCTTGGACCTTGTTTCCTCTCTGCTCGGGTTCCCCCAAACTTCCCTGCAGCACTGTGGCCGGTTTCCAACAGTGAGCCCAGAAGATAGGACAGCTGCTGTTTTCCTAATTCTTTAAGCTAGAAGCAGGACACCTGTAGTTCCATCACATTCTCCCAGTCAGGCAAGAGCAGAGCAAGCAAGTTCAAGGGACTTTATCCCACTTCTCAAAGGAAAGCATGTTAAAAAGAATTTGAAGCTGTGTTTTGGAGTAGGGGTGTGTGTGTGTGTGTGTGTGTGTTTATTTAAATATATCTTCCTTTGTTAATATCACTCTTCCTATAACAAGCTTTGTCCCTACCATCCACTCCACAGAATGGAGGTTTTAATCAGTGGATGGGGTTTTCAACCAGTGTTTGGTCTACTGACCACAAGATGGGTGTGTGATATCAGTATGGCCAATAGCAACACCACACCACGTGGCCCCAGTGTCTGATGTTTCTTCCTGGGTGGGTTCATATTGCATTTTGCCCATCATACTTCTTTACTGGTACTCTTACGAACAGAATCAAAGATGGCGCAATCTTCTTGTATTCCTGTGCTGGTGGTAAAGGTCTGCAGCCCTGTTTTCACTCCTAAAAGAGCTTCTCTTGGTTTGGATTTCATATGCCATGTAAAAATTTGGACATACTGTTACTCCCCCACTGGATATCCACTTCCTCTATAGTAATATCTACCTTATAGGGTTTTCCTAAGGAATATATGAGACACGGTAGATACACCAAAAATAAAATATGATCACAGCATTGCCATTTCATATAGGTATAAGTGGGTGAAATTTTTGAAAGTTTATAAAACAGAAGCTTCCAGTGATTGAAGTTATATAGCCTTTCCCTCTTGGAGGGCATGAAAACCTGATCAAAGGAAGAGGTAGGAGTGATCTAGTGGAGCAAAAGGGAATACACACATGAAATATATATTGATTGCATCCAGGGGTTCACATTATGAGGTCTAAAATATTTTTAGAATAATTAGACATAACAGATATAGGTGTGATATTTAATCATCCTTTTTGCTTTTCCTTATCTAAAACAAGATGAGGCAAATGCCCTTTATGTGCACTTGTGACGACAGTGGTATTACTTGTGGCCTGCAGCATCCTTTCAGATACAGCTAGGAGACACCCTCTCCTGAGGGAGTGAAGTAGCCACATAATTATGATAGAAGAGGAAGAGACTGTCTTTTGAAATAAGCATTTCACCAAAGTCAAACTTTGCCTGCAACTGCAGGTACATCCACAATTAAATTATGATTCACTTGCTTTTCTTTCTATATTTTATAAATAAAACCTTACAGTTGCACCCATGATGGAACACCTATTTCACTTCTGATGAACCCCATTTTCTGCTTTGAAACCTCAGGTAACTTAATTGTGTATTTGTATCTTTCTCAAAACTGTGTGAATATACTTTTTTTTTTTAATTTGGGAAGGTCTGTGTATACACACTTGTGCTCAGTCTAAATAGTGATCCTCTTCAATGGCCATAGTATATTCAGTTTGGCATGAAGCATGGGGTTGGTGATAGTTGATGTGATTGCTTTTTATTGGGTTATTTACTTACTGGAAGGTAGACACATATGCCAAAGATAGTACCTGAGATCTTCCTGCAGGAAGAACTAAAAGTAGAAGCCTGGAGAAAGAGGAAGCATATGGCAGGCACTCCTCTGAAACATTTCTATAGCGTAGAAGAGTACCATGGTCCATTGAGTGCGTTCATTGTGTTCTGTATCAATGAATTCTCAGGCAGCAGAGCTAGCTCTCAAAGAAGTGGAAGCACTCCAGATGGATAGAGGGATGAAAACAGAAATCCATCTGGTCTCTGAGCTGCTCTCCCCCTTGGGAATGATGGCTCTGTTGCACACAGGTCTGCAACGTCATGATGTGCCTTTGAACTGAAAGCATCTTAGAAACCCACCGGAGAGAAATTAAAATCTGTGGTCCATGATAGCTGGCTATTAGGTCACATAGCTTTTAGCTTTTATCATTGCCTTTGTTTTGTTGCCATCCCCGACATTCCTATTAGGTAAGGACTTACTGTCCAAAGCATTTTGTATGAAGGAGCACATAAGTTACAAAGGTCTTTTTTGTTCTTCTTAAGTCTGAAGGAATTGGGGGGAATCAATAAAAATGGCAGCTCAAGTTAACTGAGGAATCAGCTCTGCCTTGGTTCATGTTTCCTAATGCTTCTGACTCATGTCCCAGGGTGTCAGTTCCTGGAGGTACCATTGTGAACTGCAGAGGGGAAAGCATGTGTTATAAGGAAACAAAGCAGAACTGGATCTTAGATAGGGGTCATCTCTTGCCCTAAGCCAGTTGTTATGATTTGAATGTGTCCCCAAAGTTCACGTGGGAGAATGGGAAGGTGGGGCCTTGTCAGAGGTGATCAGGTGATGAGGGCTCTGCTCTCACGAATGGACTAATGTCATTATTGTGGGAAGACGCTCGTCATCACAAAAGTGGATTTGTTGTAACAGTGAGCTTGGGCCTGGTTGCGTTCTGCCTTCTGCCATGGGATGATGCAGCAAGGAGGCCCTCACCAGATGCCGGTGCCTTGTTCTCGGATTTCCCAGCCTTGAGAATTGTAAGTCGCATACATTCCTATTCTTTATAAATTAATCTGTTGTAAAACCAGGAAATAGATTAAGACACTGGTCATATTTATGAAATTTGAAGCTTCATAAGCTTTAAATCATGATCCTTGTTGGTTCCTACCAACTTTTATTACTTTCATATTATAAGATACTTGGCTTATAATAGCAATAACAGAAGTGAGAAGGGAGTTGTAAGAAATGACTGACTTGCAATGATTCAGATCCTGGCCATCTCCAGGATCAAGCCAGGCTACCCTGGTTTCAGGGTTTTAGATTAGGGTTTCAGTTCTGGGTACTCAGCAAATGCTTACTCATCAGTGTGGCCCAAAGTGGGCCATTCATTGGTATGTTAATTGGGCTATTAATTCATAAATAAAATAGGAATCTGTGGCCACATATGTTTAGCAGATTCTGAATTAAATAAAAATAGTCTGGGTCTTCTCTCCTCAGAGGCTTTGAATATGTCAGGCATGCTCACAAATGCATTCCACTCAGCTTCTCAGGACAAATGATTGGAGGAGCACCCTAGGATGCTGCAATAATGACTGAACTGGAGTCAACCAACCTTTTGACGCCACTCTGCATAACAGTTGATGCTAAGACAAACAATGTGGGCAGGATATTAATACTGTTCAGTGGGTTCATAATTAGTTGGGAGCTAATTAATATTTGCCAATATGGGGAGAGTCCACAGTGAAGTGTTATATTCTCTCTCTCTCTCTCCCCTCCCACAACATATGGATACAAAGAGGACATGGATGGCATTCTTGTGATTTTTTTTTTTTTAGGTTGAAGTGAACTTGACAAATTTAAATAGCCTCTTGGATTGATTATGATAGCAGGGAAATCTGTAATAAGATCCTTTACTTAGACCTTCATACTAATGATGCATGTATAAAAAGCAAAGCACTAACAGGGTTTGTAGTGTGATCCCCTACACAGGCAAATATGTCGCAGTGTTTACTTTACCGATCTCCCAGGCCCTGGAGATTTGGCCCCTAAGGGATACTGACCCTGTATCACTTGCATTTTTTTCTGTTGCTTGAATTTGTTTATATTTTAATGACCCTGTGTTACTTTTTTTCTATAAAGTATATTGAATTTTATCAGAATGGGCAAGTGAGGACGCACAGAATTAAGAAAGTTGTCAAGAAAGGAGTCAAATTGAAAAAACCTCAGGGATTATGGTAACTGTAAATGGAAATGTGAATCGACCTGCAATGTAATCAATAGAAAGTGAATCCACTAGATTTCAGGGGCTCACTATTCTTTTTAAGACCTTATGGTCTTTGGTAGAATGCAGAAGATACATTATGGACTGAAATTAATGGCTCATTGGTAAAAGGATTTTTCTTTGGAGACCTATGTAATGTTTTGTTTGACCAGGGAGAATTGTTACCCTTTTCTCTTTTGCTCTTGAAGGGAGAACATGTACTAATCTAGGTGCTATATCTAAATCATGTTTTTAAAAAGCTTTAAGTGGATCTTCCATTACCTGAGTTGACTGTTCGAAGTTTCTCCTGGATTTTGTTTCCACTTCATAAAATGGGCATATTAAATCCTTAGACTTTAGCCAAGATGGAAAATAAGAACGAACACAACCAAAATGAAAAGTTGATTTTAAAAATGTAAGAAAGCTCATTGTCAATGACAGTTTCTCAACATAGCCTATACTATAAAAAATGGCAGTAAAATCAACTCTCTTGACATCTCTACTATATAAAGTAGGATCAGAGTATTTGAGCATCGAAGATGTGCTCCCTTTTGAGACTATATGCGATACTTGTTCTTAGATGAAAAAATAAATCATTGCTCATTTTGGTACATTAAACACAGTAGCAGAATTCTCCTTTCCTATCTGACATTCTTTTCTAGCATATACATTTGTTTTTGCCTTATGTTTGGTAATATCAATGTCACTTTGAAGAAGATACTAATATAGCAGTGTCTTTTGGAGCAAAACAACTAAATCTACTGGTTTTATGTAAGCACAAGGAAATAACTTGATTAAACGTCCGATGGCTATGTTCTAGGCTAACCAGGAATCTTGCAAACTCTCTGGTGATTCACACTTCATGAGTTGTCCATTGCCCCAAGTTTATTGGTACAGTATTTGACATCTGTTAAGGCAGTGATAAATAACCTGCTTCCATCATCCTTCTCAGAAGCTACTCTTTAAAGGGAGCTATTGGTTATTCAATATAAAAATGTATAATTTAATATAAAGCTAGAAGATTTCTAACTATATCTGACTCTGTGTGTCTTCCTCCTTTTTTCTTTTTTAACACACCATGTTGGGAAAAATCTGTTCCATCTTGATGCTAGAAAACCGGAGCCAGTTTGACATAAAACAAATAGGCACAGATAATCTTCCTAGTTACCGTCTTGCTTTCTGCTAATGCTTAGGCTGAACCAACAGCATTCCCAAGCAAATATATCTTAACCACAATTTAGAAAGAGTTTTAAAGGAAACAGTCTCTCTCACAGGTGTAAATCATTCTTGCTTAATCTCTGCCTTCCACAGAGTGAGTTTTCAGAAGTTTCTGTTGCTCACAGCACTGCTGGAGGACATCGAAGGTACAAGAAAAGATTATTAAACACCTGCTGCATGCAATTCTACTTCATTCCCCCACCTGCTAAAACAGCTGGCTCTCTGCTTGGGGACAAAGACACAGAGAGCCCACTTTAATGAGTTACCTCTTGATTTGAGTTTGAAGTAAATTTACTGATTGGAAAAAAAAAATAGTCCATGAAAACCTCAAGAAAAACTATAGGGCTGGGGTTGTGGTTCAGTGGTAGAGCACTTGGCTAGCACGTGTGAGGCACTGGGTTCCAGTCTCAGCACCGCATATAAATAAATGAATAAAATAAAGGTCTATCAACATCTAAACAAATTTAAAAATAAAGAAAAACTATAGTAGGTATAGTTGGACTGTCTTAGGAGATATTAACAATGGATGATAGCATAAGGATTATTTTAATGTTCTTTCTATTTTCATGGATTTTTTTTCCTGTTTTCTATAATAAATATCAATATATTTGTAATTAAAGCTGTTTTAAAAAATGTCACACTTTATCCAAGCATCTCATATTTAAAAGGATTATAACAAGGCCGTTTGTGATCTCAGGACTGAAGTGTTTTGTAATGTTGATTTATTTCCTGAGTCCTTTGTTGCTAAGAGAGGAAATGAAACAAAAGCATCTCCAGGGCATTTCCTCTCCTGGTGACTCTTCTTACCACAAACCACATAGGGGACAGGCTCTACCTAAGTGGCCCTCTGTGGTCTTAGGCTGTTCCTGGTCGGGCAGTGCTGCTGCTGGTTGGTTTCAAGCTAAGCCAATTTTCAAAGCTCTGCGGGGAGACAGACGGCCACCTGGAGCCAAGCCCTGATGGAAGGAACTGGAGCCTCACAGGAAGTATGGTCACTAAGAACAGATAATAAATCACTCAATTTGTAAAAACTGACTCACCTTGGCCTGAGAGCTACTGGTTTCTTTGATCTACTCCTCGGCTGCTTAATTTACTTTTAGGGGCAGTTCTAGCTCTGTGGGTATTGGAACTGGAAAATAGACTTCTTGGTAGGTAAATCCTTTTGAAAGATTAGGTGGCAAGCTAGCTGCTCTGCTCACAGTGAAGCAATTCCATTTTCTGGAAAGATACACAAGAAGCTGGCAATAGTTATGGCCTCTGGAGAGGGGGCCTGGGATTCTGGATGGGTGAGGTGCCCTGCTTTCCTAGTGTACCCTTTTATACGGTGTGCAATTATGACTACACACTGTGTCATTTTTTCAATTAAGCAGCAACTAATAATTATGGACACAAACTCCCTGCTTTAGCCTCCTGCAAAGAAGTCAGTGAAAAGTCCTCTCTGATGTGCCCTTGTGTCCAGACTGGTCTCCATCTCTTCCTTCCTTCAATTGGCTGCCTGCTAGGAGCTTTACCTAAAATGCATATATATTCTTGTTGCTTTCTTATGTAAAAATCCTTTAAAACCACACCTTTCTTCTCTGGATATTGTACTAAATTGATTTTAATAATTACAAAGCACTGCCCAAGAGCTTGTTTCCTGGCACCTGCCGACTTCCATGAGTAAGTCAAGTGGGCATGACTTCGTTCTAAGGAGTTCACTCCCATAACCACTTAGAGCCAAGTCACGTCAGCCTGTTCAAGTCCTGTACCCTGTGCTAGGGATTGGATTGGAGGGCTGGTGATGCACCCAGAACCCCTTGTTTGAAGGGTGGGAACATTGAAACCTAGGTTTTCTTTCTCTGGGATTTTCAAGGTCACAGTGGCTCAGCTTTTAAAGCACTCAGCCTAGTGATGAATTCAGCATTTTTAGACCACATAAAAATGGTATTAGTGACTAAAAGAACAAGAAGACTCATACGAAGTAACTAATCCCAATTCAAGCACTTTGAAAATAGCTATAATGAAAGTCACACCAGGAGAAGGACATCAGACGTCTGTTAGCAAAACAAAGCATAATGAAACCCTTTACTTTACTCAATTACAAGTACCCAAATCACAGGCTACCGAGGAGACTTTATAGAACACCATTGCTTTCTTTCTTCCTTCCTTTTTTAAAAAATGTCATTGATGTAACAACACAAAGGAAAAGTCAAAAATAGAAAATGTGTCCTATAATCCATTCCTTTTCAATATGCATCATTACAGTACAATGATTATATATTTTCAACTAGGCATAAATCTTTTATGTTCTATTTCATTTTAATGGATCATATATTTTTTCCTCTTAGAAGCATAGTTTTCAAAATGATACTTTAAAAAGCTGCATGATAATACATGGAATTAATGAATCAACTTTTCCAAAACTATATTCCTTTGGTTGGGCCCTTAGAAGTTTCCCAATGTTTTGTATTATAATACCATATATTATCTTTTTAAAAAAGAATGTGTCTATCTTCATGTTGAATCTTTTATAGAAACATAAGGAATTTTTCTCATTTGGTTCTTTGTATCAGCCTCTTCATAAATGGGAGCAGGAAACTATTAACAGAGATTAAAAGCACTGGCATTAAATGCAGTTGAAATTCTTTTAGACCCAATGGTGAAGATAGACTTAGTTGTATGACATACCTAACTTTCAACAAGCACACCAGACTGTTATATGTTCTTTACTGCTTGAGAACAACCATTCTGAAGAACACAAAAAATCAAATCATGGTTTCCTAAGGCCAAAGAGCTTGTTTTCAAGGTAAAGGTAAACTCAAAGAAGAAATATCAGTCACTTCGGCAATTCGCACGTACTATATGTGAGGGAAAAACACATCATGATGGTTTTACTTGACTGGAATATATTAAAACAAAAATTTATTGATTAAAGCAAGAATTAGTATTTAAAATAAGGACAAGTTTCATCTCTTTCCTTGGGAAGTTGACATTTTCATGGAGCAGATGGAGAAGTTAAGAGGCAATGAAGAGATAGTGAGTTGCTGGTCAGTCCTAAGGAGACCTGCCTTTCTGAGTGATCAAGAATAATATCTGAAGTTATTATGATCATGGGAGGGAAGCTGATAATAAAAATGTGAAAGACTTTGAAAAGAGCAAAATTGATATATGGATATCCTTTCTAGTGCACCCTTCCAAGATAACAGTGCCTCTCTGGCTTTGGAATATTTGCAAGTTGGTCAGTTTTAGAAAGCTGATAGAAGTGCAAACGGTTGTTGTTAATAAAACTGTAAATAAATTTTGTCTGTACCATATAATTGATTGTTGCTTTGTGGCTATTCACCAGTTTCGCATTTCTTTGTAAATTCATTTCAGCATTATTGATTGCCAAGACGTGGACGTCTTCTCAGAATTCTTTGATCAAATTTTTCCTTCTTTCTGGTTTCCTCATGAATTAATGAGTTAAAGATAATCACAACTGTTGGTTTTATATGTGTATGACAGTCATGAGTTTAACTTTTTAAAAAAAATAAATATCTTTCAACACTAGGGTACAATAGCTACTTAGTAATTCTCTTATGCAACCTTTAGCAAAGGCCACATTTGGCATTTCACAGGCTTTCTAACAAGACTGACTTTCAGTGACATAATTTTGCAATTATCCAGCCTAATTTAAGTCCACAAAGATTTATTGAGCCCTGTTCTATGCACTCGGATCAGAGATCAATAAGATCCACCTGGGTCCCAGATAGTCCACATGGGTACAATTACAACCCCAAGCTTGACTACACTATGTGTTATGTTATGTGTAATAATAGAATCCCATGCAAAATGTCTTCGGAGACTGAAAAAGCAGCAATGAATTCCAATGAAACAGAATGGGCTATGCTTTACAAAGAAATTGGTATTTGAGTCTTAAAGAATTAGTAAGGTTTTTACTGAACAAAAGAAGGAAAGACCAATATTTTGGAAAGGCAGTAGGCTGTAGAAAGGCACTTTTTGCTGCAGTATGATATCTCCAGTAGGGGGATGTAGGTGGGATGGAGCCATTTCTGGAGGGATTTAGGACAGGACTAAATCATTAGATCCTTGCCCAAATTATACAGGTCTTGGGTTCCACGAAACCTGAACTCACTTTTGGTTACACAAGGTTACCCAACGAGAAAATGTGGAGATGACCTGCCCCCCAAACATTGCACCCACCAAGTTTTTCAATAATCTAATACTATATTTAGTGGGCATTTTTCCCATTTAATTTTTTAAAATTCTAAAAATATTCAGAAGTACATGTAAAAATGCAAGAACAATGGAAGTGGTGAAAGAAAAATGTGTCTGTCTTTATTACACTCCATTCTCAATATTACATGCTTCCCAGCTACCACCACTGTTGATAATTGGGAGGGTTTTATCACACTACATTTTCCATGCATTTGCATGTACATCTGTGTTTATGTGTGCATGCATGTATACATTTATATACATATATGCATATGTGTTTGATTTCCATATAGACAACTAATCTTTTACTTTTGTTACATTATGGAGATATTACTCTACATACTATTCTGTAACTTACTTTCAGGGTGTCTATTAGAGATTTTCTATGTTGGGACAAACAGAAGCACCGCCTTGCTTTTTGAATCGCTGATGTCACCTAGGATGGAGATACCATGGGTTTATTAGTTGTTGCCTATTGAGAGGCACTTAGGTGTTATCTAATTAGTCACTAGCGCCAAGAAGGTGGCAAGCAAGATCCTTAACACAAATACATTGTGTTAAAGTACTTCTATAGAATAAATTTGTGGAAGCAGAATTCCTTTTGAGATTGAAGAATACAGGAATGTACGTGCCCATAAAATAGGGGGGAAGAATAAAGAGAAATGAGAAGGCAAGAAACAAGAGTCAGCTGTGGATTCACCAAAATGGAGGGGAAGTTTGGAGTGAAATACAGGCTGTGAGTTCAAATAGGCCTGGAGGATAACAGGTATGGGGGGAAAAGGGAGATGCCAGGGTACTTGGATATCAGCCTTCCTCATGCCCTCAGAGACCTTTGTGTACTGCTGTGTGTCAAGGTCTGGACATTATCTAATAATCCCTGAGAGTTTTTGCAAGTAATGGGGACTTGGAGGTCGGTGGTCCTTGGCAAAATGTGACTTTACCAGGAAGGGTACTTCTCCCAGGAGTCCTCTCCAGGACTCAAAAGCACTGCCTCAAGAAGACATGGTGGGAATCAGAGAAGGCAAACCACGGACACTGCTTCCTGGATGAAAGATCACCAGCCACCTCTCGTAGTCTTTTAGAAATCATTACAGAGGAACGAACGAGGGAGGGAAAGCCACAGCAATACTGCTAACTGAAACAGTGAAAGTGAAGGGAAAACATGTTTCTCAAACCTTCACCACTCATTAGAATGACTGGGTTTTTAAAAATTCCCATTCCCTGACTGCTGCACACACCGATTAATCTGTAATCTTTGAGGGTAGAGCATCAGTACAATAGTCCCCCTCATCTGTGGTTTCACTTTCCACAGTTCCACTCACTTGTGGAAAAATGTGACTCAAACTATCAAATGGAAAACTCCAGAAATAACAAGCATGAGTTTTAAATTGCACAGCATTCTGAATAGGTGGTGAAATCCCATGATGCCTGCCCTGACCTGCCGAGGACAAGAATGGTCCTCTTGTCCAATGTGTCCATCCAGTATGTGCTACCCACCTGGTAGGCACTTTGTAGCCATATGGGTTATCAGATTGACCTTAAGGCTTTATAGTGCTTGTGTTCAAGTAACCTTTATTTTATTTTGCAGTGACCCCAATGCACAAGAATCGTGATGCTAGCAATTTGGATATACCAAAAAAGAAGCCACACAGTGTTTCCTTGAAGTACCATCTCACATCATCACCAGACCAAGGGTGAGCATAATACAATAAGCTACTTAGAGGGTGAGCATGCACGTTCTGATAACATTACAGTGTATTGCTCTAGATGTTCTATTTTATTCTTGTTAACGTCTTACTTTCTCTTATTCATAAATTAAACTTATGAATTCATCATGGAATGTCTGTATAGAAAAATAACAGCAAACATAGGTTTTGAAACTTTCCAGAATTTCAGGCATCCATTGTGAGTTTAGAATATATCCTCCAAGGATGAAGGGACCCTTATATTTTTCAAACTCCCAGGTGATTCCAAGATGTCTTAAAGGCTAATGGAATTAGACATTAGAAACAAAGAGCATTTAGTAGACTATGGATTCTGCCGGAAGTTCTCAGATCTGGAACATGCCCTTGAGTTATATAACATTTACAGAAAATACAACTTACTCACTTTCTGATCTTAGAAGCTTTTACTTACTATTAGCAAATAAATACATCTGTAGACACATTTATAGAGTGTGTTTACTGATTAAAATTGCATCTCACATGGCTTTTCCTTGGGTCTAGTTTTTGGACATGACATTTTTGTAGTGTCATGGAGACAGAAGCATTAGTGTTTCACGTAGGGTGTCCTTGTCTCTCAGAATAATTTATCATCTGAGGTGGGAACTGCCTTGTACTCACCTGTAATTATTTCTTGTAATTAGAGCTGCCCCTACATGTAATGTTCTCCCTGTGAGATCCCAGAGAATACGTTGAAGGGCAAGGATCATTTAATTCTTCCCTGGTGAACTGATCTATCACCCAAGTACTTTAATTTGTATCAAAAACCACCACACAGGGTCAGCTCCTAGACCCATCTAAGTTTTTCTGTCATTTTGGCATAAAAATTTCCTACAATTTTTTTTCCTTTAGTTTAACAAAGATAGACTCAAGTGCAGTTCAGGAATTAAAACAAAACAAAACAAAACAAAACAAAAAACACCTAAAATTTTTTTCTGGTTTAATTTTACTTTCAAAGCAAACTTCATCAAATTTTATACTTAATATTTCTTTACATTGTCTATTGTTAGATTTTTTTTGGTCTATTATGCATTTCTCCATTTCCACACCAAAGGTTTCTACATTTCCCAAGATGTTCTACATTTTAGTATTTTTTACTCTGAAATTTCTCTGGTTTTTTTTCCCCTCTAATATTCCCAGTTTTTAAAATTTTAAAAAACATGTTAAATTCCCCCTTATAAAAATTACTTGATATTCATGATTCTTCTTTCTTCTCTTTCCCTGATGAGATTTGATTTAACTTTTAACTTTAGAACAGGAAGTGATAGCTTCCTCAAATTCAAAACTTCATTTGTTTGGAAGTGTAGAATTCCTAAGCCATCTATGGGGTGCACAGTTCTTCTCAGCATCTGGAAACAGCTTTCACAAAACACTTCCCTGAATCCCCCACTGCTGACCTCTGTGCTCTCTGTTCTTTTGTTCTCTGTCCTGAGGGTACAAATGGAAGGCTTCTGCAGCCCTGTTCTATTTTAAGGGAGGGGAATTGGGAGGAGGTGCTGTAAGAACCAAAGTCAGACAACATCAGCTGGAATGGGCCAGCAGGCGGTGCCTGCCTCCAACGGAAGTACCATCTGCAGGCACCTCCTCATTGGATGGTAAATACACCAAACTGCCTTCTTGGTGCCTCTAAGTCTCAAAAAGAAAGCTTCCTGGGCACAATTTATTCTGTGGTCTTTCTCTTTTCTCCCAACCCAAATTCTTTTGAGTGATCAAGTTTACATATCTCCCCACAAGTTAAATTTTCTTTTCATTTTCCAAGATACCTGTGGAGTTTCCCAAGCAACCCCTTCATCACACAGGGCCCAAGTATCCAGTTCCCATGACTGTACCTCAACTGTCACTTCTTCAAATCACCCCTATGCATGCGTATTGCCTTGTCTACTATCTGTCCCTCATCAAGAGGTGTTGGGTACTGGTTAGCTTTTACTGGTTCATTTATTCAGTGTTGACAAGCGTTGTATGCATTTAGAAACAGTCTTGGGCGGAGCAGAAGTTTGCAGAAGAAAAACCTTAATAACTACTCTGGAGAGTCAACTAAGACCATGACATGATTAGGTTGTGTTGTTCAACTATTTAATAGAAAGTGAGTTTCAACTCTGTCTTTATGTGTTAAAAATTTCAAACTATCAAAGGCGATTGCTTCTTACAGAATGGATCTATTACCAGTCACTGAGTAACCACTCAGACCTACGGTCTGTGTGAATTTTCTTCAATCTTAGAAACAACATTTTGGACTATGGTAGATAAAGACCTTGAGTATCCACAGACAGGTTTTCACTCTGGGTGAAACCAAGGAGTAGATAGGGGAATCAAAGTCACAGCTATTGATGGCCAGTGTTCTTGGGCCTCTCAGCACATCCCACAGCGTGTGAACATAAGCATGTGTGTATGAATATAAATAAATGAAATAAAAGCTTCATAAAATAACAATATTTACAGTAGTAAATACATTTCTGGTCTTTTCTGCTATATTTTCAACTTGGGGATTAACATTTATCAAGTTGATTGATGACCCAGTGACATCACTAGTTACCATCTGAAGGACTACGTATTCACATCATTTTGCACTCTCCCCTTCCCTAAGGATGAATTTTTAGCATCACAGGGATGTGAATGTGAGGTCACACTCATTGCTTGTCC
The DNA here is from genome assembly GCA_020662805.1 of Glaucomys volans. NCBI lineage: Eukaryota > Metazoa > Chordata > Mammalia > Rodentia > Sciuridae > Glaucomys > Glaucomys volans. The sequence goes on along the minus strand of JAJEJO010005136.1, from coordinate 302,189 downwards.
TTTAGAAATAACAGCAACACAATCAATGAATCACAGACTTATAAGAGTAAACGGTTGATCCAACACAACCCATCGTTACATGTGATGGAATCATGGTGGAAAGGCAGATCTGGGCCTGGCCACCAACTCTCTTCTCCTCCTGGGCCTCCTTGCAATTCCCCATCTGCATCTCATATTGGTCTTGAAAGTGGGTTCTTTCTCTGCTACCCCAGCCTCTCACCACCCCCATTGCTGGCACTAGGCTTTTACCACTGTGATTTTGGAAAACATGCCGCCATTATCAGGTGGGATAAAATCTTTCAAGGCTCAGCAAAAGCAAACCCACAAAAACCAGCCATCAATCAATATTTGAATGAACACAGGGTTGATTGGTAAGTGGATCTTGGTATACTTCAGAACTTTGCATCCTTGCTCAGTCCTGGCAGGGCAAGCAGGACTGTGGGGTAACTGACTTCACTTCGGAAACCATTTCCCCATCTATAAAATGGGAAATAGAACATCACAAGGTTCCCAGAGGATTAAACAAAAGAACTTAACACTTAATAATTCTTCAACTTGGCAAAAATTTGTCATGCGTCTATGATGGATTAGAGACAGTGAGGTATGAGAACTGCCTCATTTTTGAAAAAGAATAGTGAAGTTTTCAGAATTTCGTGAGTTTGCTGATAAACCATCAGACTTGGCTATCAGTCATGGTGGGAATATTTAAACCACAGAAATTGACCAGTGCTACACATCAGGGTTCTCCTTGTTGACAACTACCAGAACACCATTGGCTAAAGATTTCAGTGAGATGAACACAGGGATGGTTCCAGATTGAAACCTTGGTGAATCAGACTCGGAATCAGAGTTTAGTAAGCACGATGCTTAATAAGCAGTGGCTCTGGGATCAACATATGTTAAAGGGAAGACTCATGCAAACCTGAACCCATGGAAAGCCCTGGGCCTGGATTGGCCAGTTAGGAGTTGGGCCTGATGGGCCAGGACTTAAACTCCTGCATCCATCAGCCATACAGGCCACCCCAGTGAGGGGCCTGACCTTGGGGGAGGCAGCAGTAATCCCTCAAGGCTGATGGAATCTCCCCTTACAGGGTCAGCTGGGTAGCCTGCCTCAGGGTCATCACAAAGGTAAAAGAAATCTGGTCCTGCATTGACAAAGCCCAGGGGCTGTGAGGTAGAAAAGGAAATGACAGTATCCTGAGATAATCCTGTGGGTCAGGGTGAGGACCGAGGAGGAGGCAGTTGCAGAGGATGCAGGATGTGACAGTGTGCACACAGAGAGGGGAGTGAGGCAGACAGTCAAGCCTGAGCTGCCACGACAGTCATGAAGCCACTTGCTAACTCCAAGGGACCAGGAAAAATCACAATGAGGAAGAGAGCAGCCACTTAGAACTGTACCTGACATCTATTTGTGTTCATCAAATAATTCCCCAGTGCCTGGTCAACTTTAAATAGCCAGTGAAAGTGCAAGACAAATAATTCCTCTACGAGAATGTGCATAATGCTAGACAGGAGGGGGCAAACTGGCCCTGGCTTTTCTTTTCTTCCACATCCACTAACACACAATGACATCTTCTGCAATTCACCAAATAGCGAACCGGCAAACTCCACCAACTCCCCTTGCTTACCTTCAGCAACATTGATCGGGGCACAGCTGCCATGGAGAATTTGTGGCCCAATGGCAATGTCTGTCAATATAAAAGTTCCAGTCATTTTCCTGCTGACACACGTCCCACTTTCCCCCTTCCTTTAGCTCAGAGGAGGGGCAGATGAGAAAACTGACCATGGAGCAGCTACTGATTTATACCTTTTTTTGGGACCAGGGGATTCATATTGATTAGTTGGATGAATGAGTCTGTCCCTTTGTTTCAAATGATTAGAGAGAGTGTCTGCCCTTGGAATATATCACAGCTCCACTGTGACATAACGAATAAGATCCATTGTGTTTTTTGCAAGTCTCAAATACACCTGTCGATGACACATAGCCTGGTTATGGCAAGAGAGGTATTCAGGGAGTTCTGAAGAATTTGTGTACCAGTGGGGACATCACAATGTGCTGCCAGATTCTTCCTTTGAGTTCTTTCACATTGCTTAATGTATTTATTTTGAATTTGCCATCAAAGTGGTGGATGATGTATTTGTTACTTATATGAATTCAATTTTCCTTTCATTAATCTGTTCTGGGATCTTACCATTTGTATAAATGGTTATACAAATGACTTTTGGCAGAGTTTCTATAAGATTCATTTGCTTATTGGGGGGAAGAAGGGGATGGGGTTGGGGGTACACCAGAAAGGATACATCTCTATTTTAATGGAATTTTTTTACATCTATAAATAAAAAGTATACAAAATTATCTCTATCTTTTTATTTTTTCCAGGAAATATCTTGGTGAGGTTAGATGATGGTTTATTTGGAGGTATATATACTTTTTGTTTTGTTTTGTTTTAAGGAACTATTTAGTGATTTAGTATCATTCCTGAGACACATTGCTAGACAAAAAAAAGGGGGGTTTTAAAAGCCCCTTACATGATTTATATTTTGAAATGAATACAGTTATACATATTTTATGTGTATGCATTTATACACATAGAAATTTTACTTTCAAATATAGCAGAACAAAAGAACATTTAGTGAGAAAAATAAGCTACTTTAGGTATAAGAGTCTCACCACAATCTGCAGAATATGCTTTTTATGTTCTTTGCCCTATGTTGATTTTTGAAGGAAAGGATTCAATTTTCAACAAAATTTTTTCCACTCTTAGATTGTCAGAAAGGAATTTCTTTCCTGAGGCTCAACTTCACCTCCTTAATTCTTCTGGGTGCACCCTCCCTTTGTCCCTCTGGAGGACCTCAAAATAGTCACTTGCCTCCATAATCCTTCACATGTTGGAGACAAACATTTTCTGTTGATATTGTCTTCCCAGATAGCCTATACTATTCTGTCAAACCACTAAAAGTTGATTCAATAATAAATTTTTAAGGTGCCTAAGTTTACCCACCTATTGATATCCTGCCAGGTCACCAAGGCCCAGAGGGAGGACCTGGAGCCCTGGCCACTCCACCAGCTGGTGTTCAGCACGTCCTCCTCTGGGTTGCAGAAGTAGGCACTCTGGTTGCAGCATCGATCTGGTGTTCTCCAGGTGATTTGTGATGATCTGAGTGTCCCTGCAGTAGTACTCTGAGTCCCTTTTGTTTTCCAAGTGACCTGCAGATACACCTAATCAATTTGGCATTCCCATCTCAGTAAATTCATATGTGGATAGGAGAGAGGACAGGATGAGTAAAGAGCAGTGGAATAAATCTGGGAGTGGGATCGTCTTTTCCCCAGTGTTCTCTGAGAGACAGTGTCTTTCATCCAGAGTTGTTCCTGAGTGAAAAACATTTACTCCAGATAGGACTTCTAATGGCAAATCTAATAACTTTTTTTTTCCATAACACTTAAGACTTGAGATGGAAGTTATAATGTTGACACCTCCCCAGATGGGTATGGAGTATCCCTAAGTCTCCACAAATGCTCCCAACTCAGACATAAATAATCATGTTGATGCTGCATCACTGTAACTGTTTAATGTGTTTTTATAAAATTCATAAACTCAATTCAGAGTCCTGTGCCCTAAGCTGCCTCTCCCACACGTTGTGGGCACACACTGGATTATTCTACTATCACTTCCAGTCCAGAGCACCATTTACGAAGATTTGGCTCTTCTTACTCTTAATTATTAGCATGCAACTCCACACCAGCCTTGCTCTTCTGCCTTCATGGTGCCCTTCTTTCTGACTCAATGAAAATTTCATGTTATACAGTATACATTTTGATTTTTAAATACAGATTTTTTAGGACATAGCATTTTCCCCCAAAACTTGGGGTGCTGTAAACCTATAGATCTCCTCAAACTCCATCAAATGGTGTGACATCAGGCTCCTTGTCTCCTACTATTCTTGGGGTCTTCACCTTCTAATGACCCTGCTGGATCATTCTCCCTTACCTCATCCATGTTATCAAATTCAATCAGTAGATGGCCACTGCCATTATTGAGAAGCAAAAGTTAAAGCTCAGTACGCAGTGGATAAAATAAAACAATCAGGATTGAGAGACAATGAAGCATGGAGCAAAGCACAGATGCAGGTGACCTTCTGAGCACTAAAAGTCAAAGATGCGAAGACAGACAGAGCAGGAAGGTATGGGGCTGTTTCCATCTCCCTCAGCACATCCCCGCATAACTTCTGCAGCAGGGCGGTCAGCCCTTGCTGATGGGGGTCCGCGGTTCCCAGTGGGCTTCCAAGGTGACCAGACTCTCAAGGTTCTTCCTGCCCTGATTACAACCAAGAACTTTCCCTGCATGCTTCTACTGCTCCCTCCTCAACCTACTTGGGTTCTTGAAACCCAGGACCCCCCCCCCCACACACACACACACATACACAGCCTGCCTTAAAAGATGCCAGTCATTTTAACACACACCTTCCATCAGATTCCTCCTAGACTGCACCAGCTAATTCCCAGAGGCTACAAACATTCCATTACCTTCTGCTCTGATTTATTGGCTTTAATGCTGCTTGGAGCTATGAAGCAGCTCTGATCTAGTCTATCGTGTGGTTCCAAAATGGCTCCAGATACCCTGGCTCATGACAGGGGGCAGGGTCTGGAGTTTGGGCAGCCCAGATTTCCTTGCCTTTTTATTTTTTTCCTGTGGTGCTGGGGATTGAACCCAGGACCTTAGGCGTGCAAGGCAGGCACTCTACCAACTGAGCTATATCCCCAGCCTTTCCTTGCCTTTTTTTAGGGCTACAGTGCACATTCTCTCACTCAGCAGACGGCTGTCTTAGTTAGGCACGTGAGGTGTGCTGAGCACTTTGGGGGGAAAAAGATCCCTGGTTTTATACCACTGCCACTCTATGATGCAAACCAATGATATGAATCCAAACGGTAATTAAACCAGAAGTGTAGGGATCACTTCCAAGATGCCAGACTCTGTCCTAAAAACATCCAGAGGAGTGTAAGTCCTGGGCCCTGGCTGCCACTATGCTTATTACCTAGACAGAGAGATAAGCCATGGGTGAGAGAAGCTAGAGCCATATATTAGGACAACGGCAACTGGAGAGTGCTAGGGAGGCAGAGATATGTAGAAGAGTTATGAGCCAGCTTCCCAGTCTTAATTAACCCTGATTTATGAAAAACGGGTTATCTGTAGGAGTGAAATTTTGCAATCTGGCTGATGAATGAAGGGGCTTTGTGATGTTACGAATGTGAGCTTTCTCAGTGAAGGATCATTAATAGATTGCTTTAATGCAAAACACATTTTCCCAAGGAGACAGATGCTAAACATGGCGGTTAGGCCTCCAGAAGCCAATTTAACCCCAGATGTAACGGAAATGTAGTGATGTTCTATCACAGTTCTCCATTCTGTATTCAAGGACTAAGCATTCCATGCTCCAGGTTACCTGGCTGCCGTCCTATTTATGAGGGACACACATATCTATTCCATATTTCCACCCTTGGGGTTTAGTCTTGTTACTCCCCAGTAATGAAATGGTATCTTTCCTTCCCTCTTCCCTCAGGCCACAAGAAGGTGACTTCCCCCTCCTCTCTTCCTGGAGTGTCTTAATGCAAAAATGGAACCTTCTCTACCCTGCCACACAAACACTCTGTTTCAGGAAGGGATTAAAAATGACATGGGTACAAACACAGGAAGAAGTTAGTTTGGTTAGAAAAGAGCTGGGGAAAGTACTTCCGGGGAAGTTTGGGAGTAATGAGATGGGGCTGATTTCAGCAGTAAGAAGGGAACAGTTAGAAGGAGGGTGAGCTAAGTAGCAAGGCTGCTTATTTATGGGGGTCACGTTTCAAGGACAACGTCATCAGTGGTGGCTGCCAATGTTTTGCACATCTCCAAAAAAGACCGTTTCTGTTGATGTATACTTTTCCATTTAGGTTAGGTGGTTTCATATAAGAACTATTTGATTATCTCTCACAGATGTATGGGTGGATTGGACTCCAAGGGGCAGTTCTTCTGAAGCTCTTGGTTAGCATGTCCCATGGAGTTGTGGAACTGATGCTAGATTCATCTGGAGAGTTGATTGATATATCAGGATGGCTAGACTCACCAGGTGGTTTCAAATATCTCCTTTTCTGCCATGTTTGTGACATTCTTCTTGACTGCCATGCACAGTTCCTGGGGTAATGAGATTTTGTTTCCTCAAGTCAGCTAAGTCCATGCAGGCTTTGTCTGTTTACCAACTTCCAAATTGTGATTTGTTTGTTTGTTTTTCCTTGGTACCAGGGATTGAACTCAGGGGCACTCAAACACTGAGCCACATCCCCAGCCCTTTTTTATATTTTATTAGAGACAGGGTCTCGCTGAGTTGCATAGGGCCTTGCTAAGCTGCTGAGGCTGGCTTTGATCTCGCCGTCCTCCTGCCTCAGCCTCCTGAGCTACTGGAATTGCAGGTGTGCACCACCATGCCTGCACCTTACCTAGTACTCTTAGTTCTTGTCTTTCAATGTCTAAAACTATCTTTACTCTCATTTTAATGGAATTGGGGAAGGGATCGAAGTCTTTCTGTGTGTTCAATCTATCATCTTTACCAGAGTTTTAAAATTTCTTTGAATATTTTAATCTACATTTTTTCCTGTTAACTATTATATTTATACCGTACTTTCTAATGGATGAATCTTAGATACTTTATTTAAACATCATATGGGCTTACCCTGCATGAAAAAAACAAAGATTTCCCAGGATCTTAAACATATTTTCAAAATCCATGTTAAAATTTGAAAATGATGATTATTTTCAACTTCTCTGCGTTCACAACTATATTATAAATATGTTAAAATCATGAATCAGTATTGGATGGGAAATGAAAAGATCACTGTAAAATATTAAAATTATAGTTATCAAATAAAATACCAAATTAAATCTCAAATGCAGTTTTTAATCCTAACAGTTAAAGCTGAATTACAAACATTTGTGCATTTTGAGAATCATTTTTCTCGTTGAGAGCCTCAGTTCTCTGCATATTTTCAAGTATTAAATTCTTGGATAAAACTGTTTTAGTTGGGCAAATTAAACTAATCATCCCTGAGGAAGTGTACAAAGGAACTTAAAATGCATTTTCCAATTTGCTCTCTCCCTGCTCTGGACACTGCCAGTAACATTCATTTGGAGAGAAGCGTTGAGATGTTATTTCCTCTTGATGAAAATCAAAGATGCAGGAGACAGTTGAGAGCCAGAGCAGGATGCATCTTGAGATGGCCAGACTGCTGAGAAAAATAGCTTATCGCTTTTTAAATTGCCTTATATTTCCTCCAAATTCTTAAAACAGGCCCTAGAGAACAATTCATCCTATGTCTTTCAAAACTGGCCACTTTAAGAAATGCTGATTTAGTTTTTTGGTAAAAGTTTCAACAGTTGGGGAAGATGATCTAAGATTTGGGTCTTATTGTTGGTTGGAGCTGCTGGAGAACAGGTCTGGCTGGTTTCTTCCATGTGATGGCCGGAAACTCGAAAAGGGAACAGGAAAAACCATTCAGAGTTGATCATTCTCTTAACTTTCTGGGTTCAATTCATTTGTTTCTTTTCTTTCTTTTTTTCCTGGGCACTTCTCTACTTTTAGTGTTCTCATTTATTCTTTTCATTTTATTGGGTCAATTTTCCTCTCTAGTCCAAAGCAATCTAATGTAATTGAGTTAACTAAGTATTCATGGTGTCAACCTGACCTCACTTCCCTTCATGGGGAAAATCAGATGAGAACTTATGCTGGTCCCAAGTGTTCAAATACACTTTAATCCGTGCTTCTTCTTTCCTGTTGAACTAAAGGAGCCAGCTGCTTACCCTTCCAGGACCAGCCCTCCACCTGTGCTGGAACCCCCTCTGCCCTGGAAGTGGTCCTTCATCCACTGCTACCCTGGCCTTACCTCTGGCACTCGGTTGGATCCTTCCCATCAACTTCTACATGTAGCCAGATTTTTCAGGTGAAATGAAAAAATTTTTTAAAAACCCAGAAATATTCTTCCTCCATTCTCCTCTTGCCAGAGCTTGACCCTATTTGAATGTACTGACTTCATGGACTAGCCTGAATTCTCAACCGAGCCCAACATGTCTGCATGTCCATCCTCTGCCAAAGCACGCTCCCTGGGGCTCCCAACACTGTCAGTGCCGTGGAGCCCAGCGGGCATTTTCTGTTCCATTTAATTCAACTTCTCAGCAGCACTTCACACTGACCCCTACTGCATCTCGCCTTGACTGCCTCTTGCCATTTTGCCTTTCTCTCCCTATAACCTTGTTGCACACTTGTATCTTTGTATATGTCTCCTAATATTCCCCATGGCCACTCATCTCCTGGGAAAAAAATCAGCCTGCTCACATGGAACTTCTCCTCTTCACTGATTAAGTGAAGTTCACTTTTTTCAGTGACCAATTTAGTAAAAGCCTGTCCCTCTCCCCAGCTACATAAATTTAGGGTACTAGGAGTCGTCCTCCATACCTCCTTCGCCTGTGCCCTACCATCCAAGCACTGGTTGCTCCAGTATCTCCAGAATGCACGCTCTTCTCCCCACCTCTGCCATAACCTACTCCCCATCACCTACCTTTCCACCTTACTTGGGTAAACTTCACCCCTTTTGCCTGGATGATGGCCAAGGTCTTAGACCTGCTTGCCCACATCAACTCCAACCTCTTGTCCACTCCCAATTCTTACATTAAAATAATCTTTGGAAGCACAAATTTTTATCCTGTCATTTCTGTAAGTAATGGGCTCCCAAGTTTTCCATTTTTCACTGGATAAAGGTGACATCCCTACCTGTGAGTGGGAGCTCTGTGTTATCTGATCCGAGTCAACACCAAGCATCCATGTTGCTTTCTGCTTCAGCTGCACTGCATTTTTAAGTTCTTCGAATGCGCCCCACGGATCATTCCAAGAACTATCTGCATGTGCTGTTTCCTTGTCATTATTCTTGCCTGGTTAAATCCCTCTCTTCCTATAGATAGCAGATCTGCCTTTACTTCATGGTAAACACCTTTCCTTAATCTCGGATTTGGTAAATGGGCAGGTGATGCTGGAGTGCACCACTAAGATCACACCTTTACCAACAGACAGTCTGTAACTTCCAGGTGCTGGGAATGTTGGCTAGGAAGGTTCCCAGCTGCACCCCACTTTGAGCCTTGCCCTTAACCAAAGGGTGCTGCAGCAGTCAAGATTATACCCCATCCACAGGGCATGATGGTACACACCTGTAATTCCAGAGGCTCAGGAGGTTGAGGCAGGAGGATTGCAAGTTCAGAGCCAGCCTCAGCAACTTACTGAGGCCTAAGCAACTCAGTGAGACCTTGTCTCAAAAAATTAAAAAAAAAAAATTATAAAGGTGTGACTCAGTGGTAAAGCACCTCTGGGTTCAATCCCTGGTACAAAAAAATAAAAATGATCCCCCAGTCCTGGAGAAGCCCACACCCAGGATGGGGTCAGTAGGAGGAGGGGAGAATATAAACCCTGGCTACCTTCCCTCAATTTGGGACAGCTTTAGAGGATCAGCCTAGCTCCAGGGCTGCCCAGAACTTTGGCTAGGCCTCTGCTGGGACTGCATGGCTGTTCAACTCCCTGACTCACACACAACCCTGCCCCTCATGGTCCCCATCATGGGTGATTCAAGAGCATTCTCCAATACACCTCCTGCCTGTGTGTATATCATGGTGTCCACTGAAGGCTTAGATGCTGCTCCTTCCCAATATCTGTCATGGATCCACATATATGGTGCAGTCCGCCAGTCTCCGGCTTTTGGATGTGGTGTGTTATGGCTCTGTGACCTTGCACAGGGAACTTGTGCTGTCTGTCTCAGTTTCCTTAAGGACTTCATTGTGTGAACTGAACTGCTCAGGACAGTGTCTTAGTCCGTTAAGGTTGCAGTAACAAATTAACCGACTGGGTGGATTAAGCAATATACATTTATTTCTTGTGGACTTGGAAGCTGGAATTTTGAGACCAGGGTGCCAGAGGGGTTGTATTTTTGGTAAGGAACCTCTTCCTGGTTGACCTTCCCAAGCATGCACCAAGAAGGAGGGATATCACATGCTATAGATATATATATATCTCCTCCTCTTTATAAGGGTTATAATTGCATCATGAAGGCCCAGCCCCCATGACCACATCCAATCCTAATTACCTTCCAGAGACTCCCCACCATGTTGGGGGTTACTTTTCCAAGTTATGAGCTTGGCAGGGGGCACAAACATTTAATCTACAGAAAATAGTATCTGCATAGTAGATTCTTAATGGTAACAATTATTACTAATAACACTATAATTCCAGAGAAGTTTTGTTGCCTTCATCTAGAGACAATCTAAAATATAGATCCCATTAGCAGGTATAACCTTAAAACAAAACTTCACAAACGTGTTACTGCAAATATACTGATTCCATAGGATCATAAGCAAATGAAAAATTCTTCGTTTAAATGAGAAAAGCTTCTAAATCTCACACTTGGAGCCTTGGGGCATAAATTCTTCTGAAAAGTTCAGTAAAATAATTTGCTTCACCTTTTGTCACTGATGGTCCAACATTCCGACTTTGGAGACACTTCCTCAGGCAACATCTTTCTGTCTTGTGCAGACCAACTAGAAATAGCTCTGTAGAGGCCATTCTGTAATTTGATTGTAGGGCAGGGTGGGACAAAGGGACTGGAACGGGCTAATTTTGCTTTCATGACCTGGTCTGCCAACCCTGGAGACCTCATAACCTACCCCCATGTGGCTGTACAGGCTACCAACAGAAAGTCTGTGTTCGAGATTAAAGAGCAGCCCAAAGCACAACAAATGATCGCTGGATATCTGGTCTTCCAAAGGCACAGATTGCCCAGGATGTCCTTTTTCAACATAAGCAAGCTTCCAACAGAACGCTTTTTATGCCTGGCTGCTGTGGGCTGCTGTGGTGCCTGTTCTTGCTCCTTATCGCTATTTCCTGATAACAGTGACTGAGGAGTCGCTCCAGGGAATCCCATCCCAACTGAGAAGACTTCATGATTAAATAATTACTTTTATTAAAACTCTACTGACTTCAACACATCCCACACCTTCTCTTGGATAAGCAAGTCTTTCCCCCAGAATAAAACAATGAACAGCAATTCTTTTGTGTGCGTATGGGTAATTGAAATAGAATGGAGGGAGAGAAAGGCAAAGAAGTGCTAAAATAGAATGTGTGGATGGGCAAGTTACAAGGAAGCTTCAGCTTTTTCCAAAATATTTGAGCAAAGGTGTGTGTGGACAATGGGGTGGATGTTGGTGTCCCTGCCAGATCCACACGGGAAGGCATTGAGAAGTGGCACCTTTGGGAGCTAATCAGGTCCTGAGGGTGGGGCCTGCATGAATCTAGTTAATGCCCACACCCAGAGCTCCCATGTGAGACATCAAAGAAATGTATGTGAACCAGGAAGCAGGTTGTCACCAGCCATTGGATTGGTGGGCACCTTGACATGTCTTCAGCCTCCTGGAGTATGAGAAGTTAATGTTTGTTTGAGCCACCTGCTCTATGGCTCTTTTTTACAGCAACTTGAATGAAGACAAAAATATTTCCATCTGTCTGCATCTCTGTTTCCACCTATGTCTATTTGTATCTCCATCTCTATCTCTGATCTCTTTGATGCCAGGCGTTTTATTATATTATTGGCACGTGGTAGAGTTCAGGCCCAGATCTCTTCCTGCTTTCCATGGGAAAGACCCAGCAGGCATAGATTCCTGTTTATTTGGTTCCAGGGATTGGACCCAGGGGTGCTTGACCACTGAGTCACATCCACAGCCCTTTTTAATTTTTGATAGGGTCTCACTAAGTTGCTGAGGCTGGCCTCAAACTTGCGACTCCCCTGTCTCAGGAGGCCGAGTTGCTGGGATTACAGGTGCAGGCACGTACCACTTGTCTGTCTTGGTGAGTCTTGATGGCATTTTGTGTCTAAGGAGATCATCAGAGATTGTGGACCTGAGACTGGAAATTTCAACTGTATCCACTACTTTTGGAAACAAGGCCCTTTGCCACAGTCCCAGGACCGGGTTCTCTCATTGGCATCTATGTGTGATACTCTTGTGAACATTTGGAGAGGGAAGAAATTCAAGTCTATGAGATTTCCTTCCCTGATCATAGGGAACCTGTATGCAAATCAGTTTTGGCATTAGAGAGGGGCAAGTGCATTCTGGGCTGGCGCTGTGCTTGGGAGTGGAAGATGATTCTCACTGTTCCTCTCCTAGAGTTTGGGAAACAAATGTGTTAAGTAGGAGCAGGAGTCCCGTGGGCCAGCGTGCTTTCCAATTTAGTTTGAAAGCTGGGCTCTTCCCAGAAGAGCTGTCAAACCTATTCCATCAATCCATCCATCCACTCATTCATTCATTCTTTTAAACCTATGTGGATTGAGGTCAAAAGCAAATAAAAATAAATTTTGTTTGCCGCTTTTAGTTATAAAAGACGGATTTTCCACATTTTCCCCTAAGTGCTGGGTAATCAAGAATGGACAGCTGATGAAGCATGCTAACGACCACTAGTTCCCTGAAACGAGATCTGGGAATATTCTTTAGAAGATATTTGTCTCTGGATGACATATCACCTGCCTACTGACTTCAGGAAGTGACTTAAAGCTTTTGCATGAGAGAATGGTAGTAAAAATAATGGTTTTGGAAATACCAACCACTACTAAATGGTAATGCAAGCATGGAACTATTGTACAACTTGAAGTTGGAGAGAAAGGCAGGGATTTAAAATGAAAAATAAAAAATAAGAGTAAAAGACAAGCCATTCTGGAAAATTCCTCAACTTCCCCTGATCATCATCAACGTATTTCTAATTTCATCATGAATAATTGAACTTTCCAAGACTTACTGGCACCTCCAAGGGCCAAAGTGACTGCATGGAGGGGGTCATGTGGAGGTTTCCTTCCATGTTAAAGTCAGCTTGTAGATTCATGAGGACTTTGAGTGATCATCTTCATCCCAAGCAGGTACTGACTTCTCTATTTAAAAGAATAGTTCCCAAAGAGTGTACCCTCTTGTTAAGGAAGAGACAGAACCTAGGCATAACCATATATGTATATGCACGTATATGCATATTGTATGTTTAGTGAAAACCCCAGACAGCCTCATTTATACTGAATCAAAGACCCGCTGAAATAAGCCCTTTGGAAAACTTCCCATCTTAAGAATATATTCTTGTCTTTTATATCTTGTTAATTATGAACAAAACCATAGCAGCATAAATAGAGTGAAGAGAAGGGAAATAAACCATAAAGAATTAAAAGGAGAAGAAAAAGAGGCAAGATAAAGGACAGTTTGGAAAGCAATGTTATTTTTTATTATTTGGTGCAGAAAACTGTGAAGCACATAAAACAATCTATAGGAAGTGGGAAAGATTTCTTCTCATTACTGGCCTTGAGGCAATTTTTTAAGCTGCCATGAACTGACAAACAGACATGATGGATATCATTATAAAATACACTGAGTTGGAAAATGGAGCACAGAGTGAAATGGTCCACATCAAAGGTAAAAAAGAAAAAGTCCCACAGAGTTCTCGACAGGGCGGACAGCCCCAAGACTGTTAAAGAGTAATACCACGGAATTAGCCCCAATCTTGCATTACTGTTTCTGGGAGATCATATGATCTTTATTACTGATATCAAGTGATTTCAAAGCTCATGTCAAGACCTACCAAGTAAAATTAAGGCCAGCAGTCCTCGTCTTGTATTTTAATAGACAACTGCTATGATGAATCTGCTCCATATTTAGACAAAGCAATTCAAGGGCAAAAAACGTTACTGCAGATGTTCCTAATGGTCACATGCACTTGCAGCGGGAGTGGGGTGTGTGCACACTAACTCTTTCAGGTGGCAGGGACCACTATGTTTGTACTAATACCAAATTATTCCCAAAGGGAAGAAAAAGCAGAAGAAGGAGCAATTCCTCTATCACCTCTATGCTGTTCTGCAGACTCATGGGGGTCAGTCACAGGCCAGTCCTGCAGAAGCCAGCCCCCAGTTCCTGGTACACAGTCAGTCGGCCACTGAGGATGACAGAGAGCTGTTATTGTCAAAGTGTGATGCAACACAGAGACGTACCTGCCTTCTATCCCAGCCCTGCCCTGGCCTAGGTTATGTATTTTCTGGCCAAATTGGTGAAGTTATTCGTACTTATTGCACGTTCTCGTCCATAAAATGGGAATCACAAAGCCTGCCAAACACGATTATTCCAAGTGTGGAATAAAATAAATTATCAGGTCACAATTAATTATGACCATATCTGTATCTATTGACTGGATTTCATAGGATGTCCCTGGTCAGGGGTTGCACATAGTAGGTGCATGGAGTAGGGGTGGCGCATAGTAGGTGGTGAGATGTGGCTTCTTGCAAAAGCATCAATAAGCAGAGCTCTAAGCTGGAGTCGCTTCCTCACCAGCCCTTCCCTCCTGTGTGATCATCCCCCCTCACCTCAGAGAATGCATTTTTCTCTAGTCATGGAAAGAGAAGGAAAGAGCTGGATATGGCGGGATGGGGGGGTCTTCCCTTGATGTCCCACAGGGGTTCCTGCTTTGTTGGAATGTCAGAGTGTCCATTTCCTTGAAACTCTTAGTAAGACCTGATGATGGACATGAACTCTATGTCTTGGTTTCCCCTAATTTTAATGGGACCAATAACCCTTACCTTATCTCCCTCAGTTCTCTCATGGTGGAAAGAGTACATGATGCAAAGGTAGTTTGACAAGTTGTTTTACCTACACGGATAGCGTTATTAAAAGCACCATTCAGAAAACGTAGTACGGATACCAAGTTTTAAGAAAACATATTATTAGGAATGGCCTGACATTCCCTCCCTTCTTCAATCCATTTAACTATTTCCATCCTATCTTCAACTTTGAACTGCTTCCTTCTGGTTCCCTATTTGGTGACACTGGGAAATATGTCCTTTTCATCTTTCGTCAGCTTAGTGCCCTACAAAAAATACCTCCTTCACAGTTGGGCTCATGAATGCTTTGCCAATTGAATATTTCAATCGGAGTGTTTTCTGTGGAAATGTTAAATACCTCCTCTCGCTCCCAGGAAGCCTGCTCTGGGCATGTTGCTTAGAGGGCATTTTAATAGGTGCCAAGGTAGTGACAGCTGGAGAATCGTGGAGATTTTTGAGCTGCAGGAGAACTTGAATACCATGAGTTCTGCACTATAATTTTTCAAATGACTAATTGAAGACCCAGTGAAAGGAGTGAGTCATTCCATTATCCAACCAGAAAGTGATGGAGTTGAGCCTGGAGATTAGCTGTCTCCTCCGTCAGCACAGCCATTTCTGATTCTCTCAGAAGCATTTAGAGATTTGACAAAGAAAACCTGGGAGATCGGTCCTGTGAATTTCTAAAGCGGAGCATAAACTGTGAAAATTGTGGCATTTGCTATGTAAGATATTTTACTATTTCATTGAAAATATTTATAAATAGAATATTATATATTCACCCTTATTAATTTGTAAATATTAAACCTGATTTCCTTAGTCCTGATTTCCTTAGTCCTTTTTTTTTAAACTGAAAATACAGACTAGAATGAAGTTGCAACAGATGTTCAATTTAGAGCCAGTACACATTGGCTGGAAAATTTTATAAATAAGTCCACTTTGAATCTCACAGACCTGGTGGGAAAATCTGCCTCTGTGTGTTAGGACTCCAGAGCTGTATTTCCTGAACTATTGAAGAGGACTCGGTGGAGAGAAATATGTGTTGGTCAGGGTTTTGGGAAAAAGACACAGTTGCTCCATAATTTAAAAATGATTTTCACAAGTTTCCCAAACCGTGGATGCACTTGGACTTCCTCCTGTTGCATTATTGGAGGTATGAGAGCAATTTTAAGTTATTTCTGCAGCATTTCTCTGGGTTCCTGAGAGCGTTTATTTACTAACCCATCCTTTCCCTAGATTTCACATACCAGCTTTATCATAGAGCACAAGCATTGGATTTTAATCAAGAGAGGGCCATGATCTATTCTATCATTTATTTATGTCTGGAGTAGAGCTTTTGTTTTTATTATCATTCCACCCACAGAAAATTTACTATTCTAGATCCAACTCTGCAAAGTGTCCGTCCATATTATTTGTGGGCTGTAAAAGGCCAGGCTGACTTGCATTCCGAACAGTCTTACACAGGCGGTAAACATTTACAAGGAAAATCAAATGCTTTTCCCAAGAGAGGAACAGAGGCTGCAGTTCCCATAGCTTTAGAGGTAAACTAAAGATGCTCCATGTCGGATATATTTCTGATATTCAGCATTCCCTCCTGATTTAGCAGCTTGAGTATGCAGAGGATCATTCGCTGTTCAGCTGCCGTGTGGCAGAGCAGCCGGAGGCACTGATTCTGCACCAGATGCAGTGTGTTGGAATTCTTGAGGTGCTCGGAAGGTGGCTAACTCTCTCTCTGCCTCAGTTTCTCCCACACTGAAGTAGAGATGAGAACAGCATCCTTTGAGAGTAGCGTTGATGAAGAACTGGCTTATACCATGTTATGGTTTAGATATGAGGTGTCCCCCAAAAACTCATGTTCAAGAAAATTTAGAGATGAAATGATTGGGTCATGAGAGTCTTAACCCAATCAATGAACTAATATCCCAATAGTGATTAATTGAGTGGTAACTGAAGGTGGGTAGGGTGTGGCTGGAGGAGGTCATTGGGGGCATGCCTTAGGGGAATATATTTTGCCCCTGGAGAGCAGACTCACTCTCTCTCTCTTCGCCCCCCTCTTTCTTTCATTTTCTCTCTCTGCCTCCTGATGTCATGTTCCCAGCTGTTTTCTTCCACTAAATTCTTCCACCATGATGTTCTTCCTCACCACAGGCCTTGAGGAATGGAGTCAGCAGTCTGTGAACTGAGACCTCTAAAGCTGTTTGCTTTGAACAAACAACTTCTCCTCTAAAATTGTTCTTGTTAGGTCTTCTGGTCACAGTGGCAAGCAAAGCTGACTAAAACATACCACGAAGCCAAGCTCTTGGCCCAACCAAGGGAATGAGCTGTTCTGACTTCCTGTGTGATGTGAGGTCTTCCAAATGGTTAGGCCTGTTGGGACTTTATCCTTTCAATGTCTTGGGCATCACACTGACCTGGGTTTGAAAGACGAGCTCTTGTCTAAGACATGAAACCCATCTGTTTCCTTATTTGTAAAATGGTTCCAGGATCAGTGAGTCCCTTGAGGTGATGGCCTAGGAACCAGATCAGAGGAAGCAGGTACAGAACCCTGCCCGGCACCTGGCGAATAGCAAGCCACCACACTTGTGAATTTTCCTCCTCCTGCCCTCCAGCAGGCCCTTCTCATGGAACCTCCTGACTTCCCTAGTCACTGGGCACCTTCCCAGTTAGCCCAAAACAAGCCTCCCTTAGCTTGAATTCTGGGAAGGTCTGTCCCGAACTCCTGTTGACTACAGCCCCACGGTCTGCTATCTGAAAGGCCACAGGACTGGGGGGCTCCAGTCTCAGGACAGCAGAGGTCCCAGATTGGCTTTAATTGGTACTGTTTTCCTTTTTCTCCAGCAGGGAAATGCACCCCCTATTTCCTGCTCTAGTTTCCCTTTGCTGCCTGTCTGTCCCTCAGCCCTTGAAGGCGATGCTCCACCCCTCTTCTGCTCTCTGGAGTGGATGCCTGTGGTTTTTCCAGCTCTGGGCTGACTCACAGAACAGGGTGCTGCCTCTCCTTCCTCCCAGCATCCCGAGGCTCCCTCCACCATCACCACCACCACCACTGGCTCTTGTCAGTGCTCTCGCCTTGTGTCAATCGACTGGACCGTGCTCTCTGGACCCCGGGGGGGGTGCTGGGGCCAGGCTGGCAGGTCCCTCCTGGAGGCCTGATTATTTCTTGCAGTAATGTGAATTTCTCTTTCACAGACCACATGGCACTTGCCAAATTAAGTTATTGCCACAATACAGGATAGAGGTCCCTGGAGACAAAGTTTATTCTATTTTACTGGCATTGAAATGACAAATAATAGGTCCAGCATGTAACCCAGAGCTGCAGAGCTGATTATTGTTTAATAATAACAACTAACATTTCTCTCGCCGACTGTCATGTACACACTCGGCACCTGGCACAATTTTTTTTAGAAAATCGAATATTAAAATAAGCTGGTGATAGAAACACTATCGTTTTGCCTGCTTTTACAAAGAGAGCCATACTTGAGGGCTGCAGAGGTTAAATAACAAGTCAAGATGATACAGACAGAAAGTGACCACGTCAGGATTCAAAACCCCTGTCACACACAAAGGTTGGGACAATGATGATGTCTGTTTTCTAATTCTTGATCTACTATTTAAGGATCACGTATCCTACTGGTGGGTCTTCCTTACGTTCTCAGAGCAGGTGGGTCTGGGCTTGGCTGGGCAGGGTGAGCCCTGGGTGGTGCAGGCAGGAATATGCCCACAGGCAGGTCCTCTGGGGAGCCCTGGGGTGGCTGCCAGGTGGAGATGATTTGAGGGCACCCTGCAGTCTTCCTTCCTTAGGTCACCTCCCCTGGGAGCACGGAAGGACATTAGGACTACAGAATATCAAGAGGTCAGTTCCCTCTGCAGAGGTGTATGTTCACGTGCTCCAGGGCAACAAGACTTGAAGATGCTTGAAAATCCAGCTTTCTTTTGAGCCCAACATTATCTGAAGAAACTGTATCCAGTTATATTTGTCAGGATGTTTAAGGGCCCCTGGGTGTTATTTTCCTCAAGTGTTGGAGCATCCACAGGCTGCTCCTGGGCAGATGACCCTGGTTGTCTACCACCAGGGATGGATGAGACTTTCTGAAGTCATTTCCACCTGAAGAGCTCATTCTACTTTACACAGCATGAGTCCAACGGCAGGGCATTCTGTGTAGGCTCCTGCTGGCCAGGACCGGAGGTGGAGAAGTCCAAGCTGAGAAGAAATTACATGGGGCCACCTGGGGACAGTTCTCATCCCCAAACTTAGCAAACAAACAATTTCCTCTTTCCCAGGGATTTTTCCATTCATCTTTCATTTTCCCTTGTCTTCTGCTTCTGAATGTTTTCAATCACTTCTAAAATAGAGAGAGACTAAGAGGCAACATTTGCCAAACCCTGGGACAGTCTTCTAAGAAAGAGCAGTAGGTTGTCACAATCACCAAGATATGGAATCAAACTAGTCTATCAGTCAATGAATGGGCAAAGAAAATGTGGTATATATGCACAATGAAATATTATTCAGCCATAAAAAAAGAAATCCTGTCATTTGCAGCAACATGGATGGAGCTGGAGGACATTATGTGAAGTGAAATTAGCCAGGCACAGAAAGACAAATACCAGAGTTCTCATTCATATGTGAAAGCTAAAAATTTTGATCTCACAGATGTTGACAGAATAGTGGTTACTGAAAGCTAGGCAGGGAGAAGGTGGGGGTTAGATGGGTTATGGACATGGGGATAGAGTTGGAAGGGAAGAATAACTTCTGTTGTTCCACAGCACAGTAGATTAACTATGGTTGACAACTGATTGCATATTTCAAAATAGCTAGTAGAAAGGATCTTGAATGTCCCAAATGTAAGAAATAATAAATGTCAGAGGTGATAGACACTCCAAATACTATGAGTTGATCTCTACACATTGTGTTAAATAAATGTTTTCTTGACATAAAAATGAGAATAGTGGAGAGAAGCGTGCAACAAGGAGCTAGACTTTCCTCTGCAGCGGGTGAAGGTATGACTTCGGTTCTCAATGCCATGTCTCCAACAGGGATGGTGGCAGCTGACACAGATGGTGCATTAGTCACCTTTTCATCACTGTGACCAAAATACCTGACAGGAACAGCTGAGAGGAGGAAAAGTTTATTTTGGCTCATGGTTTCAGAGGCTCAGTCCATGGTTGGCAGACTCCCCTGCTCTGGGCCTGAGATAAGGCAGAACATCATGGCGGAACAGCATGGCAGAGGGAAGCTTCTCAGCTCATGGCAGCTGGGGCGTAGAGAAAGAGCTTGCAAGGAGCCAGGGACAGATATGTTCCAAGAATATCCCCTGAATGGCCTGCTTTCCTCCAGCCACACCTTACCTGCCTACAGTGACCACCCAGCCGTCCATTCAATTTATTAATCCATCAAATAGATTAATTTACCCATGAGGTTCCGGCTTTCACAACCTAATCATGTCAACTCTGAACATTCCTGCATCGCCTGACATATGAGCTTTTCAGGGGACATTAAAGATCCAACTCTAACAGATGGATCTGGAAGTCACAGGTTAGTTATGGAAGCCACTGACCCCACTGGTTGTTGGCCAGGTCAGAATGTTCCCTGGGACCCCTAATGTTGGGGAATTCTCTGTGTGCTCCCCTGCCAGTGTCTTCCTTCTGTCGCAGTGGCTCTCATGGCAGATGAATGGGTAGATCTCATTTCATGTGGTGGTTTTCTGTCCACGTTAGCTTTGTCCCACATCTACTCCCTCATGTGAGAGGCAATCCCTTGGACAGAGAAAGAATGGGACACAGCTGGCAGTAGGAAGAGGTCAGTTTTTTCAAAGCTACCCCAGCAGCAGCCCACCATGGACAGCATGGATCCTTCCTAAGGTTCTGCCAGGACACTATTTGGCACCACATGTATGATCACTGTGGACAGACAGGAGTTTCAGATCTTCCATCTTTTTCTAACCATATCTTCATGAGGTTGCCAACTAGGTTGTGCTGACAGTTTTATATATCGTGTCACATTTAAGGTGCCCAACAACTGCATATTATCCAGGGTTGTACAGAGAAATAGGGAACATGTGCATGCATGCACACCTATTGATTATGAGGAATTGGCTCAGGTAACTATGGAGTTGTGAGAATCTTAAAATCTCCTGGGTGAGTCTAAAGGTTGAATGCAGAGGAGATGGTGTAGTTCCAGTTTGTATTTGAAGGCAAGATAAAAGCAGGCATTCTGGTAAGAAGGCAGAGCAGGAAGATTCTCTCCTACTTGGGGAAGGATCAGCCTTTTTGTTTCATTATGGTCTTCAACTGATTAGAGGAGGCCCACCCACACCAGGGAGGACAATCTGCTTTCCTCAATCTACCCATATAAACGATATCATCCCTGAACATCCTCCCAGACACACCAGAATAATAGTTGACCAAATATCTGAGCATCCCATAGATCAGTGAACTTGACACATGGAATGAACCATTATGATACTTTTCTCACTTTCAGGGGAAATGGCAAAGGCCCCAGGGGATGAGCTGGTGACTCTCACTGCATGCTGTGGTTTTCTCTTGCACATTTGTTTGTCTTGTTCCTACTCCCTGACATTAGGGGCATCCTCTTTTTTTTTTTGGTCTCCAAATCACACAGACCCACATGGATGACTCCATCTCATAATGTGAAATTTCAACTGTGACACTAGCCAAAAGGACAAAGAGGCAGTGCTAGGTGAGTCCCCAACAGACAGCTTCACCCGGTCAAGAGACTAGGAGGATGTACCTGGAAGGTAGCTGTCAAGCTGGGTTCCTAAGGTTGAGGAGGAGCTAACAAAGAGAGCGAGTGTGTTAGGAAGAAATTCTAACACACCATCACGGTCCCAGGGAGAGAAAAAGCTGGGGCTGGGAGAAGCAAGTGAGGCTGGAGTCAGATAGCAAAGTGGGGTTGGGAGAAAGAGGGCTGGAGAGAACCTTGGTGGATAGTCTCCTGGCATCTGCAGGTCATATGAGAGTTGTGTCCTTGTGTGGTCATCCCAAGAG
Source organism: Glaucomys volans (assembly GCA_020662805.1). Taxonomy (NCBI): domain Eukaryota; kingdom Metazoa; phylum Chordata; class Mammalia; order Rodentia; family Sciuridae; genus Glaucomys; species Glaucomys volans. The sequence goes on along the minus strand of JAJEJO010005136.1, from coordinate 280,507 downwards.
CATCAGGATGCATTTGTAGAGTGTTTAGGAAGGGGCGTGAGAAGAGAGAATCTGCACTCTGAGAAGCTCCTCCTGGCAGAAGAACTTGCCAGGGTGTAGGGACATGGCCAGTCTCAGGGGGAAGGAGGCTTAGGTGCTTCAGTGGTCCAGCAGAGAGATGCTGCTGGCTTGGACTTGAATGGCCACAACAGGCGTGGACAGGAATGGATGAGTTCAGTGGCTCTGACTTGGAGAGTGAGGAGAGGGAACAAAGGATCCAGACACAGGTCCTGCCCGGAGGGACGGAGAAGCTTGCAGTTACTGAATCTTGAATGCAGGGGCACTTCACAATAGACTCTTGTGGCCCTATGCAAGGTAGGTTGTAAAAAATTTGGTTACAAATATTGAAAGTCCTGTCATGGGTGAACACTTTTTTTTAAAAAACGAGTGGATTCAAAGTGATCTCTGTGGCAATGTGGGCTACCTGGGGACCTGCTTCTTCTGTGGGATGTTGTCCAGATGGGTGGACTGCAGTTAGAGAGGAGAAGGGATGGAGATCGGCTGATGTACTGGAGCTAAGAGAGACAGCGTGAGCACAAACCAGCTGCTGCAGACCCCAGCGAGAGGAATGATTAATTCTGACATGAACCTTATGCACGGAGGGAAAGCAACAGAAATAAAACCTAAGTGGAATCGACAACTAACCTTCAACAATAAATAATGCCTATTGACGAATCGCGTTGTGCTGCTCTTCCAAGAGCCTCTTTGATGCCCGTGTGATGTCACCATGGAGAGCCACCGTCTGGAGACCAGGCATTAGCAGATGCTCATCCCTCCATGAGCTCACTTCTGTGGATGCTCAGCGTCCTCATTTTCTTAGTCCTTGGTGGTTAGCCAGGTTTTCCACTCCGACGCTGAAGAGTTAACGCATTTATCTTTCCGTAGTCAGGTATGAGTGTATATGGCCACGATCGCTCACTTCCTCCTGTTTATAAAATGCAACAGGAAAAGCGATGTCTGCACAGCCTGCTGGCGAGATTGATGGGCACACTGGGGACTGCGGCGACACCAGGAGCTCAGAGTCCTTAATCTTCCAGCAGAGCCATGGGCTCCTTGGGTTTTCTGCATCGAGTGCACGGATGTTCTAGCAGCAGCAGCCCCGTTAGCCTCTCAGGAGAGGCATTTGAATAAATGCTGTTGAACTCATGTAGTATATTTTATCTGTGAGGATGGAAGCACATAGTTCACCCTGACACCCTGCGTATTTCAAATAACTATCGATAAGCACTAAGCTGACATTTTTTTGGAGGATAATTTTCCGGTAGCTTAAAATAACATTTTAGATGCTTTTTGTAATAGCTGTGTGAAATTGGTCCAGGTATTATCCTTCTTCTTGTGAGATATGGAAGCAGTGGCCCCGGAGGAGAACCACTTTGAGGAGATGTCCGCAGAGCCACTGTGCACACAGTTCATAACACTCCTTCACACCAGAATGGCACGTCTGCGTTGCTGAAGTCACTTCACAACTGCTGATGTGTTTTACTGCGGGAAAGAAGCAGGACGGCCAGCACTGTGCTTTATAAAAGACAGAAATTGAGGAGGTGGGTGGGATCATGAGGGGACAGGCAGGGCAGTGTGTTGTCTTACAACCCTATGATTCCTCTCTCAGCCAGGAAACAGAAGTGGGTTGGGAAGTGGCCAAACACACACAGGCACATACATGCAAACATTCACAAGCGCTTCCTCCCCCCATCTCTCTCTCTCTCTCTCTCTCTCTCTCTCTCTCTCTCTCTCTCTCTCCATTAACAAGACAGCTTCTGGAAAAGGAGCCCTGGCTGGGGAATACCCTCAGGAAGCACATGACCAGAGGAAATCTGTCCGTGCCCTCTGAAAGGTCTTGGGAAAGGATATTTAATCATGAGAGTTTGCTGAAATAAAAGCAGGACCTGACATGGAAGGAAGTTTGAATCTTACTAATTAAAAAGCAAAGAAAGTCCAACTCACTGCAATGGAGGCAGAGTCAAGATGATTTGGTCTTCCACTGGCTGGAGCAGGGTGACTTGCAGGAGTTGTTAGTAGCAGTGTTTGGGTATTTTTTTTCTGTGCACCTACTGTTAGAACAATTTTAATATAACATGCTTTATACATGCATGCACACACACACATGCCACATGTACACTTACACAGGATAACTCAATTCCATAATGATGGTGGACTGGGGAACACTTCCTACCTTATATTCATAATGTTAACCCAGAGGAGTAAAAAATGGTGGCTCAGAGAGTTTACATAGATGGACCAAGTTTGTGTTGGAAACATGAGTTGACTCAGGATTTAACTCTACATCTATTTGACATAAAAGTTTGAGCTCTTAATTAGTTTCAAAAATAATCAGTCTTCATAGTAAAATATTGCTCTCCTTTTATTTCATTCTTTGTTTTTCTTTTGAAAATCATTTTCTAATGCCTTAATGAGTTTCATTGTATGAATGGACTACATCTTATTTAAATATTCTACCATTTTGAGCCCTCTATTCCCCTTCTACATGTTAGCTGTCCCTGTAAAGAACCTCTGCCCTGGGTCAAGGGCTCCAAATGCCCTTCCTGGACATGGACCCCGATAGCAATCCCTGGACCCCGGTGTTGTGGACAGCTTGCCCAGATATGCCGTAGAGCCGCTGCCTATGCTCTTGCTAACATCCTGCCAAGTCAAAGACAAGAGAGGTATGCAGACACTGAATCAAAGCTTTCTCTTTGTGTTCTGACAGTGCCAAGGGCAGAAGAATCCACACGTGGAACTGTGGATGAAGAGAGCGCTTCTCGTCCTCCGGTGCTCCTTCACATCCAATATTTATTGCCACTTTCCACTTTCATCATGCCTCCAACCACCAGGACTGGAGATCGAACCCAGGATCTTGTGCCGACTAGCAAGCACTCAACTCCTAAGCTTAATCCCAGTCCTTCAACATGAATTCTGAATCTGACCAGCCTCTACTGCCTTACTACATAATAGGAGATGTGCATCCAGAGATTGCTGGCAAAGAACTGCTGGAGAGCTGAGTGAGAAATCTGCAGGGCAGCTGCTATTCACGGGGGGATTGTTTCCTTCTTCAGGAAGCCTCAGCTCTTCTTCAATCGACTGACTCAAGCCATCCAGATTATCTAACACAACCTCCATTACTTCAAGTCAACAGATTATGAACTTTTGTCACATTATAAAAATACCTTTATGGCAATACCTAGATTTATGCTTGAATGTAACAAGACAACAGCCTAGCCCAGGTGACAAGCAAGAAAAGCCATCACTACCATAACACCTTAATCCACCTTATTCCAAGCCAGCATCACTGTCATCTGGACACTCTGAAGCTAATTGAACTTTCTGTTTCCACACTCAGATGCCTACTATCTATTCTCCTTCCGTGGACCGCAGCGTCTTATAGATCTGACTTGACTTTCCTCTCACTTTACCTCCTGCTAACTCAGTCTCTGCCACATGGGGCAGTTCTGCTGCTCTTTAAACATGCCAAGATCTGGGCTTTGCACCTGCTGTTCCCCTGGTCTTCCTACAGACAGTCACATGATTGACTCCCTTGCTTAATTCAGGTCTTGGCTCAGAATCATGTTCTTAAACTCATGGATCAGTATCAACATGATGATTAGAAATGTGGACTAGAGCCTGGTGGGGTGTCACATGCCTGTAATCCCAGCAACTCGGGAGGCTGAGGCAGGAGGATCACAAGTTCAAAGCCAGCCTCAGCAAAAGTGAGGTGCTAAGCAATTCAGTGAGACCCTGTCTCTAAAAAAAATGCAAAATAGGGCTGAGGATGTGGCTCAGTGGTCAAGTGCCCCTGAGTTCAATTCCTGATACAAAAAAAAAAAAAAAAAGGTGGACTAGAGTGGCACAGTCTGAATTTGAAGTTATGATGCCACTTTCTAGTTGTGTGTCCTCGGACAAGTTACTGAACTTACACACCTACTTCGTACAATTGTGAGGATTAAATGTTTTGATATATAAAAAGAGCGAAGTCAGCTCGACTCCTGCCACTTGGCCTGAAGTGGCCTCCTCCTGCTTTAGTCCACATTCCTCATTTTGCTTTCTCTCGTGGTCCTTCTCTGTTGAGTTGCAATCTAAGGTTTCCATGAATTCCTGTTGTCTACCTGCCCTCCATGAAGACAGGCACTTCATCCTGTGCCTAGTTCTCTCTCCCTGTACAGAGCGGTTCTTGGTTTATAGGACACATTCACTAAATGTTTCCGGAATGCAGAGAAGAATAAAAGACTGCAAATCATATTTAGCAAATTGCATTACATCTTTTTTTCTGTTTAAGATTTTATAGAACTTCATTTTTTATAGCATTTCTTGTTTAACATTTAAAATCCAGCATTCTATTTAGCAATCTCCAACTCAACACTGCCTAGCTTCTGATCTGAACCCGCAGGGTTCCTACAGTTGTGCTGGTTCTGATTTACGCATCTCCACGGTTACCCACCAACCCGCAGGGCTCCCACCCAGGTGTCTGGAGTGGATGGCTGTCTCCTACTTTCCCAAAACGTGGTTCAGAATTATTCTTCCAGGCAGTAACCTTTCTCTTTTGAGTCTGCAAAGCACTAAGTTATTCTGTATTTAATTGCTCTGGGTTCTTTAGTATAAAAATTGATATTCTGTACTTTGTTAGGACTTCTGTGTTGAGAGTAACATAAAAATTTAAAACTTATCTCATTTTAAAAATATACCTATTGACTGATGAATTGAAGTCACCCTATTGATGGATCCATAGTTTAAATAATTTTATTCTAAAACTATCTCCTTCATTAAAACAATTTCTATAAAACTAATATATTAATAATACAGTGTTTAATTTGTGTAATCAAACAAAAATCCTTTATACTGATTATCTGAAGATTAAAAAAAGGTTAAGTAGAATGTTTCTTAGTTCATATTCATATATTTTTGACCATTTCTTAGCTACATATTTAATGATGTCTGACTGATATTTTTCTAATTCTTGCTTCTCAATTTTGTAATTTTAAAAATGAAAGTACCTGCATTCTGCTTCAAAATTGAATTCAATGGCTAATAAATGAAAATTTGCATGTTTTAAAGGACTCATTTCTATAAATTGGTATTTTTAAATCTCGGGGAAAAGCTCTAAGTGCTTATTCACTGCATGAAACAAAACAAATCTTGCTCAATGGAATGGTTCCTCAACTCTATTTGTTTCATGTTGAAGCAAATAAATATTTCAGCCCAAATAATTTCATAGGCACTGGCTTTTTGCATTCATAGGCGACACTTTTTCTTCCTGTCAAACGTGTCTTATAAGCAAAATTTGTCAACAAGTTGTTTTTATTGATGATCATTTTGAATGTTTCATCAAATTTCATGGTTCACCAAACCACAGGCTTTCTCAATATAGTTCCAGGCAGGATATAAACATTTATCCAGTTACAAATAGAAGCAAGGGATACTCGAAGACACAATGATCAAAGTCTAGAGCTAAATCTCAGACACTGTTTCAGCTCTCAGCCGTCAGGAACTTTGGGGGTTCCCATTATTTTGTGAGAATAAACAAATGTGTATCCTAATCATCCTCTTTGCAAATTTTATATCAATAATTGCAAGGTTTTGAAAGTTTCCAAAGCTTCCAGAGCTGTGGTACGTTGTCACTTGTGAACTTGATCATGTGGTTGAATGAAAGTTTTCTTCTCATCCACCGGTTTCTTAGGGTCTTTTTTTTTTCTTTATTTTTTTAAAATTATTTTTACAGACTGCATTTTGATTCATTGTACACAGATGGGTTATAACTTTTCATTTCTATGGTTGTATACAATGTAGATTCACACCATCCATGTGATCATACATGCACATGGGGTAATACTGTCTGTCTTAATCTATTACCTTTCCTTCCCCCATCCCTCCCACCCCATTTTCCTCTGCACCACCAAAAGGTCCTCCATTCTTCTCCTACCCCCCTGCTACCCACCCTGCCCATTATGTATCATCATTCACTTATCAGAGAAAATATTCGGCCTTTGGTTTTTTGGGTTTGGCTTATTTCACTTAGCATGACATTCTCCAACTACATCCATTTACCTGCAAATGCCATAATTTTATTCTTCTTTATGGCTGAATAATATTCCATTGTGTTTATATACCACAGTTTCTTTATCCATTCATCTACTGAAGGGCACCTAGGTTGGTTTCACAATCAAGCTCTTGTGAATTGAGCAACTATGAATATTGATGTGGCTGTGTCACTGTAGGATGCTGATTTTAAGTCCTTTGGGTATAAACCAAGAGTGGGATAGCTGGGTCAAATGGTGGGTCCAATTCAAGTTTTTTTGAGGAATTTCCATACTGCTTTCCAGAATGGCTGCACCAATTTGCAACTCCATCAGCAATGTACAAGTGTGCCTTTTTCCTCACATCCACATCAACACTTATTATTGCTTGTGTTCTTGATAATAACCATTCTAATTGGGGTGAAATGAACTCTTAGGGTAGTTTTGATTTGCATTTCTCTTATTACTAGAGATGTTGAACATTTTTTCATAAATCTGTAGATTACTCGTAGATCCTCTTCTGTGAAGTGTCTGTTCATTTCCTTAGCCCATTTGTTGATTGGGTTATTTGTATTCTTGGTGTAAGTTTTCTGAGTTCTTTATAGATTCTGGAGATTAGTGCTCCATCTGAAGTGTGTGTGGGAAAGATTTTCTCCCACTGTGTAGACTCTCTTTTCACATTGTTGATTGTTTCCTTTGCTGAGAAAAAGCTTTTTAGTTTGAATCCATCCCAATTATTGATTCCTGCTTTTATTTCTTGTGCTTTGGGAGTCATGTTAAGGAAGTCTGGTCCTAGGCCAATATGATGAAGATTTGGACCTACTTTTTCTTCTATTAGGTGCAGGGTCTCTGGTCTAATCCCTAGGTCCTTGATCAATTTTGAGTCGAGTTTTGTGCAGGTGAGAGAGAAGGTTTAATTTCATTTTGCTGCATGTGGATTTCCAGTTTTCCCAGCACCATTTGTTGAAGAGGCTATCTTGTCTCTATTGTATGTTTTTGGCACCTTTGTCTAGTATGAGATAACTACATTTATGTGGGTTTGTCTCTGTGTCCTCTATTCTGTACCACTGGTCTACTTGTCTATTTTGGTGCCAATACCATGCTGTTTTTGTTACTATTGCTCCGTAGTATAGTTGAAGGTCTGGTATTTTGATCCCACCCATTTCGCTGTTCCTGCTAAGGATTGCTTTAGCTATTCTGGGTCTCTTATTCTTCCAAATAAATTTCATGATTGCTTGCTCTATTTCTATGAGGAACATCATTGGGATTTTAATTGGAATTGCATTGAATTTGTATAGCACTTTTGGTAGTATGGGCATTTTCACACTATTAATTCTGCCTCTCCTTGAACATGGGAGATTTTTCCATCTTCTAAGGTTTTCTTTAATTTCTTTTTTTGGTGTCATGTAGTTCTCATAGTAGAGGTCTTTCAACTCTTTTGTTAGATTGATTCCCAAATGTTTTTTTTTTTTGAGGCTATTGTGAATGGGGTAGATTTCCTAATTTCTCTTTCAGAGGATTCATCACTTATGAATAAAAATGCATTGGATTTATTATCGTCGTCTTTGTCGCCCGCAACAAAGACGTGATCCCAGGAATGTGTATGCAGCTCTTTATCTTGTGCGCCCGTTTCCTCCCTCTCCCATTTCCTCCTTCTCCCTCTTCCCTTTCCCCCCCTCAGTCCCTCAGTGTCTGTGTCTCCGTCCGTCCATCTGTCTGTCTCTGTGTCTCTCTCCCTCTTATATCTTCAGTTGACAAATCACAGAACTTCCACGTGAAGCATGCACGGGCAAGCAGACAAAGACTTAAAGCACGAACCGGACACACGTGTGGCCAGTGTATAGCCAACTGATAGGAATAACTTTCGCAAAGATACACCTGTTTACTCCGTGGCAACAGCAAAGCTGGCATACCACCAGGCACCATCTCAGCATAGAGCGGGGGTACCCGGAATACCCCGACAGCTCCCCCTTTTTTCTTTTATAAAAGAATGGCAGGGACCGTGCCTGTCTTAGGTTGAGTGGTCGATACTTGTTCTTACCCGTCCTCAAAGAATGCATAGCTTGATGCACCTTCTGTCTTAGGTTGATACAAGATCACCACTTCATTACCCGTCTTTGGCTACCAGTCCAGCATACTGAGCCATATAGTAGGGGAGCTGCCCGACTCTATGGCAGATGAGGCCTGATGAACGGCCTGTCGATCTATTATTTGAGCCTTACGTAAGGCAATTACCCAAGGGAGCAAAAACAACATTGCTATTATCAGGAGAAGCAGCAATGCAAATAACAGCCATATATCAGATGGATTAGCTACAGACGACATGAGAGGACTTTGAAAGTCCCTTCATACTACTATTCTCATAGGTAGCAAATTTTGGAGAGAAGGTAAAGCTGTGGTGGGGAATAACAGACAGCAGATAGGTGGTGCAGTTGGTTCAGCTCTATCTGGAGGATGTAAGTTCTCTAATTTTAGGTCCTTAAACTTTGCCTCTAATTCCTCCCCGGTAAGTTCTTCCTCATCCTCACTTCCTGTTTCTGAGGACTTAACAGACCGCAAAGATCGTTCTTCCTTAACTTCCTCTAGAATAGTGTTTCCCTCCTCTATAGAATCCTTAAATTTGTCTTTAATTTTTCTCAGAAATATTTTGTAGTTTTCAATATTGTACTTCTTTAGCTGCATTTATTCTATTTGGTGTTTTTGTGACTTTTATCTCCTTTTCCTGATTTATAAAATAAGTTTTGAATTTTGACATCTATTTTTTCCCTTATCTGATCAGATAATCATATAATTATTCCCCTTTACTGTTTTATTTTTTCTTATGGTGCTGGGAGTTGAACACAGTGCTTCATGCAAACTGGGCAAACACTCTACCACCGAGCTATAGCCCGCAACCCTCCTTTACTCTTTTAATGTGATAAATCATACTGGTTGGTATTCTGTTTGAGATTTTAAAGGAGTTCCACTAGCTTTTAGTAACGCCCTTAGAGGACTCTCCATACGGACTCTAGACATCTCAGAGCCCATAGCTTATTTAGTAAGTGGCCGCCTTTCGCGTGCCTGCTTTCA
>JAJEJO010005136.1:190512-266394 GCA_020662805.1 Glaucomys volans | reverse complement strand
CTCTTTTAGCTATTTATTGGTGCAATCATTCATTGCCTGTGTTTGTTCTCATAGCTCACATCTCAGATCATTTTAATTATGTACATTCTGAACTCCCTTTCTGACATTTCTTCTGCCATGTTGTCATTGGGTTCTATTGATACAGCATCAAGGTTTGTTTGGGATACTTTCTTCCCTTGTTTTCTCATGTTGATTGTGAGTCTTCCCCTCTAGCAGTGTGATTCCGAGGTATTGCAGTTTCCCCGCTATAGACTTACAGTGTCCCTTGAGATTTCCAATACCTCGCCCACTAAGGATGGTGCCCTCCAGATTGGGAATAATCAATGCTAGTGGACAAAGGCAACCCTGTGTTGTTAGACAGTCAGTCACTGGGTGGACATGAGACTGCATGGTGGGCCTCAGTGCTAGACCGCAGGCCAGGGCTCAGGCCTTGGGGCTAGGTGGCATGTGGGGTGGCTAGGCCTGTGCTGGGCCTGGGGCTATCTCTTAGTTTCTTAAGTACATGGCATTTAGCGAGGTGCTGTGCTCCACCCAAAATTCCATTTGTACTATCACTACAAAATCAAATGACAATTTCCTCAAATTAGAATTTTAGTAAATTTTAAATAACATCTACAATGATGACAGATGTTTTATCTTCCACCCGAATAAATGTCCCAAAGTTTAAATTTGGTTCCAATAACTACATGGAAAAACAGACCAATTGTTGAAATGTATTAACAAATAATTTTGCATTGGAAACATGTGACAGCCCCCATATAAAATAGCATCATTTACCTTTTGAAGAATGGCTGCCAACACCATCAATATTACTGGTTTTATTATGTTGCAAATGGAATTTACATATTAATAATAGCTGCTTCACTTTTTTTAACCTGTGCACAAAAGTTTGGAATTAAAACTAAGCAAAATTAATTAAGACAGTGACTTGATTTAAATGAAAAGTCTAGCATTTTTCTGCAACTGAGTGAGGAATGGTTACTTTGGGCAGATTCAGAATAATGTCTTTGAAGTAGATGCTGATGCTTCTTAGCAAATTTGTGCCTCCTGGTTTTCCTGTGGTGGAAGAAATCTAGACTCTACACAAGCATCATCACATCTCTTGATGTTTTAAAATGAACTGTGTATTTTTAAGCTCATGGGCGTCAAAGGTTTGTTTTATACTAAAACAGAAAAGCATTAAAACACCTAAGTGAAATCAAAGAGGTCTACACACAGTGAACGACAAAGCATTTGTAGCAAGAGGGTTCACACTATTGCATCTTTCCACCCTTACCTCTCATCCCTAACCTGCAATTATGTGCTGACCCTGACATTTACTGAGATTTCCCCTGTGCCTGTATCTGGTGGCCTAACTGCTTGTGCTCCTTGGGACAGCAATCTGGACACCAAGTGACCAGCCACAGCAAGGAGCTCTCCTGCTCCTGCAGCCTGAGACCTGACAAGGTCACTGTCCCTGGATGTTCCTGTCACAGAGCACTTAATTTTATCAGCCAGTGCCCACAGCTGTCCTCGAAAGGGAGGTGTTAATTACCCTGTGTCTGTAAAGTGCTTGGAAAAGAAAGAGGTCACAGCTAATTGTCTTGTGGATTTAACCACAGGCTTCCCACTTGGGTAAGTGCTCTGTTTTCCTGCACCTGGAATTCAGACCGTCCCTTTGCAGGCTCTGAGAGAAGCCAAGAAGACAACTCGGCTCTACCAAATCCAGCCTAGTTTACTAAGTGCAAGTATTAAAATCATGCTTTATTAAAATATGAGAAGTCCAGGACAAATGCCAAGTCAGACAGGACCAAACAGTGTGCTGGGACATCAGGGACAGGCCAGGACACATGGCCACTCTATCTCTGCGGATAAAACTATCCATGTAAAAATTTATAGTTCTATGCAGAACCATTAATTAACTGTCTGTAAGTAATGGTGGCTCTCATTATTTTGGCTTAACCGAGAACTCTCATTTGAAGAATCGTTTGTTTCTCAAATACAGATAACATCCTTATTTCAGTAAAAGGCCAAATCAGTTTAATATTTTATACCTTTCATTTATGCATTTATTCCACATTTATAAGTATTGCTTTTACAAAAAAAAAATAGATTGTCTACAGAGGTAAGTAAAGCAAAAAGCACACATCCTCAACACTCGTTCGTTGTTAACATTTTGAGGGTCTGATGCCGACAGCGAGACAGAATGGAATTTCTCCTTGAGGGAATTAAGGAGGGGAGGGAAAGGGAAAGTACTGGGAAGGAGATGGATCAAATTATGTCATGTGCATCCATGAATATGGCATCGTGAATCCCAATATTATGTATGATTATAATGCATCAATAAAAAATGTAAAAAGAAATTTCTCCTTAGGAAAAACGTGCACTTCCACGTCTCCATTGCACTTGCAAAAACTTCCTGATTCCACAGACTTCCTCCAGTGTCTAAGTTCATGTGCATCTGAAGGTATTTTCATCTTCAGAACCTGAGGACCAGGAAATGTGAAAATAAGCAACTCAAACAGTGCTGACAGCCATGGCCTCCTGTGTTATTTTATTTTCCTTGAAGGAGAAGGAGCCAGTGAAAACTGAAGCCTGAGTCCCAGAGAACAATGCCAGAAGGACAAGCTTCACTCTCACCATGTGGTTAAAGGGGCGCCTACCTGGTTTCTCCATTGGGAAGTTCCCATGACTCATCTCTTTCCTTTCCTGTTTTCTTTATTAGAAGCCAGTTACCACGTCCAAGCCTCAGGCAAGAGGAAGAGAATCACACTCTACCTCCTGTGGGGAATCAGTATATTTGTTTTCTACTACTGTGTTGATTTACCTTGATCTAGTGGCTGAGAGCAACATCTGTTTATTCACTCATGGTTTGATTGGTTTGATTGGCCACGTCCAGGGCTCCACTGGGTTCTTGGTTTAGGTTCTCAGGAAACAGACATCAATTTGTTGCCTGCTGGGGTCTCATCTCAAAGCTTGGGGAACAAATGGTTTCCAGGCTCATTCAAATAGTTGCCAGGGGCCAGTTCCTTGCAGCTGTAAGAGTGAAGTCTTCATTTCCTTCTTGACTGTCCACTGGGGTCACCCTCAGCTACTTGGCATTTTTCTCCAGCCCTGGCTTGTGGCCCTGTCACACTTCCAAGCCAACGATGGCCTCTGGAATCCTGCTTCTGCTTGCATTCTGAGCTCTGCTACCAGTCAGTCAATTCTGCCTTTGGAATAGACTAGATCCATCTGGAAAAGCTCCTTTTTGAGGAACTGAAAGCTAACTAACTGGTGGTCTTAATTACATCTGAAAAGTCCTATTTATTTTGCATGTAATAGTCCTGGTGGTGACATCATATGCACAGCCCCAGAGATTAGGGTAGGAAATCTCAGAGGCTGTAGAAGAATTCCACTTACTACATGCAGTTACATTCATCTCTAACCAAATGCATTCCATCCTGGGATTCCTGATACCCAGGTTGATTTTTTAAAGTTTGGAAGGTGTTAGGTTTATCTGTTCCCTTGATCACGATGATGGTATCTTGGGTATTTGCAAATGTTCAAAATCATGGAATTGTGCACCTTGAATATGTACAATTCTTTCTATACAATTATACCTCAATAAAGTTGCTAAAAACAAAATAATAGTTTGCATATTCAGTTCACCCTTGTGGTGTACAAATGAAGAGTTGTATATCCATCACCATACTAAATCCTTCCGTCACTGTCCCTTGATAGGCAACCCCTTCTGCAACCAGCCCTCTGCAAGCACAGGTCTGGATTGTCTCCCTTGCTTGTGGTTTGCTTCTTTATCATATTGACTTCTATAAAATATACATGAGTCATACGGACATGTCCAGTTGGACATGGAGAGCATTACTATATCCTGGAAAATATGAAGTGATTTTAAAATCCCACCTGCATAAAGTTTTCTACAACCAGGCTCATTTGTTTTCTAAGGGTCAGTAGTGATTCACATTTTGGTTTGCAGAGTCTCAGTCGAAGATTCAAATATTTCCTTCCAGGCTATAAAACAGAGAAAGAATGTTTTATGATCTTCAGGTGATCCCCCCAAAGAATATTACTTGAATTAAAAATTAATTATGAAGTTCTCATAGCAAAAAATTCAAAACATGAATTAATTAAACACTTAAATGATCATATTTTTTACAACTTTATAATCGCAATTTAAGTGATTTAATTCTAACAATTTCAGGAATACATTGTACAAAGTAGAATATTTTCCCATGACAACTTTGCAAAAAGAAAATTTAGACTTATTGGAAATGCATCACTTATAGTTTATCTAGATAAAATTGTTCTTTGCCCATAAAGATAAATCTTTATCTTCATCTTTATGTAGATGAATGATAAAAATGTGCCTTATGCAACTATTGTACTCAAATATAATGCTAAGCCAAACATGACATTTAAGCATGATCTTTCAGAGGTACTGCATATATTTTTTAAATGTACATGTGTATATACGAAAAAGAATAGATGACAAAGCAGCAGAGATGGTGGAGGGCTACCTTAGTGGAACTACCTTATGGATTTGAACATAGTGCTTTTCATGGTGAGGCTCTTAAAACATTTGCATGATGAAAAATATCTAGGAAAAACTGTATAGAACAGAATGTAAATATAAAAGTTGAAGCAATATTCATGATTGAGGGCAAAATAATTTTCAGGAAAGAAAAATATTTCCTTCTCTAAGAAGCTTATTATTATAATCATCCTATAGATGTTAGAAAATAAGGCACAAAAACATACTTAGGTGAAGTCATTTTCGTGGTGCATTAAGTTAATAGCAAGATTTGCATCCGATTTCCCTTATCTTCCTAGTTAAATTCAATTTTTACTGGAATTTGCATTCCTTTTTGGGGTAGGGAGGTTAAAATGTCTCACAACACCCACACACACACACACACACATATATATATATATATATATATATACACAGGTAGAATAAAAAAGCATTTGTGTAGAAGTTAATGCTTTTTGGAGCTAATGAGTCACAAATTATACCATAGAGTTACTAAAACACCTAGTCTCAGTTGACTCGTGGAAAGATTCACTTCTTTGCATAGATACCAAAATGTTTCAGCAATGCCTGAAGACTGAGCATCCCCGGACCTATGTCACCTCCCCTGTTTGCTTTATTGAAGAATGAAGGGCTCACTTTAAGCCTCACTCTGAGAGAGGTGAGACCAGCAAGCCCCTGCAACTTGACCCCACTTAAGCCCCTGCAATTCTAAAAAGGGAAAGTGTCCAATTCTGAATTCCCCTTTCTCTCTCCAGAGCCCTTGCCCAGTTCTTCCCAGTAGGTGCACCTAAATAGGAATGCCAATAATAGTCAGTCGTTTCATCTCTAAAGATTTTTTCCAGTTTAGTCTGGATTTCCTTTGCTCTGTTCATATGCCAGTAATTTATTCTGAAATGATCTCCTGAAGGAAGTTGAACAGACCAGAATGTCCAGCAGGAAAGGAGGCCTGACCAATGAAAGAACTGCTTTTGAGTTGGTCTTCTCTTTATGGAAAGCTCTTTAGAATCTACCTCAAAATTTCTATCCTCAAGGGGTGGTTCCGGAAATATCTATCTGTGGGTGCCCAGATTGTTAACCTTATGCTAGCATATTAGGTGGTGAGAATATGAAGGTGAGTCTGATCTTTACAGGTTTCCTTGTAGGTGGGTGTCCAGGGGGAAAGTGAACAGGAAGGAGAGCACCTGAGACCAGGTATTGCAGTATTTCACCTGAATAAAGCATCTATCCAGCAGGTAGCTGCTGGTGTAAGTCAGCAGCAGAGGGTGCACAGGAGGCATCTCTTGCAATGGGACTTGGAAAGCAATCCTAATACGGTCCTCAAAATTCCCTGGAGGACAGGGCTGGGGTGTCTCACAGAACCCTAGGAGGACAGGGCTGGGGTGTCCCAACTCAGTAATAGAGTACTAGCCTAGCATGCTGGAAACCCTGGGTTCCATCCCCAGTACTGAAGAAAAGAAAAGAAAAAAAAAATCTATTGGAAGACATATTACAAGACTATTGAGTCCCACCCCCAGCAAATCTGTCAGCAGGTCTGCGATAGGGACTGAGCAATGCTAATGCTACTGGTCAGATGATGACCCTTTGAGAACTCCTAGCTTGGGAACCCCAAGTTACTTTTAGGCTATAGTTTTAAGGACTTAAAGAGAAAATTACCCAGGTAGAAAAGGAATGTGGAGAATAACAAACTCAGGCTAGAACATAGCTTGCTGAAGCAATAAAGGGGAAGACGTTAAACAAGGTGACATTTAGATAAGCTTATAAGCAAGCTAGAGCAACTTAGGATGATTAAAACTAAAGTTTCAAGCGTGCAGATTCCTTTTATCCCTTTATCCATTCACATCTCTTCTTCTGGTTGCTTCTCAATTTACCCACTTGCCCCAGGTAGAACAGAAGTAGGTCATGCTCACGTTTTAGATGTTTTATATTTTAGGGTGGATATACGTTTTACATGTTTGTGTTTTGGTATGCATACAAGGTTTATAATTGAAGCAGATGGAAATATCAAAATCAAAATTAAATTAATGCTACCTCAACTGCAGTCTTATCAGGTGCCTCAAAATCCTCCCATTTCAGTATCCAGCTGTGTCTCTTGAGTGAAAAATTTAGAAGCTTAAGTCATTTGTGGTGTAATGTAAATTACAAGAGAAGAAATTATAGTCTACTGCCTTTGCAGGGTGTTGGACCTTAGCACTATGCATAATTCATAGAAAAGTACTGTGCAAAGGAATATGGAGTAACCTTCAAAAATAAATCAAGGAAAACCAGTTACTAATCTACAGAGGAGTTTACCTGGAGGAAGGGAATGTGAAGGAAACAGTCCATCATTTTGCATAGCTTAATGCCATCCCTGATGAACATTACCCAGGGCTACAGAATACCCACGGGACAGAAAATACTTGCACCCAAATATCTGTTGTTGGAAAGAAATCGGCCACACATTGATACATGAATTGAGCAAAGAAAGTATTAAATGAAGCAGATAAATTTCACTTTGATTGTGAAATTCAGCCAGAGGAGGAAGAGCAGGAAGAAGACACACCTGGGGGCATAGAGGACCAGGTATCTGTAAGGCTGAAACTACCCCCATCTACTTCAACCAGCTTCTACAAGGCAGCCTAGTTTTCTCCATCAATGGAAAATCTCCATATGATAATGGCAACAATGCTCCGAAAAATTACCTGTTTATCGAAGATTTTGGCTTAGAGAGATTCTGTATGTGTGTGTGTGTGTGTGTGTGTGTGTGTGTGTGTGTATTTCTGGTGAAGTTTATAGATTTTTGAAAATGTTTGCTTCCATACCTGCAAAGGTATTTGAATTTTTTAAAATTTTGCTTGACTGATGAACATATAAAATGATAGCTAAAGGAATTTTTCAAATTTCCAATTTGCTCATTTATGGATGAGTTTCTAGGAAAGTTGGTGAATAGACCAGATTCCAGGAAGTTAAGAATGATATGGGCATTATACCTCAGGCTGATACTGTGTCCCAAAGAAAACATTTTCTACTGTCATGCAAAATAAGTGGCTTGGCTTTGATTTGGATGAGAGTACACTCATGGCCTGCTTCTGATTACCATGGCAACTAGACAAAAGGAAGGAATGGACACAGCAGAGCCCCCAGCCAGGTCCACCAGAATCTTCTGTGGAGATCAGGGAGACGGTCCATAGGAGAACCCATGTACTTATCCCCTACATTGCTCTTTCAGTATTCAGGACTCCATTATCAGAGGAGCAACTAGGGAGTGGGGCAGTTCTATCCCTGATCTGTTTGTTCCCTACCCATCCTTCCATGGACTTGGGTTGTATAAGTGATTTCCATTTTCCACAAAGCAGATCTTAAATGCAAGTAGCTGGTTTGGAAGGATATCCCAGGAAGCAGACGGGAGTCAGAAGGGAGGAAGAAAAAGGTAGGAAGCCACTAAAGGGCATGTATATGGAGTGATCTTCCACTGGACAATGGAGACTGAGTCCTGTTGGGAAGCATTGGGATTTGGTGACAGACCTCAAATTTATCCAAACAAGGTAGAATGAAGATGGGATATCTATCTTCCAACTCCTTTCCACCATCTTCCCTAGCACTCTCATTGGCCTTCCATGCAGGGGCCGAGAGCAATTTGCCAGGCAGAATCAACAGGACACCATAATATGTATCGCCAAGGGGGGCATGGACAGGGCACACACGGCATTTGCCATATGTCACACACGGTTATGTCAGCTTAGAGGTTGTCTTGATAATTATGCCTTTTTTAAAGGTTGACTTGAACCACGGGGATAATGAGGATCACAAATCAAGCAATGCTGTTAGAAATGGAGAGGAGGTAGTTTAAAGTTAGCAGTGATCCCTCCCAGAGGCAGCACCTGGGGACAAAGTTGGATGTTAAAAGTAGTTTCATGCATTGATCCTAAAGGTTGGACTTACCTCCACCTTATCTAACCTTCCGTGAATGTGCAGTGGTTGAATTCCATAGAGAAAGGTAGACAGCCGTAAAGGCTTGGTAGACTTTAGGGCTCATTGCAGAAATTAGAGTGTGATCCACCAAGTGATCTGTTCATTTTAATTGCATCGATTCCGCTCTTGTCAATGGAACAGACTTCCTGAAAATAAGCCTCTTGAAAAGAACTTGAAGGAGTGTGGATGAAGACGGTTTCATGCAGTTTATGAGTCAGGCTCTCTCTGGATACCCATCAATTAGAGGTGAAGGCAATAAAAAGGAAAATTTGCCCCATCTGGTTCTACATAAAACTCCCCAAGAGCTTTGACAAAAAGTCTTCCCTGCAAAGCGAGGGCCGACCTCTGGGGAGGCATTTGTTTTTCAGCCTCGTTGAAATGCTTTTTCTTTTTAGGGATGTTATTTCAGTAAAGCCAGATGAGATGCACTTGCTATTTTTATAAGATTTTAAAGGCTTAAGGAGGGCAAATATGTCTCTTCAAGCTGCCTTCTGCAAAAAGCCTGATGCTAAGGCAGTTTTATGTCCCATAAAGAGTAACATTAGCCTCATGGAGAGACAGGCGATTTCTGAAAACCTTAAGGATGGTTCCTTAGTACCAGATTAGGATAAGGAAGGTTTTTATTATTTCCCAACTTTTAAAAACTACCAGTGTAAAATAAATCATATTTTGACCACACTACTTTTCCACTATTTGGCCAAGTGAAACACAAGTTGACTTACAAACTTGCGATCTTAGATTTTAAAAAATATACATTTCTTTGTCCTTGAACATAGGACATATTTATTCATTCTGCCACCAAATCTGTATGTGATTTCCATTTCCCAATCACCCGGCCGTTGACATCAACAGCCCTGGGTCTGGGGTTCTAGCTGCTCCAGTTTTTTTCCATCTTTATAATCTGTACTACTCACAGAAGCAGAATTTATCAGCAAAATAGATTTTGATCCTGCAAAGCATTTTTTTTTCTTTTAGTAATTTTGAAATGGCTCCAATGGTCACTTGAAATTCAGGAATGTCATCCTCTCTAAATTATTCAAAGCAGATTTCTCTCATTATCCTAATTTTCCAAGTTTTCTCCCTTTCTCTCTGTTATTCTATTTACATAACAAATCATGACATGTCTACTTGCTCTGTCCCTGAGCATGTTGGAGACAGCATTTGCATAAAGACATCTCTATATTTGGCACCTCTGTCACACACAAACATGCAAGGGGCACAAGCACGTGCTCTCCATTTTCATCTAAAGGTTGCTCAAGATTTGACCAGGCAAGGCACTGAGTCTCAGAGACCCCTGGATAGAATGTCAGCTCTGTCACTAATTTATTGTGCAAATTATGGGAAATTACTTGGAAAAGCATTTGATCTCCATGTGCTCAAATCTCACCACCAATGAAAGGCAGGAGATGAAAGAGTTGCTTCCTAAGGTGGAATCCATCTGAAACTTTATGACTTGCATTGCAATAGGAAACCTTGTTTTGATTAACGGCACTGGCTGCAGTCACTCCAGTCTCTCCCAGCATTGCAGTGATTGCTTAGTGCCCAGCTGTTTATGTGCAGTTAATATCTGTCTTCGTCACTTATTGCCACTATTAAATTGCAAGCTCCTGGAGGTCCCTAGTTCAGCGGCATTCAGAAAATGTGCAAATCATTAGCACACGCAAGAACTTTCCCACACATTTTGGTTATGTTTCTAATAGATTTCTGTGCACTGAGAAATAAAGTATGAATGATTATTATTTCCAACGCCTGGTTGGAAAAGTATGAACTTGCATTTGCAAAATGTGTGATTTTCTTACCTTTTCAACAACAATTGCTAAATTTAAATCCCAGCACTACTCCCTGCACACTGCAGCCCTTTGCCAGCTTCTCTTAAGTTCATGCACCCCCATCGGGCTGCATGGTGGTACTCTGGGAGCTAGGCTCTCTTCCCCTGCTCCTCTGCCGTATTTTACTTTGAAAAATTCCACATCATACAGCAGTGCCCAATGTGATCATTAAATAAAACTGTAATTAAGGTGACATCGGCAGTTTCAGTAATTAGAGTCTTGCTGTAACTCCGTGAGTAAAAATAACATTCCCTGGCGCTGCGACGGGGCAGCTGTGGGCTCATGCTGATAATGTACCTTGGCAATTTAACATGACTAATTGTATGAGCTCCTCTTCACGGGGGATTGTGTTAATCTTCAAAAGTTCTCTCTCCACAGTGTGTCCCAGTGCTACTGCTTCTCTCTTGCTTAGGAATGGTCCCCACATCCAGCTTTGTCATTCTCAACTGAGGTTGATGGAACTCATTCCTAGAGCTGTCTCCACAGGTGCCAATTCTGACTTTCTATTGTGACAGGGCTCAAGCAGGCAGCCACAGGCTGGGGACCACTGGGTATGGCTTCCGTTTAGTGGATGATTCTGAGAATGAGAATTTTTACATGTGTTGTCCCAATTACAATGTTCGTGATGGCTCCAGAATCAGATCATCTATCAAA
Source organism: Glaucomys volans (assembly GCA_020662805.1). Lineage (NCBI taxonomy): Eukaryota > Metazoa > Chordata > Mammalia > Rodentia > Sciuridae > Glaucomys > Glaucomys volans. The sequence continues at coordinate 255,453 of JAJEJO010005136.1, read as the reverse complement.
AGCACCAGAGAAGGGTCTTTGGGGCTATTGTTTTGAACCTGTCTAGGTATCACTCTCCAAAAACAATTAGAGTTCATTCTACTTCTAATTTACATTTAGAATTAATTATAGGAGTTCAACTTCTTGCATTTAATATTTACATGTATTTTACAATTAAATCTTGATTCAAATCATTCCTCATTTCCCTTATTCTACTAGGTATGTATAAGTCTATGAGATTTGTGTGTGCATATATATATATATATATTAATGTGCACACATGTAGATCTATCTATATGTATATATAGAGATATTCATGGATATATATATATGTATATATATATATATACTCACATGCATAGTTTCAAATTCACAGGATCAATATTACTGCAACTAAGATTATTCAAAACGATTGAAGATTTCTTAACTTTTGTTTTTTTCTGGGCCATTAAGCAATTACCTTGGTAATTGGGCTTATCTTTCACTTTGCATTTGACTTTAGCGAATAAGTTACCTGGAAACAGTTTGATCCCTTCCGACTTGCTTTTCTGTTAAGTGGGACAACAGTGATGTTTATTAAAAAAACTAATTTTATCCCTTCACTGAGCTCAATTGCATCAATATTGATGCAATTAATTTCTATATTGCTATACTTCTCTTTCTAGGTATTACTCCATTTTTCATTTCTATTCAATGTTTTCATTTATGTTTCCATTTCCATCAATGATGCCTTTGTATCAATGATCCTTTTATTCCTGTAAACAATGTTTCTTCAAATCTTCTAAAACAAGTAGGTGGTCAACACCACTCCTTGCAATAGGTAATGATAAATAATATATGAGTGTTTTAAATTTCTGTGTCTCTTATTTTGAGTAAGGACCATTTGCATGAAGTGTGTGTGTGTGTGTGACCTGTGTATGACTCTAGATCACTTTTCTCTTAGAATGTTCTCTATTTTTAAGAGCTCTTTATATATGAGGGATATTAACCCTTTGGCTTGGTATAAATTGGAAACATTTTCCCAGGTATTCATTTTTGTCTTTTTATTTGCTCTGGTATCTTTGTCACATGAATATCTCCACATTGTCAAATGTATTGATCTTTTCTCATACTGTTTCTTGATTTTGAGTCATATTTAAGAAATGTCCTTTCTTCCACTGGCTTATAGCAGAACTGATCCATCCTTCTTCTAATGTTTGTATGCCTTCATTTTATCTTTTTCCAAAACTGCTAAGTGATTATCCCAACGCCATTTTTTTTTTTTAAAGAGTAAATCTCTTCTCCGCTGCTTTGATGGGAAACCTTTATCACATATTAAATTTTCATATTATTTAGTGACTTTTGCAATATCCTTCTGCTACTCTGCAACACTGAAATGGAACTAGGAACCTATAAAGAGAGTTAAAATATTTAGTAATCAGTAAGCATGAATCTAATGACATTAATCTAGCAAGACCTAGAATTGATTATATTGGAAAAGTGTGGCTTATTTTATTTGTGTGTATAACAAAGATATCAGGAAGATTAAGGGTCAATCAGTTACAAGTAATATGCAAATCTAATATTCATGAAATGATGTATATCATTATCATGGTTCTTAGGCAGTATGGTGCTATTAAGTAGGATTTTGTTGAAATCTAGGTCTTCAAATAGCATGGTGAAATTAGAATATTATAGCTATACAACTCTTCAGCCTGAACCTTTCCAAAGGTTCTGGTGTATAAAAGGTGTTTTTTTCTTTTCTTTTTTTTTTTAATTTAGCTTACAACTACAATCTTCCATTTTTTCAAGAAAAGCTCATTATTGGATCCACTTTGCTAATCTTCATGAGATAACTTGAAGGCATAAAACTTGTGTCAGATGTTGGATTTGGAAGGAACATTCTCAGATCTCTTGCTCCGTGGCTGCCAGCCTTTGCAGGGCTATAATCTGCTTGCTTCGTGATTGCAGTCTTAAGTTTTTCTTTAGACTCTGTAAGGTAATGTCCTCCTTTTAAGAATTCTGTATTTGCATATTGAAACTCTAAGTGAAAAAATATTTTCCTTTTTCAACTTGGATTTTTTAAATGCACTTATTTATTTATTACTGAGTCTGAAGAAAGAGGCATTTTCACTGTGAGCATCAGGGAAGAACAGGGACTTGCTTTTGAAATGACTCTGTTCGCTGTTTGCCTAACTTCTAGTCACCTTTACAACTTAGGCTCAAGTGCCATTTCCCTCTGCAGTCTCCTCCCCAAGGGGTTTACTCAATGCACATTCAGAGCAACTCTATCAGAGCAATGGTCTTGTTTTAGTGAAAGTCTCCCTTTTTGTGCCTTTGCCTATCCATTCATTGAAGTCTTACATACTTTGCTTTAGTTAAAGTATGTATCATATTGAGGCTTTATCACAGTGAGTGGCAGAAGAGACCCATTTAACACAATAATCTGTCTTTTGATCTTCTTTTTTTAACATGTGACCAAGTGTCAAAGAAGTATGTCATTGATACACCATCATCTCATTATTTGGGGTGTCCTTTGGCATCTGCCACATTACAAATAATTCCTTGGTTCCTATGTTATCGCTTGCATTGTTTCTCTGAAGGTAGAGACATTTAGGGCTTCCATACCTCTACCACCATGCAAAACGCAAGTTAGAGCTTAAGGTATGTTTGGTATATAATAAACTTGAGTGATACCCTAATCAGAACACACTATTGCTGAGATCTGTTATTCAGGTTAAACAATTAGCATACTATGAATATTTCAGAATAGTCACAGATAGCACAAATTGCAGTGAATAATTATACAGTGAAGATATAATGAAGATAAAATGAATCTTTGTGTGATTGAAAGCCTGGCAGAAAATCAAAGGATAAAGCAAGAGCTGCCTGGTATAACAAGGATATGTCAAAAAAAAAAAGTTGAGTAAACCAATATAAGTACATTCCTACCCTGCAAGAAGAATGTAAGAAGCAAACAATACTAATAATTCACTGAAGTTTATAAAAGTGCTGAAGTTGGTGGTAGTAACCACTTTTAAAAATAACATTGAGGTTGTACAACTTGATTGGTCAGTATTAGACTCCAGAAATAATTACTCAGGTTTATTCAATCTTAGTCTATGGTGCTTCTCCAAAAAGATTTTGAAACACTTGTTGACTTCATCTCTGATCCCCTGGAACATTTTCACCACTCATTGAGCTTTTTCTGAACAAAATACTTCCAGCAGGATTGGCAGGTTTGTTTTAGGGGCAGGGTCTACCTGGAACAATTGCTCTTTTAGCTTTGAAAGATCTGAGTTCAATTCCTTGGATCCCTGTAAAGGTTCCAGCCTTTAATGGATTTTGTTTAAAGCCTATTGTACAAGTCAATACGGTGAAAATGGGAATATCTATCCTACCCACTGCAGAGAGCTGTCAGAAGGAACTGTAGTAATGAAATGTGAGAGAACAATTGATGTTGGCCATGCAGTCTTGGGCCTGCATATGGTGGCGACATGATTAGTCACAAGCAAAACTTTCATTGTAAGGTAATTGGTAGCAAAACTAGTTACTTTCCCTTTTTGGTTATTTTAAATGTGAAACATTGAAAAAGCTAATGAAGCAAAATTTCAATTTCTGCCCCACCTCACTTCCAGTTTCAGCCACCAAAAGATTCTGTTGGCAGGCTGGTAGGTCTACTCTCGGTGTTCCACAGATCATGCAATTTGTATGCATGGTCTGTAACAATGTGTGTCCATGCATGCGTGTGAGTGTGTTTTTGAGTGACATTGTGTGACCCTGGTTCTACACTGGACATCAATACAAGGTGATGCTATCTTCCACACTCCGCATAAGCCGTGAAATCCCAGAGCCACAAATAACAATGATTTTTCTTTCCTGTCTGACCTGTCTCTGCCCTTTATGTTTTGGTTTTGGAATTGTTGACTCCAAGAAGAAAAGTAAGTAGAGGGTGTGGTTTTCATCTCAGTGTCAGGGAGCAAGGGGCACCATGTAAGTTCAAAGCAGAAAAATATATAGTTCTCCACAATGTATTTTTTGAAAGTATGCATTGAGTATTCCAGATTTGATTCCTTAGCCATATATATGTTAGATCTTAGGACTGAAACAAAAAAGTTTAAATCAATCCTAGCAATCATATTGGGTTAAAATATAAGAGTGGACATTCTGAGGATAGCATTCCTTATAATGAGCTAAACTTTTATATATGTTAGTTTTTCCATACATATGAAATCTGTAAAATATTATTTAAAAAAAATAATGGAGCAACCAAGTTTTTCACTTGTAGCCATTCATGCTCCTCTTCCTTTGAAGGGAATTTAGTTTGCTTTATTGGCAAAAATGCAACAACATACTTCCCTGTGGAAGGCATTTATTTCCAGGTATTTCCTTATCAAACATTTAAATAACAAGAACACCTGGTCACAACTGCACAGAGGCATTAGGAAAAAAATAGAAACCTCTGAAAAATCAATGGAGTTTATAAGCAGAACTCGCTAGAACTGGTCATTTTAATTTTGTCGTGGGTGGAGAACATTTGCATTTGCTAAACATACTTATGTTTCTCTATTATATCACAATTTTCAAATGTAAGTTCAGGGACAACCCTAGGTCTTATTTGGCCAAGCATATGAACATTCATATTTAGAATCTGGGGAAGGGTAAGAGCGGTAAAAACAAACTTGTTCATTTTTCCAAAATGCGCCTGCAGTTCCTACACAGCTACAAATTCCAGTTCTACATTTTCCACAAAGGTAACTGGAATTCTGGCTAGAATATAAAAAGATTTCTGGAGCAATGCGAGTATTTTTCTCTGATCAATCAAATTTCACATATGAAAGGATTGAACACTTACATTATCACTCTTCTGTCCTTCCAAATGAAACATTTTAATATGTTTAAATAGGTTACACACAAATGTTGAATCACAGGTCTGAATGTTTAGCATGAAGATTGCAGCTGTCTGTTCCACTGGATTGTGTGAATTTAGGGTAGTTCTATCAATCACTGGAAATGTTCTCCTGTGATTGATCTTGTTTCCTGTAGGAGGATTGCCAGGAATTACTGGTATCTTAGGCTGCCTTGAAATGTGAAAGACCAGGAGCCTTCTGGACCGATGAGCTAAAATTTCTTAGAATGACACTCTGAGTAGGGTGAGAATGTTAACAATATTTCAATTTGTCTCAAATATGGCTCATTTTGGACTTTTTATGATTCATTTTTTTGCCTGCCACCGGGCCCCCTATCCAATAATCCCATTTTTGAGAGCTAATAGACCCCTTTCATTTTTTAAGATGGTTAGTTCTGTAAGAGAACAAATAAAAATAAGTGTCCCTGCATCCCCACAGGAAGGCTTGGGGAGCTGATTGACGTTCCATGACACCTGCTATGTGTGTCCCTCGTCAAGATGAAGCCACGGTTTATGAGTATATGATAACACATAGCGACTATAAAATAAGTGATTATACAGACTCAGTTATTTCAGTTAGATGCAAAACTGAAAACCTCTGGTGGCATTGGATGCTTATAGTGACACAATACCACTCACAGAAATAGGACGCAACATCCCAACCCCCTCCCCCCGACACACACACACAATCTTCCTTTCACATGATGCAGACTGATGTGTGTGCTTGGCTGATTCTTATAGAGATTTAAAGGCTCAATCACAGGAAAGACAAAGTCATATTAGCTCTGTTGTGTTTTTCAGGAATTTTAAGGTACTGTGTAACATCAGGCACACACACACACACACACACACACACCCCGAGGCTTATCGAATGCAGCTGGTTGAGAGGACTGCCACCTGTGAGGTGTTCATAGGTAGGCCTTTAGAAATCCTGGTATACATTACTGGGAAGAAGAGGAGTTGGAGACTAGGAGGGACTAGGGTATTGTCACATGTCATTTGGAAGAGGAAAGAATCTTAACACATGTGGACCCGAAGGGTCAAAGAAAGATGATTAGAAATTTCAGAGATATGGATTCACATATACGCAGGGAAGTATTTTCTAAGAAATCATCCTCACTGTCTCGAACTGCAGAGAGCCCTCTTGAGAGAAAGGTGGGGGGTCCTCCTGCATACCTTCTGCTGCAGGTCCAGAGAGAGCCCATGGCCACTCACCAGGTCCCTGGTTTCAGTCCTCAGGTCTCTGGCAAGTTTTAAAAGTAAGGGAGATGGTTTTCCATGGACAGAGAAGTGGTAGAACTCAAGTTAAGTCTGATTTTCTTCTGTTTGAAAATCCTTTGTAGTGGCGTAACGTTCCTACATGCCAGGAAATGTAAGAATTCAAATGAGCTCAGGGAAAAGAAGGAAAGAGCGAGAAGACAAGCTGAAGTCCCACCGTGCCTAACAGATGGCATCACACCGAAATTGATGTTGATGATCGATGTCGAGATATCTTAGGGTCCTATTGACAGGAGGTATAAGATGAAAGTTAATCCAAGAAGTTTAATTAAAAATGAAGAACAGAGAGAACTGACAGAGAAGAGAGAGAAAATGGACCCGGAAGGTATTTTTAAACATAACTTGAGCGATGCACTTATTTCTAACCTTTTTCAAATGCATTTCTTCACATATGCAAAGCAAGGAAATCAATAGTGAGTAGACTCTGCTTAGACCAGTTTGTTTTATTTTATTTAGACAAGCCACTGGATGCTGCAGATGGAAGGATCAGAAATTAACATTACTCTGCTGCTATGGTGTGGATGTGTGTGTGTGTGTGTGTTTCCTCCACATAGGCTCCTGTGATGAAAGCTTAATTCCCTGTATCTTGGAATCAAGAGGTGATGGGACCCTACAGAGGTGGGGCTTAGGGACAGGTAATCAGGTCATAGTGGGCACTGCCCTTGGGAAGGGTTAATGGTCTGGAGGTAAGTAAGGTCTTGGGCCTGCGCAGAAGTCTGAACAGATGGGACCCCTGGATCTTGGGCTTTCAGCCTCTGAAACTGTGAGCTAACATAACCTCTTTTCTTTATAAATACTCCGCATCAAGTATTTTGGTACAACAACAGAAAATGGACCAATCTATCTGCCTATGTGAATTTTTGAGACACTGCATTGCAAACTCAGTAAGCTGGCACCTAAAATGTCCTTTGTATTGAACAAATTATCTCTCCATCACACAAATGTGTTTTTATACATTGCCAAGGGAACTATCATGCACTTCTTGATATGCTGGCTGATATTCAGAATTAGCACAATGCTATATCCTCAGATTAATGGCGCCATCACATCCTTGATAGAAGTCATGACCATCCTACAATTCAATTCTGGAAGAGATCTTCGTTTCTTAAAGAAACATTGATGCCAAAATACAAAGGAGAAGCCTTCCATTGACTCATGCTGTCTGGAGTAGACCTGAATTTGTTCTCAGTCACTGGTCCGCCATGATCCATCCGTTCTCACTGAGGACCAGGCATGGCAGACCTTCCCAGCTCCTGTGCACTTCACAGGAGGGCTAAGGAGTTTGTATTATCTACTGGCCATTACAAACCTGCCAAAGGGTTTTATTTTAGCCCATGCTTACATTATTTATAACTTTTTATTTTGCTATAATTTCAAATCTACAGAAAAGTTGCATGAGTAATGGAAAGGTCTCTCCCCAGGTAACTGAGTCACCAGCTATCCCTTGCTGATTTTGCCCTGTTTGCTCATTCTCCCCACATATCAGTTTGCTGTTGCCAAACACACAGTGGCTTTAGTCACAGAGATAGTCCCATAGATATGGCTCAGACAGGGTCTGTGCCTCATCTGACAAGGGTGAAATCAAGGCGTCAACCGCACCGCTTCCCTTCCCAGAGCTTGGAGGACATATCCGCCTCAGAGCCTCTGTGGTTGGAACTGCACCCACCTAGGTGTTGCCAAGCGATGGTTTTAAGAGTTGGAGCCCTTTGGGGGTGCTTAGGCCCTGAGGGCTCCTCCCTCCTGAGTGGGATTAGGTGCCCTTACAAAGGGACTTGATGAAGGGAGTTGGTTCCTCTTGCCCTTCTGTCTTCTGCCATGTGAGGAAATAGCAAGCAAACGCCCACTGGACACTGGTGCCTTATTCTTGGATTTCCCAGCTTCCAGAACTCTGAGAAATACATTTCGCTCTTCATTAACTACCCACTCTGTGGTATTTTGCTACAGCATCACAAAAGGACTAAGACACACGCTCACTGGAGCTGCTGGCAGCAGTTCCTTGTAAGGGAAGGAATGAGGGTCCATTCCTCATGCACCAGCTGTAGACTGGGGGCCTCTCTCATCTCCTTTAGACACCCCCCCATTCCTTCTCCTGCAGCCCCCTCCATCTTCCAACCAGTGAGGTATGTTGAGAGTTCTCACACTTTAGATCTGTGGCTTTCCCCTCTCCAACTGCTGGGAAGGCTGTTTTTTCTAGTAAAGACCCCTGTGATGCCCCAGGGAACCTCCCGATCTCAAAGTCAACTGTACCACATGACATAACATGGGCACTGTACTGCATTGAAGGACAGTGATGATGACAGTGGCATCTGGTTGGAGTCACAGATTCTGGGGATTCCGAAGTGGAATCCTGGGTACCATTTTCAGTTTGGTCAACCAGAAGAAGAGATCCAGGGAGCATCTTTGGACTCGAGGATACAGCTCTGTGCTTTCGGGTGGGAGGTATCTGAAGTGAGGGGTATGTGCTTGGAGCAGAGGCCTGACCATTGTCACTTTCTGAGATTTGGAAGAGCCTGGAGCTTTACCTACCCTACTTACCTATCACAGTAATGCCTGGAGGGAGGTATCAATTCTATTTTAAAACTGAGAACCCCAAAGCAGAGCAAGAACTGTTAAAACATCTACCTAATGTGCATAGTCACACAGGTAGCAAATCCACATGTCAATCCAGCGCTGCTGGATTCCAAGGACCCGGCTCCTTCTGCTCAGATACCAGCCTCCATTTGGATCCTGAGCTGTCTTACTTTCTTGGTGATTACTTTTTCCAAGATGTTCCTGACCCTCTCCCCAGAAAATTTTATCTAAACATGTCTGTATTGTATCAAATCACTTTAAGATTCACTTTTGTCCAAGTGATAAGAAGTTTAACCATGAAGTGGATGTTTTGGAAAAAGCCCTTGAGGACTTTCTTCATCAAGACATGACTAACTCTCGGATGCCATTTCTGTCCTGGAACTGGCTAGTGGTAGGCAATAGGGCTTTGGTCTATCCAAATCCCTGTGGGCAGAAATAGCCTTCTTTTACTAACTCTTGTTTATATGGTATCTAGTGGACTTTGAACATTCACAAGGTTACTGCTTCTTTCATATATATATATATATATATGTAGTTGTAGATGGACACAATACCTTTATTTTATTTATGTATCTTTATGTGGTGCTTAGGATCAAACCTAGGGCTTCACACGTGCTGGGCAACCACTCTACCACTGAGCTACAACCCCAGCCCCATATCACTGCTTCTTTCAACAGGAGAAATGTCAATATGAAACAGACCATCCTAGCTTCCTGTTTTCAGAACCCAGCTTACCAAGACCAACATGGAAGCTCACACCTTTTTCTCTGTTTGAGAGGTCCATTGTAGACCTTGTATTTTCTATTTAAGGAACATCGACACACAATGGAGTCAAAATTCCTACAAAGGTCAAAAGAAAAAACTGTAAATTCTGCCAAGAATAGCTACTAACTCGTTTCCTAGGCAGGCTGAACACTGCCACAGCATGTTCAGAATCTGGAGGCCTTTTCGAATCTACCTACTGGGGAGAAAACCAGTAGTGTCTTGGGAGTGTGAAGAAACCTAGCCTGTATAGTTAAGTCATCTTGTACTTAGTTTTATGAGAGACCATGTATGTCATGGGCAGCGGCACACGCTTTTGTTGTGGGGAGCAGTGTAAGACCCGAGGGTGTAGATGTCACATTTACTTGAATATGAGAAAGAAAGCTGTAAGAAATACATAATTCATGTATGTCTAGGGGATTAGGATAAAATTTGACATATATCAAGCCTTACCATACATATGATTTATATACATGAAACACAGCTCATGTGAATTTTAAACATAATTCTCTACATAATATTCATGAATCATATATATACTTATAAGTGTATATATAGAATTATGTGTGCATATGTGTGTATATATAAATAATATATGTGGTGTTTTTGCCAAAAATAAAAATTTTTTATGTAGGAGTGACTTTCAATTTCATATACTGACGTCTGTTAAGCAAGTCATCAGTCTAATCTAGTGATTTACACTCAGACTCCAACATTTTATGAGGCTTCTATTTTTAAGTTAAAAATCAATACTTTTCCCCAATTTTCAAAACAAAATTGGATGACAATACCCCCCCCCCCAGTGATACTCATTTCTACTTATTTTCTTTAAAAGTATTTTTTGGTACGATTTAACATTTTAATGTGTATGGTCAAGATGGCTCATGGATACCTAATGTCCCTGAATGATGTGTTTTGGTAAAAGCTGCTAAATTTTGATTATGTGGTTAGTTTAACTTGATTTTGATTATATGTACTTGAATATTCTCTAACTTGCCTCCATGTTTTTTGGTGTTGGGCTTAAAAACATCATTTATTTTTAAAATCCCTCTCAAAGTTGAAGGCCAGCAGGGTTATCCAGCCAGTGAAGAAGCGTCTTGCTGCAGCAAGGCATGCTGGGAAACCTGTGTGCTGTTCAGAGCAGAGGCCCCGACATCAGGCAGAGCAGATTTAAGCTCTCTCTAGGCTTCATAAATGGTGGGAAGTCAGGCAAGTTGCGTTTCTCATCTTCCTCAAATATAAAATGGAAGGAGCAATGAAAACTACTTCCCAGGACTTTTGGCAGAATTTAGTGAGGAAAATCCAACTAAAGTAAGTAGCAACGTCCCCAGCTTGTTTTTGGTTACTAATAACAAAAAGTAGAAAACCCGAAACCAAACTCTAGTTGGTTGAAAAACTTAGTGGATTTCTTGACATATATCTGAAATATTTCGAAGTAGAGAAAGCCAGGCATGACTGGATGAGGGGGTCTGTATTCACTTTTCTATGATCCCATTGGTTTTGACCACCTCTGTGTACCAAGGAGTTGCTAGGCTTTGCTTCCATGTAGAGTCCTCTCATGATCTCAGGAGAGCTATAGGATAATTTGTTCTTCCATTCCTAAGGGTAGGGAGAGGAATCTTTGTGTTCACAATGATCAAATTCAGTTTGAATGGTCCATCCCAGCACAAGTTCTGTAGCCAAAGGAAAATCATCTGTTGTTGGCTATGTCTGAACCATTGCTGTAAGATAGGTGACAACGTCATATCTTAGTCATCTTAAGTTGACCCTTCAGATAGGGCCGGAGTCACGCCCATCCAAATCATAAGGATGCAAAACAATGAAAGAGAATGGAGTGGTTTGGGAAGGTAACTGTGATGGTGTCTATCATATTTCATAAATATGAGTTATAATTATTAATATTGAATGATTATAGAAATACGCTAATCCTGATAATAACTAGTTTATTTGCTTAAGGCCCAGGTTATTAACCCTGGCTTTGTACCTGTATGCCGGAGGGCAATAAGGTGCAATCTTTGTTAATTTCCCCATTTAACTTTTGGGTTATCTTGCATATTTTGGGCATATCTGCGTATGTATACAACAGCACCACAATTGGGCCTATATATTTATATATACACACACATATTATTTAGAATGCAGTCTAGGCTAGGAGCAATTGTCTCTGCCACTCAACCTGTTTTAGTGCATTTTCTAAGGTGTAGAAATGTCCACAGTCATTGTGGTGGCTCTTTGTCTCTTCTGCCTCCTGAACCTTCTCCAGAGATTCTGTGATCCCAGCTTGCTAATGAACCCCTGCTAATTACTTTGCCTGGGTTCCATTGCAAACTGGCTGCCAATTATGGGCAGCCAATGGAAAAAGCCAGCTCATGTCTCCCTCCTTCCTTGCTCTGTGTGGTGTCTTAGCTATCCTTGGGTCTCCTTAGTGATTCTAGCTCCCACTGGGCTTGGAGGTTCTGGCCCCTCCTCAGTTTCTCTAACCCAGTGATGTGTGGTACCAGGCCCCAGCTATCACTCTTCACTAGCTGGCTTCCCTCTGTTCCCTGTTCACACCTTCTAATACTTATTGTTCCTGGTCCCCATTTTAATTTTCTTCTGTTAGATTATGTGGGGTGGCTTCTGTATTTGTACCTTGACCCTAACTGATAAAAATCACTAACCTTCAAAATCCTGGAATTCTCACCCTACTAATGATTTTTTCCAGTAATAAAACCTATTGTCTACTGTGCTAATGTGATTTATTTTTTCCAAAAAATATAGGTTTCCTGATTTTAAAAATATTATCGGGGCTTTCTTTGAAATCTATATTTCCTATAGTGATTTAATTTCTCAACTTCGGAAAGGTGTGTGTTGAGACATATCAAAACCAATTATAAGCACATTATTTGAAAAACACAGTATTTCAACTCATTTTGATGAAATTCCCTTACTGGATCATCTTTGAAATAAAATTGCAGACATCTGTTTTATGAAAAGCTAGTTATTGAGGTGGGAAACCATATTGTTCTAATTAAAGCTTGGGTAGTTTATGGAAACAAACTCATATTGAATAAAAAGCACTTTGGTAAACCACACAAATACATAATTTGACAGCCATCTGGAGCCGTTGGTGAATCGATCCTTTTGGATGGCTGGATTGTTTTATAGACGGTGGAGATTTTGCCTGTTTGTCTTAATGATGAATTGTTTGGTCATCAGGAAGATAAATTCACTACAACATGGTTGGGTGAAAACCAATTTATAAATGAAATGACTGGGAGGGTTCTTGGGAGCACCAAGATGGAGAGTGCTCCTGGGTTCTCTGCAGGACAGAGGCCTGGAACCTCAGAGCTAATCAGGAGTCAGGCTGCTGCACATCCTGGCTTCTCTTGAGGAGACACTTCACTCTTCTCTCCTTGCCCACAGGCCTGTCCCTGAAGGGAGATGCTGACTTTCCCAGATTGGGTTACCCTTCCCACAGTGCTCGCACACACATGTCCACAGAGGGAGTTGCTCGGGCCATTTCCTTCTTAGTGGGCATGGTGGAAGCTGCCCAACTTGCCATGTCCACTACACCATATGTGACCTTGTCCTTTTAAAAAACCAATTAGCTTTTTCTTTTGATAGTATGTTATAAACTCAAAAAAAATATTCTGAGTAAATCTAATTTCTCAATGCTGGATAGTCACATTCACTAGAGTAGCAATGTCTCCCCATATAACACATGGCTATTTGTGTTTGTGAATGAGAGGCAGGTAATGTATTTTGGTATTTTTTATAATTTTTGATTCCCTCATTGTTGCCAGATGTCACTTGTCATTGCTGACAAGTGTTGGTAGTCACCACTTCTATTTTGTCACAGCTGGGTTAATATGAAGTTAATGCCAAGGAAACTTTATCACAATTGTGCCCAGAATACTTTTAAACTAATTAAATTTTAGCGAAAAGATCTTTCTGCTGAGAGGAGGCTCATGAACCTAAAGGCATATACTTTGCACTTGTAGGCTTCTGACCATGTGTGAGAAAGGAAATCACTTGTTTAAAATAGATGTGCTTAATGGAAATGGAATCACTTCATCCAGTTCCCAGAATCATTGAATTTTAACATCAATTTCTTTAATTCCATTGCCACAGTCTCTCTGTGCACAGACACATTATGCCTATAGTAGGCAGAATGATGGCTCTCAGAGATGCTCAAATCCCAGTTGTCAGACTAAGTTCCCTTACATGGCCAAAGGAACTCCGTAGATGGGGTTTAGGTAACAGATCTTGGGATAGGGATATTACTTAGGATTTTCAATCTAATCACATGATCCTTTAAAGGCAGAGAATTTTTTTCACCAAGGGTCAGTCAGAGAGATGTGATGGAAGTAAAAGCAAGAGAGATAATGTGTGACAGTGAACATGATCCACAGTTGCTGATTTTCAAGATGGCAGATGGAAATCAGAGCCAAGAAATTCAGAGGCCTCTAGAGCCTGGGATGGGCTTCAGTTGGCAGTGAGCAATGAAATGGAGACCTTAGTCCAATAACTGCAAGGTACTAAATTTTTATGACAATCTGAATGAGCAAGTGCCCCCATTCTCCTCTATAGATTCCAGAAAAGAGCATCATCTTGGTGATACCTTGGGTTTAGACCCAAATCTGGTTTCTGAACTGTACAGATACAAGGTCATAAATTTTTGTAGTTTTAAGCCACTGAGTTTGTGGCAATTCATTGTGACACCAAATGGAAATTAATGTAACCCTAAAGTCTTTATTTTCTCCCCCAAAACTGAAAATGAAATGGCATTAGAGTCTTGTCATCCTAACCAGCTTCTGGCAGATTGTGTTATCTAAGAATGACTGCAGCTCATCCCACGTGTTCTTCCAAAGCTTTACCATACTCGTATCAAGAACAGAAATGTATTTCAATTCTTTTGAATGTGAGTTGGCTTTTGTGACTGCCACCATGAAAAGACTTTGGCAGAGGTGATATGAGACTTTCAGGATGGGGTCAGGAATGGCCATAATGCTCCTGATGGTTTATCTCATAACTCCCTGGGAGCCTTTGGTCAACACTTAAGAAGTCTGAGGCTTCCAAGTGGAAAGACCACTTGGAGTGACTATGTAAGGATGAAGAGAAATTCCAGTCCCAAACATTTAATTCTTCCCCACATGATTACTAGACATGCGAGTGAGGAAGCCTTCAAGATGTCCCCTGCCCAGACCACCATCTTGTCTGGCCATGGAAAGAACCTGAGCAAGAACTTTAGATAATTCTAGTCAAAACCAGGCTCACAAGTAACATAAATTATTGTGATTTTGAGTCATTTCTTTGGGGCAAATTGTTATGTAATAATAAATAACTGGAAAATTTATCCTGGCTATGAATGTAATATGAATTTATGAAAGCTGTGTGATTTTAACACTAGAGGTAAGAAAATCCATATGCCCAGCATTTAGTCAGTAATTACACTGTATTTGAGTTGATTGACCAATACTAACCAGTTTTATGACTAGTTATCCCATATTCTTTACATCTTATTTTCATGAAACAGTGGGGAACTTTCCTGGTTTTCCTCCTGTGATCCTTGTGCCCAGTGACACACAGTCTCTGAAATCTGTGAGCCTGCATTGGTAGGCACATTTTCAGTTTTTATGGTGGGAACATTTTCAGTTTTTATTACATGCCTTGAGTTCATTGACAGAAGACCATTCATGTTTTATTTTTTTGTTCAATGCCTGGGAGAACAGGAATTGGCTTTCCAAATCCATCACTAAGTTCTTGAAGTGAACTAGATGAATCTGTTTTCAATTTATATTGATTAAGAAGAAACAATGGAACAATATTTAAAACTTAACCCAAACTAAAACCCACATTTCTGTTCCTTCGTATAGCTTATATTATAGTTTATATATAATTTTTGAAAATTCCTTGCAGGTGTCTCGTACTCAATCATTAATAACAATTGAAAACCTATACTTCTCTTGTCTTTTCCCATGATATATTATATGGTATGGTGAGGACATTAATAATCCCTCCATTTAATTGAAGCTTATTTTGAGAATTTTTCTATATCCTTCTTTTTCAATCTACCCTCTTATAAATCATACATGGAAGACTTCAGGATATGGAATATTTTAATATCACTGTGAAACAGAATAATACAAATTAGAAAACTAAAAAAGATGAAACAAGAGGGAAATATCTAGTCTAATCCCAACATTTTTAGATGTGGTGTCATTAATCCAAAGAAGCTAAATTAGCTGGTGGCAGAGCCAGAATTAGAAAATTAATTTATCAGAGTATGTCCTAAACATTTCTCCTGCGAGGCGTGTTGGGACCCTGGGTACGCTGATGGCACTGTAGCCTTATTAGTCTGCAGAACCCAATGAGCAAAATTCTCTTCAGGATAATTTGTTTATTGGGTTCTCAGGAGAAGCCATGGCATAATTGGCTGTCTTGAAACAAATGCATCTTCTAAATGAATGCATCTCTCCCCTCGCATTGCTAGGGAGGCCAGAGACTATTCTTGGAATGCTGTGTTTCTACCGTGGGGGGCCCTATCACTTTGGCTTTCTGTTTCTTCCCTGACGAGTCTACCATACTTCTTCCTTGGTCAGAAGGCAGGTGATTACTGGGTCCAGGTCCCAGGGAGGGGAAGAGCAAGAAGGATGTGGACAGAAGCCTTTTCCGTCCTTTGCTTTCAACATTCTAGGCTCTTCTTTGCTCATGTTGGAATTAAGGAGCTTCCAATTTAGGATCCTGACTATAATTGAGGTCATGACAACAACCTCCCAAGTTCGATGACTTGTTCTGAGTAAAAAGTATATTCTTACATAAGGAAGAGTTTTACTATCAAGAAAAGCATCCATCTCAGGTCCTATTTGATTCTGTAAAATTAAACGGAAGTCCACAACCAGGCATGCATGTATGCAAACATGCACATTCATCTGGGGACTGGCTTATGTTAAGGAACTCTGTCCTTCTGTGCTACCTGCTCCTTCAGTTTCTTTTTGAGCATTACATTTGAACTCTGACCACACTTGAGCTTATCTGGTGTAGTGCATCTTTTTTATTAATGACTATTATTTTGGTTGGTTGGTTGGTGGTCAGAATCCTTTTGGTGCTTTGAACTATTTCAGAATGCTTATTTTAATAATGTTTTTGTTTGACAGTTCTGAAAATGACTCCCATCAGGAGTGAATTCCTATTTAGAGCACACGTTGGCTGTCTTTCTTAGTATTAAGTTTTTTTCATGTGGTTTTGGTCTCTGGGTCAGGAAGCACAATCTATGTAGGGATTTCTTTTAGCCTTTGTTTCTTTCTTTGCTGCCTCTCTTCTCTGCCCCTCTCCCAGTTGGTGGATTTTGCTGTTGGCCCTCTGGGTTCATTCTGGTCCCCTTTCTAAGTAGTCACTGGGACAGAAGCTGTGGGATCAGGGAAAGTTCATCTTCAGAGCCAGCAAGTGGCTCTGTGCCCCCCTTCTCAACACCAGGAACCTGCTCCCATTGGTTAATGACAGTTGGGAGGGTTGTATCCAGTCCTAATGTTGCTGCAAAAGGGACCACAACAATGTGACTCCAATGACACAAATGTATTCTTACATTGCTGCAGGTCAGAAATCACCCCTGGGCACCAGCACACTGGGCTCTGCACCCCTCTGGCCCTTTGGAACTTTATCGCCATTTCTGATTCAGAGAGCTATTTATTTTCTATCTGGGATCAGATCACACGTATCTTTTTTTGTGATTTTCTATTTTTATGCTTGCTCTTTCTTTGTTGAGAATCTGGAGAGCGAGGGCTATGAATTATGAATCTGCCCTGCCATCTTGATGGGGATATCCACATTCTAATAGTGGCTCAGCTCAGAGAACTCAGGGACATCCTGAGATAAATCTAAAATACTTGGAAAATATTAAACAGGACCAAAGGAATGCTTCATCCAAACCTGCCACAACCAATGGCACAAACTGAGTGACTTAAAACAACAGAACATATTCTCTCACAGTTCTGGAGATCAGAAAACCAAAACCGAGGTATCAGCAGGGCCCTGCTCCTCCTGGAGACCCTAGGGAAGAATTCCTTGTCCCTTCTGGCCTCTGGTGGTTCCTGGCATTCCTTAGCTTGAGGTAGTAAAACTTCAGACCCGACACCAGCTTCACAGAGCTTTCTTTCCTCTGTGTCTCCTTGGTAACCCTGTGTCCCAGTCCTCTTTGTCTTGTAAAGAAGCCAGTCTCTGGACTGGCCCAAATCCAGGATGAACTTGACTCATCCATTTCCATTTGCAAAGACCCTTCTCTAAATAAGGCTGCATCCCAGGAAACAGGGATGAAAATTTAAACACATCTTTTGGGGGGAATGAACTCCAACACTCACCATACATACTTTTTAAAGATAAAGTTCATGCACCTTTGTTGTATTCCTGCACTTAACTTTGGCATTGACTGAACAGGGACCGAGTCATTTATCTCTTTCCTGTCCCCTCCATGCCCTGCTTCAGTGCCTTCTAGAGAGCAGCTGCTCTGTAAAGACCTCCTGATTGACAGGGTGACTCTCTATTTGCCATGCCATGCTGACCCTTCAGAGACCTGCTGGAACCAGAGGGAGCTGGGAGTTAGCAACCTCCTCCACGGCAGATGCGTTTCTAGATGCATACTGCATTGAAATACTGTCTCAAAGGGAGCCTTTGTGGACTGCAGTGTGAAATAAAGCAAGAACACAGGCCTAGAAGACATCTGAAATTAATAGAGTTGGCAGTACATTTGAGGGGTGGGAAAACCTTTCTAAGCATGTTATTAAAGGTGAAAACCATAAAGGAACATCTCAATAGGGTTGGCTGTCTTTTTATCCTTTATTGTATCAAAGAATATCATTACCGAGCTAAAAGCAAAGGACAGGCCAGGGATACAAGAGCAATAGGAGAACTGCCATCAGTGATGAGGTGGTAAAGTGAACCCGGGCGTCTTCCTGATGGAGAATTATTGATACTGCTCTGGTGTGAAGGGGGCTCCTCTTTTGGTTGGTAAGACGTGATGTCTCAATCTGATCTGGCCAAAATAAATTAACTAAAGCTTTTTGGTGTGATTGCCATTTTTTTGCTTACCCTCTGGAACCTTGACTATTTAAAATCAAGACTGTCTGGGAAAAAATTGCATGTGGCTGTGCATGTGGGGGTGTGTGTCTATAAAGACACATGATATAGAATTTATGTTCAGGTAAGACAGAACAATAAATACATATTCCTACAGGAGCAGAGAAGTTAAATTATATTTAAAAAGTGATTTATGTTGATTTGATATAAATTTCACCCTGATTTAGAGTCTTTTCTTTCAAATCAAACTGCAAAGTAATGATTTTTTTTTTCTTTTAACCCAGTTTATGAAGCATTTCATTTCGGCTCCAAGCATGCCTTTACATGCAAAGAAACTCTCAGTGGTCCAGGAGCATCCCTCTATGTCTGCTCCTTTTGCCTCCTATCCCTAGTGTTTTATCTTCTCTGCCCAGCTCCGTCTCAAGGGCACTGCAGCTGCGTCTGTAAAACTGAGATGGGTGGGCTTGCTCAGAGGTCTCCTGCAGCCAGAGTGGGTGCTTGGATCCTTTTGGGAAGGGCTCGTCTTCAGAATCAAGGAGCAGGAAGGAGCCTGAGAAGGCCGGGGTATCCTTTGTGTTGCCCGTTACAGGAGCATCTGTTCATTATAAGGTGGCTTTGGATCCTTGATGCTGATACATTAGGGCAGGTCCTCCATCTGAGCTCAGGACAGCATCAGAGGGATAGCCCTCTTTCTCCACAGGACCAGCGAACACAACCAGGGAGCACAGGCCTCCACTCTTCCCCTGGGCAGGAGAGGGTCAGGGGAGGTAAAGATACACATGGTTGATAGGACCATCCCAGAAGTAGATGATGCATGCAGGTATTACCAGGATGTCACTATGGCCTCAGTGTCCTCTAGATAAGATCTCTTTGCTTTCTTTCCCTAGGGTGTCATTGTATCAAGGTCCCCAAAAATCCAGAACCTTGGGTTTCAAACAGCTATCAGGACATGTTGTGGGAAAGATTGGTCCAGGAAATGGGAGGAGTCATTTATGCTTTGAACCAGGGGTGGGGACACATCCAGGGATATTCTGATTTCCAGCTACACCCCGCAGCCTCCATTAGGAATCACGGCTGGCACAGTGTTTCCCAGTTGGTTTTGGACATGCTCGTGAATCAGAATCTGCCTGCTGGTGTGGTGAACCTGTAGGTTCCCTGCGCTTGGTTTGGGGTGGGAGGAAGCAGCAGCAGGAGTTGGATCCCGAGATGCAGCATTGGGGCACATGGAAGTGGGTCAGACTGACGGATGGCCCAAGCTGTGGTGGACTGACCCAAGGTCCTGTCGGGGTCCAGGGACAGGTGGAAAGCACCTTCCTCACCTTGATAAATGGCCCTACTCTCAATGCAATGTTGTCCTAGTTCTATGAAACGCATAGAAACAATTGTTCTAAATGTGCAACAACTGAAAGAAAAAAAAACAGTCATTAATTATTCTCTAGTAACTCCCCTCATGGGCTGTGGGGACCCACAAACAGGCAGCTCCATCTGGCGCCATGAAAGCTGTCCTGGAGTCACCAGAGGCTGAGCTCGCTGGCCACAGCTGCCGTTCCCCCTGTGGCTCCTCCGTGGGGTCACCCATTTGTATTCAAGGCGATCCTATTCTCTAGTGCCCAAACCTTCTGAGGATGTAGAAGGAAATCTGAGTATTTATTTAGCGTTTAAACCTTTACCCTTTAACTAATTTGGGATTAAAGAATAGAAAAAGAAAAACCATTTTGATTTGTCAAAAAAAAAATCCTAAAAATCAGTAATTGCATTTTGCAGCTTCTCTACATAGAATGGTATTAGAGGAAAAGCCCCCTGAACTGCGTGACCAGGTCGTTACAGGGAAGCGCTGTTTCTGGTGGTTGAAAAACATTGAGTTGATATATTTATATTTATATGAACGGCATTTATATAAATGATGTATGTTTGTGTCCCTTGAATTAATTAACAGAGATTTCCACTGGTTAATAATTTTTGGATGTGACATAAGGGTAGGCGTGGTATTTCTAAAAGCAGTGACTGCTCTATCCCATAAAAGGGGCAAGGCTGGAGCCCAAGAGAGTGAGCACCTGTTTGGAAACCAAAGCCCTAGGCCCATGTTCAAGTTCTGCTGTGCTACTTAGCACTGCTCTCACTGCCCTCTACCACATGTAACCTTCGTGAGTTTCATTTATTCTTTAATCTAACAAATGGAAATGATGACCCTGGTCTTACTAAAAATGTTCTTGGTCCCAATTCTCGGGACACGAAGTGGAGGAACAGCACATCCAATCCTTGTTATCATGGGGTTTACACTGCAATGAGGGAGAAAGGCCCTATTCCTATAGTTCACTGAATGCCTAGGAGATTACTGTTCTGGAAAGTGCTGAGAAGCAAATACCTGGGCAGATAAGAGAAGGAGGTGAGGACATGGTCTCTGAGGTCATCTATTAAAGATGGAGGCTGGGAAAGGAGTTGAGGGGCTTTGTAAGGAAAGGATCAGTGCTAAATAGCAGAGGGCATCGGGTGCCAACCAAGACTAAGAGGGAGATGGAAGGAGCCCGAAGCCCAGGACCCTGGGAGTGGGCAGCAGGCAGCTGCAGTACTAACTCAGAGCTTTACCTGAGATCACAGGAGCATGGCATGGTCAGGCCACCTCTCTGGAGAAGGTCCCTCTGTCAGGGCATGGAGGACCAGGGCGAGGAGGAAAGTGTGGGTGAGGGGGCCCACTCAGGAGGTCACTAATGCTAGTGATAGTTTGGATCCAGAAAATGCTGATACACACAGAGAAAACCAAATTGGATTCAGGAGATATTGTGGAGGCTAAATGGCAAGACTCGGGCTGGACTGGATATTGAAAAGGGACAGGTGGGTGTGTCACGGAGAGCTCACAGAGAGGCCTGTGTGGCTGGAGATGAGGCACTGCCGTTCTCGGGCTCCTCTCCAAGGAGAGGGAGGACAGGATCTCTGCTCGGGATGGCTTCAGTTTGCCCGGTTACAAGGCATCGATGTACATGGTGGGATCACATGTCTGTTCTCAGAGGTCAAGCCTGAACCCCAAATTATAATGATGACTTCCTGTACATTAGTCAGATTTATCCAGATAAACAGATCCAGCAGGGTGTATTGGAACACCTAGAATATATAGTCTATACAGATAGAATATATATGCTCTATATTAAGTATAGAGAGTATATATATTACATAGAGTATATATAGAGAGAGTATATTAGAGTATATACAGAGTATATGATAAAGAGTACATATTATATACCACATATACAACACACAATATATTATGAAGAGTATATATCATATAGAATATATATATTATATAGAGTATAATATATATTATGTATAATCTCACATAGTATGTATATCCTTCAGGATCTTATTATATTACATACATGATAGGATGCATTAAGTAGGTATCATATTTTGTTTATTTATGTATAAATGTTTATTTATGCATACTTATATGTGCGTGTATGTGTGTGCAGAGAGAGAGATTGAGATTTTAAAGAACCATGTTCTGCAATGGTGGGAGCTGGCAAGTTTGAAATCTGCAGGCAGGCCCATAGCCTGGAAACTCAGGCAGCTTTTCCATTTCATGGTCTTAAGGAAGAGCCCTTCTCCTTCCAGAAACTTGAGTCTTCATTCCTTTGCCTTCAACTGATTGGACGTGGCCCACTCACATTACAGAGAGCACCCGGCTTGACTGGGTCTACTGTTTAAGTGTTCTTCACATCTGCAAAACCACCGTCACACAGCATCCAGGCCAGTGGTGACAGCAAGTGTGCCGCGCAGCCCAGCCAAGGTGACACACAGCGTTCTCCCTCACACCAGGGGCAGCCAAGCCATGCTCAGCATGTTGATAAACAGGGCATGCGGAAGTGGACTCTGGAGTTGAGGCCCAAGCCAGAGCAGCAGACCTCCAGTCTCCTGGGGGGTCACAGGTAAACTTGCAGGGATGCAAGCTCAGGCCCAGAGTCCTGGGACACCCTGAATGGGATGAGGTGCACCTGGGCAGAACAGAGGGGAGGGAGTTTCCCAGACGCAGGATCAGGGGAAGGGAGAGGCCTTTGCAGACCACCTCCTGGAGGGAAGAGGAGGCTCATTCTGATAGTAGTAATTAGCAGGTTCACTGGGGAGGTGAGACACAATTATGGGCAGACTTGTCCTTGTGACCAGGCCCAGCTTGCTGTGAGGGGCCGTCCCAAATAAGCAAATAGCAAACGAACAGCATTATCGTATTCTAACAGATTTTTTAGATTTATGATTCTAATTTCACAATCGCAATTTGTATCTGAAGTTTAAAACGTAAGGAAATGGAAGGCCATTTTGACCTGGTGTTGGGAAATCAGAATCATTTCTGCAGAGCGGCGTTCTAAAGGGGATCTCTGCAGAACGCTCTTTGAATGTCAAGAGCAAGACAGTTTAAAACCAACCAGTCAGTCTTGCCTTTGCTTCTGGGCTTTTCTTTCTGCTTCAAGTTCGCACCAGGAATTAGAAGGTAGGTGGGAATCTTTCTTCAAGACTTTTCATTTCAGAATTCAGAAAGCCTGTCTCCTGCGCAGTGATTGGCAGAGCAGATCTCTCTGTCGCCTACCGTGTGAACTTTGGCTGGGCACGGCCACGCAATCCTGACCATCAGGACCGCCCCTTTGATGACTGTTATCAGGCACAGCCCTCAGTGCTGGCCAGGCTCCATGTGGCTGGTGCTGAATATTCTCAGATACGCACACCTCTGGGCAGGAGCGGGGTCCTAGGCACGCCTTGCTCCTGTGGGTTTGTTTTTCTTTGTTTCCAACTGAGAACATTGGTAACAGAGAAGCTGAAAGCATGCAGCCCAAAGGACCATAAAATGAAGGTCTGTGTACGTTTGGATGATTTACTTAGCCTATTTCCCCTCCTGTTAATAGTGAAGTTTTTAGAGATCTCATGTCAGATGGTTTATCAGGCATAGTCTCACCTTTATTGAATAACTAATCACTTTGCTCATATTTGGGGGACTATTTCTTTCATCACCGTCGCCGAGATACTAAAATATCTCTGATTTAGGGTCTTTATTAAGAATGTGTGACAACATTTATTTTCACTCTATGCCCGTGATTAGCCAGCGTGATGCGGTTGTGCAGGCTGCAGAGAACCTCAGGGCCCAGTTCTGTACCTTTCCCTGGTTTTCTATTTACCAGGCAGGACGATGCCATCAATCAAAAATTGACTGAATTTATTCATGCTATTGCTGGCAAATAATTCCCCTTCCACACTTTATTATAGTCTTACTCCATTTCTTGCAAACACAAATAGATGACGAGTTTGGCCACATTACCAATTTTCAGAGCATGGAAATAAACATATTTTTTTTAAAAAAATGTGATTGCAAGAAACAAAATTCTAAGAAGCACTCTTATCTGAAAGGAACCAACTGCAAAATCATGGCAAATCACATTTGTGGGGAAAACATTGAGTATATTGCAGAAAGAAGTTCTATAGGAATTCTGAGACATGCCAAGGACTCCTTTCAGAGCTTTTCCTGCTCTTGACATTAAAATGCTCCATAGTTTATTTCAGGGACTGCTTTTCACTAACCCAAGTGACCCACAGGGTCATGTATTGAACTTGTCTTTGTTTAAAAGATGTATGTTGCAGAAAATAAACAGCATCACCAGGATGTTCTGGTTATAATGGAGCTGGTTTACCTTTAAAAGGCTTTACACCCTTTCTTGGAAAAGGTAGATAATGTCTCAACACTTTGCAGGACATCTTATTGCTCAGAGAATTTTCTTCCTCCAGCAAAGACCTTAATACGGTAGTCATTCTGGATTTTATCTTTTTTCACCTTTGGAAACTGTTAGATCAGCAGCTTCCTAGATATGTCCATCAGCATCCTTGGGGGGAAGAAATTTGAGCCTCCAGGGAATCAGTGCATGGAACTCTAGAAGGTTTCTACAAGAAGTACACAATTGGGAGGACTCTGGAATCACACCACTGGAATATATTCAAGGTGAAGTGTCCCCTTTTCTTCAGGCTGTTTTTCTCCTAATTTTTGCATAAACAGAACCAAGAGAAAGAATTTTTGCCTTTGGCTTCATAACTTTTCATATAGTGACTAAAGTTCTATCATTTATTAGTGTTTATTAGTATTAAAATATGTCCTTTACAACAAACTACAGAGAAAATGTGGCTGTGTTGGAAGACATAATAAAGCTTATAGAAGTCACCTCATGACCCTGGGGTAGCAAAGACTGATGATAGAAGACAAAAAGTATTAGCTTTGTAGAAAAAAGTATAACAAGAGCTAAAGGTTGATCAGTGAGTTCTAAGGTGCTACGGGAGAAAGAAGTGTGGTGTTGTGTTACATGGTAGGAAGACACCAGATGGTGGTAATGACCCATGTATTTCAAAAGAGCTAGAAGAAAGGATTTAAAATGTTTTCACAATAAAGAAATGATGAATGTGCAGACAGATATACTTGCTCTGATTTGAATATTACCCAATATGTACAAGACCATCACATGGTCCCAAATAAGTACATATGATTTTTATGTGTCAATAAAAAGTAAAAGAAGAAGAAAATAAATAAAAAGAACTTTTGTTTCCCAGAAAGCATCATTGGGAAAATGGAAAGGCAGACTAGCAGTGTGGGAGAGGATACTTATGATGCTTTTATCAGTCTTAGGACCTGTATTAAAGTTACATAAAGAATTCCTACAGCCAGGTGTGGTGGCTCACACCTGTAATTCCAGTGGCCTAGGAGGCTGAGAGTGGAGGATCACAGGTTCAAAGCCAGCCTCAACAATTTAGCAAGGCCCTAAGCAACTTAGCGAGACCCTATGGCAAAATAAAAAAATAGAAAGGACTGGGGATGTGGCTCAGGGGTTAAGCTCTCCTGGGTTTAATCCCTGGAACTACAACAAAAAAAATCCTACAAAGTAGTGAGGAAAAGGACAACCTTTGAACATGCACAAGCCCTTAGGCAGGAGGCTATGCTAATAACAGATGAACATGTGCAAATGTCCTCAATACTTTTTATTCAGTGAGGAAACAAAAAACCATCACATGATAGCATGATGCCCACCAGAATGGTTAAACTTTTTAAAAACACTAAAAAAATTCAAATGCTTGTGAGGAAATGGAATAATGAAAATTCTCATGCACTGCTTTAAAGAATGCTAATTGGCACGGTGTCTCTGAAAACTGAAAATAGCTAATAAAGTTAGATGAGCATACTCCAGAAGTATATATGCACATCTTCACCAAAAGGCATGGATAAGAGTATTTGTAGAAGCATTTTTGGGTAGATCCAAACTGAAAATAGTCTAAATGTCTATCAATATGGTAATGGAGAAACTGGGGTATGTTTATTCAATGAAATATTATACAAGGATGAAAAAGAACAAATCATTTCTATAACATGCCAGGAATCAATTTCACATACACTGTGCTGATTGAGAGGTATTAGACAAAAAAAAGGGTACTTATTTAATGAGCCCCTTTATATAAATTCCCAACCCAGGCAAATCTAATCTACTATGTTAAGAAATTAAGATAGTGGATCTTCTTGGTGGAGGAGTGACTAGAAGGATATCTCGGGGGGTTGAGGTTATGGGAGTTATGATAATTTTTCCATTATTGATTTTTCTAGCATTGAGGGAACCCCCAAGAGAAGGAGTTATGACATTTCTAAAACCTGTGTAGATATTCTATGGTGAAAAATGTCAACTAACATTAACATTTTTATAACCTAATAAAGTCAAGATTTTTATTTTGAAAATAGAAGGTGCATTTGGATAGAAAAGATGCATTTCAAGATAGGTTTGCATTAAGTTTCTTTGCAAATTATTGAATGGTGAGCCAAGATCAGTAGCTGGGCTTCTAGCGTGATACTCTGACTCTCTGAAGAGTCTATACTGAAGACTTTTGGCCTGGCCCCTTAGCCCATTAGATTTGTCAAAATTTTTCCTAATGCCTCATTTTCTTCCCAAAGTGCTATGAGAATTAGCTCAGCACAGAGAAGGGTTTTGCCAACACACCACCAGAAAGGACCTCAGTGTCTGTTACGCGGCCAAACTGTGGGCACATCATGTTGATCATCTGCAGAGAGAAGAGGCTGATTTGACTCCCAGATTTCTAGGCTAGCCATTCAGGTGGACAGGGGAGCCGTGCACCAGGACAGGATATAAGAAGTGGGGAGACCAGTGTTCTACCTGGGTATGCTGGCAGAGGACATCCTGGGTGTCTGCATTCACATGGATGGAAAGTAGGTTTGGACCCTGTAAAACGTGATTTGAGTTTGTGGGGCTAAATGTGAGTCAGTAATGAGGTGGCAACCCTTAGTACCACTAAAGTGATAATTTATAGTTCATTTTGTGTAATATTTTTTATGGTGGTAGGTGAACTGATGTGTAGCAGATTTGGTGTCCTGGCTGGTCCACAAGCTTCCTAGACTTTAGGTGACAAACTGTGGGTTCTCTCTTACTTGGATGGTAAGGGAATTGTCTTAGAAGTGTCTTAAATAATATCTCTGTCTTACAAAATACAAAGGAATCACTCATACATTGCTGGTGGGAGTGCAAATTAGTGCAGCCACTCTGGAGAGTGGTGTGGAGATAGATTCCTTAGAAAACCTGTAATGGAACCACCATTTGACCCAGCTATCCCACTCCTTGACCTATACCCAAAGGACTTAAAGTCAGTATACTACAGTGATGCAGCCACATCAATGTTCATAGCTGCTCAATTCACAATAGCTAGATTGTGGAACCAACCTAGATGCCCTTCAATAGATGAATGGATAAAGGAACCATGGTATATATACACAATGGAATATTACTCAGTCATAAAGAAGAACACAATTATGGCATTTGCAGGTAAATGGATGCAGCTGGAGAATATCATGCTAAGTGAGATTAGCCACTCCCCCAAAACCAAAGGCAGAATGATAAGTGGATGATGATACATAATGTGGGGTGGAAGGGAGGCAGGAATGGATGAAAGATGGATTGCATAGAGGAAAAAGAGGGGTAGGGTCAGGGTGGGGAGAAAGAAAAATAACAGAATGAAACAAACATCATCACCCTATGTACATGTATGATTACACAAATGGTATGACTCTACTTCATGTACAACCAGAGAAACAACAGTTGAACTCCATTTGTGTACAATGAATCAAAATAAATTAAATTAAAAAAAGAAAAAAGAAAACAAAGGACTCAATAATTCATTGCATTTAAGAATGAACTCCTGGTCTTGATTGTACATTTGAATTTTTGTTAAAATGATTGTCTTTTGATGATAAGATGTAAGAATTGAAAAGAAAGGTGAATCATGCATTCCTTCCAAGGCACAAAATTGGGAGGCTCTATTATACCTCAGGTACTTGACTACCTTTCAAGGATATTTCAATTTTATTGGTAGGAAAAGAAAGGTGGAAATTCAAACTAGAACGTGTAAAACTCAGAGAAGTGAGCACGCGCAGAATGTCGACGCATCACGTGACGCCAACGCATCACCCCACCTGGACCTGGGTTCACAGCGACAGGTGGGGAGCACAGTTAGTTCACCTGGCAAAGTCATGAGCCCTCACGCCGGTGGATTCTCCGCTCAGGTTGATTAGGCAGGTCATTTTTCTGCCTTATGACTTAAACTGGTGCTTCCGTGTTCTTGCTCATGTTGAAGTCAAGATGAGAAGCCATAGAAGTATGATTTGCAAACACCCCAAATTCCAGAAATTCACAGGTTTTAGAAGCTACTATTTCACAGGTCCCCCTGTCAAAGAACATTGTAATATTTTTATCGATTTCCATTGCTGCTAAATGTTAAGCACTCATTTGTATTGCACGGGGATGCAGACTCTTTTGACCACAATATCACACCAGCATAATGTATTCTGGGCACATCCGCATTTTATTGTAGGTTCCCATTCAACTTTTGCTCTTTTTAGAAGAGACATTTTCTCAGATGTCCCTTTTCCCTGCTATGTATCTGCAATTCATATAAAACTCATTACCAAACTGTTGTTTTATAATTCTATAGCACCAGAATACTTTTGTATTCAGGATAAAATAATAGCAATTATAATAAGAAAAGAAAATCTTGATCTGCAATCAGAAAGAGTGTTAATTTCCTTCCTAAGTGACCAATGGATTTGAACCAGCAATTCAAAACTTAGAGATTGGGGGAAAAAAATGTACAAAATGGCTTTGAGTCTTTAAAAAGAAAACTATTTTAAAAAGAACAAACTCTGATTGATTGCACATTGATATAAACATGCACATGGGGCTAGTTCTGCAGTCCAAAGATGGAAAAATTCCTGTTGGAATCACAGAAAAATAGATGCATTTAAAGGGAGCCTAAGGCAGTGCAAGCAAGAGAATTGAGGACTGGGGAAACAGCTTGAATTGCATTTGAGTGTTATTAGGAGTGTGAGTGTATGTGTATGCAACGCCATTTTGGTAGTTTATTTTAAGGCAAGGTAGCCTGTGGAATGCAAGATGCAATCAGCAGAAGCCAATGGCATGTCTGTGGCTGGATCTCAAGGAGCAGGACAAGGACCCAGAGGGCAGGGTGCACTCCTGGGTTCCCCTGAGACAGAGTTGGGCATTAACAATTAAGACAGGACCCAGATTCCAGCTCCCCTCTGTCAGAATGCTGGCTGGACTTGGGCAGCTCATTTCACCTCTCTGGAACTTATTTCCCTCATCTTAAAAATAAGGGGTCATTGCCCACATGGTGTCTAAGACAGCTTCCAATTCTGACATCGGAGACTGTGTGCTCTTTACCAAGGAGCTGGCTTTGTCCAGCGAGGGGGTGAATCATGGTGTGAAGGCATTAAGTAAAACACAAAAGGAATTAACTGCTATTTTTATTGGTGCATATTAATTATACAGAAGGATGGGTTCTGTGGTATATTCCCACATGCTTACAACACAATTCGATCGAATTCATTCCCATGACCTTCCTTGGTCCTCCCCAATCCCCTTCTTCCCCCAATGGTCTAACTGTAACATTCATGACACCCCCTTTTTATTTTCCCTTCCTCCAGCTTCCACATAGAAGAGAAAACATGTGATACATGTCATTTTGAGTCTGATTTATTTCACTTAATATAATGCTTTCTGGTTCCATCGATTTTCCTGCAAATTATATAATTTTGTTTTTCCTGATGGTCAAATCCATTGTATATGTAAACCACATCTTCTTTATCCATTCAAATGTTGATAGACACCCAGGCTGACTCCATAACTTGGCTGTTGTGAATCAGGCTGTGATAAACAAGGGTGGTCAGGGATCACTCAAGTACACTGACTTTAATTCTTTTGAGTAAACACAGGAAATGGTATAGCTGGGTCATGTGGCAGTTCTCTTTTCAGTTTTTTGGGGAACCTCCATACTTATTCACATAGTGAATGTACTGATTTACCTTCCCATCTGCAGCGTGTAGGCTCCTTTTTCTCAGCCTCCTCGCCAGCATTTGTTATTACTTGTTTTCTGGATGCTTGTGATTCTGATTGGAGTGAGATGGAATCTCAGTGTAGTTTTGATTGGCATCTCCCTGATGGCTGAAGATGCTGGATATTTTTTCCTACCATTATTGGCCACTTGTACTTCTTTTGAGAAGTGTCTATTCCTTTCATTTGCCTATTTATTTATTTATTTATTTATTTTTGGTATTAAGCTGTTTATGTTCTTTATATATTCTGCTTATAGGAAGTCCTCTTACTCCACATGCACAAGGCCATCTGCCAACACTGCTTTCATCAAGTCACCAACAGATATCGGCTGGGCATGAGCATGGTTCTAACCTAAGCAGGACACCGGAGCTAGCAGACTGAAGGGGACATCCCTCCTGTCCATCCCCACAGAGCTTGTGCACAGAGGATCAGTCCTGTAACAAGTGACCAGGTGGTTACAGGGCAGCTGTCAGAGTTAGAGAGGGACATCTAAGTGGAGAGTAAGTGGAGGTGTTGCATGAGTGGGGTTGGAATGGTGGTCATGGCCAGGGTGCAGATAAGGGAAATGGAGAACAACCTCTCATTCTTCTGGTTGTACATGGTGTAGTCACACAGGTCGTGCACATAGGGTGATAATGTCCGATTCACTCTATCATTCCTACCCCCATATCTCCTCCCCCTCCCTCACTCCCCTCTGTCTAATCCAAAGTACCTCTATCCCTACCCCAACTGCCTTATTGCATCCTCATATCAGAGAAAACATTCAGCCTTTGGTTTTATGGGATTGGCTTATTTCGCTTAGCATGATATTCTCCAGTTCCATCAATTTACTAGCAAATGCCATAATTTCATTCTTCTTTAAGACTGAGTAATATTTCACTGTGTTTATATACCACATTTTCTTTATCCATTCATCTGCTGAAGGGTACCTTGGTTGATTCCATAGTTTAGCTATTGTGAATCAAGCTGCTATAAACATTGATGTGGCTGTGTTACTATAGTATGCTGATTTTAAGTCCATTGGGTATAAATCTAGGAGTGGGATAGCTGGGTCAAATGGTGGTTCCATTCCAAGTTTTCTAAGGAATTTTCATACTGATTTCCAGAGTGGTTGCACCAATTTGGAGTCCCACCAGCAACGTATGAGTGTTGATGGTTCTTTGTTACAGCGGCCTTTTGAATAATAGAGAGGCAATTCAAATAATTCAGAATATTAATATTTTGTGGGGCTATTTCTTGTCAAACTCTTTACATTTACAATAAATATTTAACTGTAGGCTTCTATTGAGGCCACTGAACTTTCATGGTGGTCTATCTATTAATAAGAATATGAGATAGGATTTTAATTTAAATTCTGTTTGGGGACTAATATTTTTATTGATTGTACACAAATATTAAATATGAAATTAATGTCAGGATATTTTCTGAGCTTAAAAACAGGGATACCAGGGCTATTTCATTTGCACAATTTGAATCATTATTAAATAGATAAAGACATGCTTGTTTATCCCTAGAGGAAAGCACTTAGAAGCATTGAAGAAACAGTATTGCCTTGGAGTGACTTTGTTGATATTTTATTATTAAGTCCTTGGGAATTAGATTTAATGGTGTGAAAATCAGCAAAATGGAAATTAAATCCCTGAGTTTATTCCTGACTCATTAGTGACCTAGAGCTGCCCTCTAAATTAATATGTTATATTCATTTTCTCCAGATACAAGATAAAGATGAAAAATCACCTTCAATTTTATTCTCTTTTGATTTTGTCGCAGAGATTAGGGATCAGTCATTTTTCCCTTAAATATGAAACATTATTTTGTGTACACAAGTCAAAGACAACCTCTTGGGATGTGCTGGTGATGCCCCAGGGGGCAGGACGTCCCTATGTAACTGTGCCACTTATTGTGCTTGCTCAGACCTGGTGACGTGGACATAATTATGCACTGGATTGTGTCAGATTACAACAGGAGCCCCAGCATAGGTGCTGTGTGTGGAAGAAATGAAGTGTGATAATGACCCGCTTCGAGCAACTTAGGAGAGTTCTGGAAATCTCCAATGGAGAGGTGTGTTAGCCAGGGTTCTCCAGGCCAATAGCACCCGGAGAATATGGAGATATACACACATATGGACTTATGACGAGTGATTGGCTCACAACATTGCAGAGGCTAAGAAGTCTCGCCATCTGTCACCTGCAGGCTGGACACCAGGAGAGCCACGGTGCAGTCTAGGTCAAGCTCAAAGTCCCGAGAACCAGGAGCTCTGAATTCCATTGCTTGCTTTTTAGTCTCAGCCACTCTTTGAAGCAGAGAGTGGTATCTGCCAGTATTGTTTTATACTTCCTTGATTACTAATTAAATCGACCATCTTCTCCCCTACTTGCCGGCCATTCTTTCATCTTTGGTAAAGCGCCCATTCAATTTTGTGACAATTTTAACTCATTTTTGTCTTCTCATGCAGTTGTAAAAATTCTTTATATTATCTGGACATAAGTGCTTTGTCAGCCAGAGATCTTGCAAATATCTTCTCTCCTTCTATGTCTTGTGGTTTTATTTTCTGTAACATGCCTTCGGAGAAATAAAAGTTTAGTTTTTGTTAATAAAATTCAATGAGCCTCCCCTCAACTCCCTGTGGCTGTGTGTCCTAAGTGATCTTTGCTTATTTCAAGGTCACAGAGACCTCTTATATTTTCTTCTTTAAATTTTATAGATTTTGCTCCTACATTTAGGTCTAGTATTCATTTAACATTAATTTTCATTTGTCAACTTGACTTGGCACTATTTTCATAAAAGACCTCTCACAATTGAATTAAAATCTAACTTGTATGGTATTTTTTGTTGTTCAAACTAGCTTGTAGACATGCTTTCATTAAAATGAGTATATTAATCCATTTGTCATTACTATAATTAAATGTCTGAGACAGGCTAAATTTATAAAGCAAAGAGGCTTATTTAGCTCAGATTTGGAGGCTGAAAGTTCAAACACTTTCAGAGCTGGCTCTGGTGGGGGGTCTCCTAATGAGCAGCAGGAGTGCATGTGGAAGGAAGAACTCACATCTCCAAACAAGAAGCAAGAGAGACTCAGGGTGTAGACTCAGATTTCTGTGACCACTCGCTCTCAGGGGGACTTGCTCCAGTGGACCAGTGTTTTCTTCTGAAGACAGCACCCCAAGGACCTAAGCACCTCTCATAGGCCTGGTCTCTCCGTGGTCCACACCATCTCCCCACATGGCCTCCCTGGGAACCAGGCCCCTGACACATGACCTTTGGGGAAATGGGGGGTGGTAATAATAAATGGTGGAATGAGACAGACATCATTACCCTATATACATGTATGATTACATGAATTGTGTGAATCTACATCATGCACAACCACAGAAGCAAAGAGTTGTACCCCATTTGTGTACAATTAATCAAAATGAAGTCTGTGAAACTTGAAAAAAATAATAATTAATAAAAAAAGTCTCATCTTCCACAGAAGACCCTCAACAACATCTTTTGGATTCATCTTGTATGTCTCCAATGACAAGAAACTTACTCTCCTCCAAGAGCCCATTCTGTGTTTCTCAATCAAGGAATGCTGGATCCCATGAGGTGCTTTAAGGGACCCTAGGGAATCCTTTGGACTTGCCATGCTCAAGGTAAAGAAAGGAGCACATATTGTGAAAATAACTTCTATTTGTAATTCTTCATTAGATGATGACAATCACATGATTTTTTTTTTTTGGAACGGAGATTGAACCCAAGGTGCTTAATTACTGAGACACATCTCCAGCCCCTTCAATTTTTTTTTTTTTTAATTTTGAGACAGGGTCTTACTAAGGTGCTTAGGGCCTCCATCTTATGATCCTCCTGTCTCAGCCTCTGGAGTCACTGGTATTACAGGTGTGCACCACCATGCTCAGCAAAGTCATGTAATTTTGGCAGTCAAACATTTGGCTCTGATTATTATCCTCAGCCAGGACCCTGTTGCTCACTGGCGTGGCCAAACAGCACTGGGAGGGGGCAGTGAATCTCACAGTCCACCTCCAGTGGTGCTGGAGATAGAAGTTTGGGCTGGGAAACCAGCCCAGTATTTGGAGTTGGTCCCAAAGGTTCTTGTCTCCTTGTCATTCATCCCCAGTTTCATCTTCACTGTGACAGGTATTATTTTCCTGTGGCTCAAATATGATGGTCTTTACTGAACTAAGTGAAGCTGGAAGATGCCAGACCAAGGAATCATAGATGAAACTCCAGGATTTGGTCATCATACCATCCGCTCAGGTCCTGGCTCTGCCACCGCAGAGGTGGTCATTTGTGTCTTGGAACATATTTTACCATAATTGACCTACTTGGTCAAAAACACTCAGAAAATGTTAAATGTAACTTTAGTTGCAATGAAAAATCCCAACATTTTCACAGAGTCAAATTTTATTCAAAGAAACAGGAAAGGTTCAAGTCAGCCAAACACAATGCATGCCTTTGTGTGGGAAGCGGAGGGGGTGGCATGTGTATGTGTTTGATTTTTTTTTTTGCTACCTATGATTATATTTTTGGGTCAGTGCAGCCCTGGAGTAAAGAGCATAGCTGTCAGTGTGAGGTGAATTCTTTGCATGGTTATGAAGGGCCAGAGATGTAGCAGGAGAGTTCGTGGAAATGTGAGGTCATAAAAGAGATTTTCCACATTTGGTGATTTTTTTTTTTTTTTAACTTCAAGAACCAGATGATTTGGTGTTTCCCTAACATACTGCTAGTCTTCAGAGTGACAGTGCTTTTGAAATAATTTTTTGTAAATTTCCGTAGATTCAGTGTGACAAAGAACGGCCATTTATTACAAGCCACGGGTTGCCATTCCACAAGGCTGCCGTGCTGTGACGTGCCAAGGCTTAGCCAGGATTTATGAAGAAGCAGTTCATTTATTTCATTTGACTGTGTGACGGCCACGGTGATGGCTCCCAAAGAAGACCCTGTGCTAATTACTGGAGCCTTAGAGTGTCACCTTACAAGGGAGAAGGGATTTAGCTGCTATGAATAAATCCAGGATGTCAAGATTTGCCTAGATTCCTGAGTGTGATCACAAGGGTCCTTTAAACCTTTCCTGTAATCAGAGGGATATGGAAATATGGAAGGACAGTTATGCACCACTGCTTCATTTGAAAATGAAGTTTTCCAGGAGCTGGAATGAGTGAGGGGAGGGATTCTTCCCTAGTCGTCAGAGGGGAAATGCAGCCCAGCCCATGGGTTGATTTTAAGAACCATGCTGGCCTTGTGAACTACAGAACTTGGAGGTAGCACATTTACATTGTCTTTACCACTAAGTTAGTGGTAACTGCTAGAGTAGCAGTCAGAATGCAGACTGGATATTTCAGGAGCCACAAAATGATAAATCAGTTATTGCTGGGTGCTGAATGCCTATAATCCCAGAGGCTTAGGAGGCTGATGCAGGAGCATCACAAGTTCAAGGCTCAGCGACTTAGAGAGGCTCTAAGCAACTTAGTGAGACTCTGTCTCAAAATTTTAAAATGGCTGGGGATGTGGTTCAGTAGTTAAGGGCCCCTGGGTTCAATCCTTGGTACAAAAAATATTTTTAAAATATTAGTTCTTGTTAGAGCCAGGGATGGGTTTTCAAAGAAAATAATGAAGTTCCAGTGTGGTCCTATCTGAGTTTCCTAGAGACACCAGACATTCACTTTGTATCTTATATCTTCTCGTTTGCCATTTTAGCAAGCATTTGAATTTGAAGCACTATCCAAGTAAAGCAAAACCCTTTTTTCACTCTGGTCTTAGCCTGCAGCAAATCCCAATGGATCTGGGATCCTACCTGTGCAGTGTCTACGTGTTGAATGAATGAACTAAATTAGGAGGGGTCTGACAGAAGTGTGAGTGGCTCCTAGTCTCATGTGCAGGCTGTGATAGGATTTGCTGGGGGGATCACGGGTAGAGGAGAAAGGCAGCCACAGACACCAGGGCTGGGCAGATGCATGTTCTTTCTGTTATCTGCTCAGGTTTTGCCCTTCTCAGGAATGGGGTGTAAACGTGTGGCAGTTTAGAATTTTTCCTTCTGACTCAAGGCAGAAAAGTCCAAGTCAGAGAGTAAGGGATGCTGAAGGGCAGCCAAGGGGATGCTCTGATAATTATAGATGTCCAGTGTCCACAATTTAGAGTGCTGTGAATGACCATTGTCATAGAGCTAGAAAAATAGAGTGGCAAGAACTACTGGTTTCTTGAATTAGATTCCCTAGATTGACCTACCTTCCCCCATCTCACAAATGATCCGTGATCTAGTAATATTGTTCCAACACATACCTCACAGGTCCCATTGCTCTCGGACCATTGAACTGGTGAGATAGCTATAAAAACAAGCCATTAAAAGAAAAAAGGAATTTCAATGCAAATGGACCCACCCTATTATCAGTCCTTAAAATTAAGTTCATGTTGGGTACTAAGCATTTTTTAAGTTCAAATCACCGTGCAAGGTACCGTGGGGAGAATCAACCTCACCTTCTCTGGATGAACTCTATGATAAGACGTCAGAAACAGTGGGCTCTGGAGGTGTGGCTGCTCCCTCACCTATCATGAGCACTGAGCACCTGCTGCTGGCTGGCATTGTTGTGGGCATTTGGAAAAGAGGAAGGGACATGATAGCCAAGGCCCCCAAATTCATGGAGCCTACGGTAGAGTGTCCTGGGAAACAAAAAGATGTTTAGCATGAAGGAGAAGAGATGGTAAAATCAGCTCTGCTGGAAGGATGGGAGACTTAAGTTGAAGGCGGCATCTGAGCCCCAATCTGTGACATGGAGGACTGTGACAGGTGCAGATGAGTCATGTGGGAGACGAGGACCTTCTGAAGGTCAGAAAAACACTAGGGTATCTTCAGAGAATTATGCGGAGCACACAGTGGCCAAAGAATCAAGCACGTTGACTTCCAAGACCACAGCACAGTGTTATCTTTACGTAAAATATTAGGGACTTAGGTTGAACAGTGCTGAGTTGGCAACTTCAAATTTTCCATATTCTAAATTATACAATCTTTGAAAATGAAATCACATGTGGGAATGTATTTAGCACATTGTGGGAAATACACTTGCAATTTATTAACTCTCCAATGATAACAACAAATTTTAAAACAATATGATATTAATCAGTTTTTGCTAAGGTTTTGGGCTGAGAAACCAAAGATCCATGATCTATCACAAAATAACTTGCATTTCTCGTTTGTCTTGCATATCATGCAATGGTTGCCACTTGGGGTTGCCTTTGCTCTGTATGTTCCTATCCTGCCAAGCATCCAGGCTGAAGGAGCTACCACTATCTGAGATATGGGATGCTCCAGGTACAGGGGAAAAGTAGTGGTGGGCAAAGCAGCAATGAAATTATGGCTTCCCAAGGACTGTGGGATTCCTGACTTCCATCATGTTCCACAGGTTAGCGCACATCATGTAATGAAGCCTGCTGTCTATGGAGCAAAGTCTACGCTTCCAAATGGGAAGCATTATAAGTCACAGAGAATGACCAGGGATGAAGGAAAGGACTTGGGAGCAACAATACTACCTAAGCAGTTACACTTAGCCTCGGTGTAACTTGGATTCTGTGTAACAGAGAACAGAGAGGTGCTTTGTTGAAGTCAAGCTGAGAAGGGAAACCCCCAAATTTTGTACAATTCAATGAGAAAACCTAAAGAATGTTGCTGTCATAGTACGGGGTCTAATTCCAGAGTCAGTTGTCCTGAAGATTTATAGAATCTGGCCGATGCAGAGGTTGTAATTCATTCATAAATTCAGAGAGGTACAGAGCCTATGAAAGCTCTGGTTTGGGGATGTTCATGTCACTTGGTAAAATTCTTCAAATAGAAATGTGAGTGTCTTCAATACATATTTATAGTCAAACAAGAATATCTTACACTCGTCTGAGAACTCAAAATATGCACTTTTTTTTTTTTTTTTCTTTTTGAGTAAGAAGCCCTCAAGGCCAGTCTCTATTCTGAGCCAGAATAAAATTGCTCGAGAGCATTGAGAGACCTGACGCTGACATTTGTGCAGCAGCTCTCAGGACCAGATTCGGGTTTCAGGGGCTCTCAGATTTCTGCAGTCCAGGTACTAAGGACAAATTTTGTCTCCTTTTCTTCTCCAGGGTGACAGGTTGGACTGGGTGGAGCTCCTGTGTGATCCATGACTGTTCTCTTTAGTTAAATGAAGCATTTACGGATAACATGGGCAACTTTTCAAAGTTAGTTATTAACTGATCACACCACCCTGGCCCCTGCTCGACTTTCTCACAAGTAGACGTCCATCATCCGCTCAAAGCAGTGAGCACCATCTGGCCTTAAATTTGGTGTGACTCTCCCTAGGTGGCTATTCCTGCCATTCATAGCATTTGACTAAAAAAACGTTTGGGGGAAACCTAGTTGCTCAAGAAGCGGATCTGTTGATTTTTAAAGTTTTTCTACAAAGATGAAGACTGTTTCCAACCATGCTGCGGCGAGGCAGAGTGTTTTTACAGAATACTTAGCTCCATGAACTCTCTGAACTGCTGTGGTCCCTCTGGAGGTTGAAGCTTTTGACAAAGTATAGACCAAATAATTAAACGGTGGTTTTTGATGCCCTTCTCCCTCCCAACTTCCATCAAGTTGGGATTTGCAAGTCGATGTAATATTTCTATATTGTGTAGTGTATTTTAATTAGAATCACAATGCTGTATAAGATTGAGCAAATTGTGTTCCATTTGAAGAATTAAGGAATTACACAGGCTTGCCAGCATGATCTGAAATTCTAATTCCAAACTCTGCTCTGAATACCAGCTGCACAGAATTCTTATTGTCCATCAAATACCACCTGGAAGTATTTATCACAGCAGAAGGAGGATGCTTCTCATATCTTTTTGGAAGGATGCATTTATTAAAATTGGCTTCTTTTGATATTGTCCACACTTACAATAAATGGCATCTATGGAAGTTCTGTAATCAGAAATGCAGAACCGATGACAGTGTTTTAGTGACCATGGAAAAGACCTCCCCCTCCAAGATTTCATTTCAGTGGTAAATCAATGTTTTAAGAACCAAAGAGAAACAGAAGCAGTAGAGATTTGGCAAAGAGCCCCATTTATCATCCAACATCTCAAAAGAAAACAGTTCAAAAATGTTTTCTCTTTCTGGAAGGATCAACAGTTGATCTGGGCCAGGAAGTCCTGAGCAAATTCAACAAAACGAGTTCCGGAAGAGAAAGCACAGTGACTTCTTCAGGTGGAATTTCTGGTTTTCGTGGCTTTTTCTTCTACATTTCAACAGCTTTTAGAAACTGGCATGAGTATTTCTAAAGATGAACACAGTAGGGTCTTGGACCCAGAGGGAAGCTTGATAATCTGTGTCCTGTCCTGAAAGGGCAGCCTACATAATTCCTATTCTAGAACTGGTCATCCACCCAGGTAGAAGGGCGGTTTTCCAGCTTTCCTTAGAATCTATTTTTTTGTTTAACAGACTTGAAGTGGAAATCAAGGAAATAGATTAACTTCTCAACCTATGTCCACCATGATGATATGATAATGACTGAAGTCAGTTCCTTCTGAATCCTGATGTTATCTCCATCCCTCCATCCCTCCTCTCCTGTCCTTTTTCCCTCTTTCCAATAATATTTTCTGAGCATCTGCTAAGTACCAGGAGTTCTTCTAGGCATTTGGAAGATGCTAGTGAATAGAAGAGACGTGCAGCATCACTGTCCTGGAAAACTCATTCTAGTGGGTGGAGACAAAGTGAAGAATAAACCTAACAATTCCACTTGGCAGGTAGCTCCTGGGGAGGTCATCCTGAAACAGGAAGCAGGCAAGTGGCTGTGGAGTGTGAACTCGGTGGCTCTCTCCTTGCCAGATGTGCATGCATCATGGCACCTAGATTACCCTCTTTCCATAGGCACCTTGCTCATTTCTTCTTGTCTCATGGTAATAGAGAATTGCCCCATGATCCCTTTACTCTGTGCAGCAAAACCATTTTCTCTATTTCCTTGGTGGTTGGTAATCCAGAAAGAATTACAAACTGCAGCTAATTATTGATCATGTCAATATTTGTATCAGATAAGTTGTAACAAAATGATGTGAAATCATGGGAAAGGTAAGATCAATGTTTAGTACTTCCCATTATGTACTCTCCAAGACATGATGATCAACAAAAAGGAACGGACGGTCCTCTGGGAAGGCAACCTCCCCACCCCAAGAGGCACTCAAGAATAACTCGACTGTAATGATATATTGAGCAAGTGTTCATTTTCTCCAATCTTCAAGTACATCTTGAGGACCTGCTGTGTGTTTTATGCTCCGGGCTCACAGTGAGTAAAGAAGATGTGTAGAACCTGTCGTGAAGGATTCTGAGTCCTCATAGAGATGGAGAAAACAACATGAAGTCAATTAAAAGAAGGACTATGGAAGAAACAAGGGATACAGCAGACACTAATCAGGGTGACTGACAAAGCAGTCCTTTCAGGGGAAACCTCCAGGAGGTGGTGGCTTGTAAATATTATCCCCTAAGAAAAGGAAGAATCTGTCATAGATGTGGAAGGTGGGGACAAGTGTCCCGGCAGAGGGAGAGCAAGTACAGAGAGTGGAGGGCAGGGACCTTGGTGTGTTTGGGGAACTGAAATAACAAGAGGGGGAGGTGACTGGAATGAGGCCACAAGAAAGCCTTTGAGAAGCAAAGGCTGGGCTAAGAGGAAATAAGGTATTAAATACATGTGGCTAAAATGCACAGAAAACCTTGGGGCAGCAGAAAGAGAGGGTAATGAAATGCGAGTGTCCCTGGCCCTGCCCCTTTCTGTTCACATGCCTCCCCCTCTGACGGAAAGAACTTTCAACCTCATTTCATCTACCATTTTGTTTTAGTTCTAGTGGTTGCCTCTGCATAATTAAGGAATATGCTCTCTGGGCTATTTATCAAGTTCATAGAAAATCTATTGATTTTCTTCAAGAGCAGGGTGGTAGGCAGAATCGTGGCTGTCCAAGGATACACACATCCAATATGCCCAGTAGCTGTGGATGTGTCACGTGACCCAGGAAAGGGAGTAAGGATGATAAGCCGATGACCTTAAATGGCAAGATTCTTCTGGATTAGCTGGGAGAATGCAATCTAATTTCCAGGATCCTTGAAAGCAGGAGGCAGAGTGATAGGCAGATGTGGCAAGAAGGGAATAATGGTCAGATGGTGCAATGTCCCTGTTTGCAGATGGAAGAGGGAGGGCCCAGAGGCAGAGAATGTGGTCGCCTTCTGGAAGCTAGACAGGGAGAAAAGGTGGAGAAATGGATTCTCCCTTCCAGCCTCCAGAAAGAGATATGGCAGCAGACTGCTTGGTATCAACCCAGGGAGACTCAATCTGAAGCTGTAACCTACAGCAGTGTCAAGGAATAAACCCGTGCTTCACTTGACCAGTTCTGGGTTGTTAGAGCAGCGGAAGAAAATTAACTCGAGTAGGTAACAATTAGCTCAATGTTACACCAGGCTCCTCCACACCAGCCGTCTATTACAGAGACGGCTCTTTCAACTGCTGCTTCTGAGTTCAAGGATGTGACTTCTTTATGTCTACTTATGTCTTGACACTTTCCCTCACAGGATCAATAGATGTCCTCCCTGCATTCTCCCTATCCAGCCATTTCCTTTGGTTCATTTTTGAAATGTTTTGAATCATTTCAATGATTGAATCTCTGCTTAGGGCATCTGCGTACAGAATTGGATTGATTTAATTTGCTGTGCTCCTCAATTGGATAAGCGGTACCATTATTAGCCTAAGACTTTTACTTTTTAATCCCTTTTTGTGGCATCTTTATTTTTATTGCCAGTTCCGTCCTTTCTCTGCTTTATGCCCCTAATTCACAGTTTTAATGTCCTTCCAATATGTATGTGTTCTGTTGTGTTGCTTTAGAAACATATTGATTGTATCGTAGTTTAGACCTCATTCTGAATATGGCTTGTTTCCCTCAAGATTATGTGTCTGGAATCTACCTACAGTAACACAGAGATTTGTTTTATTGCTTTTACTGCTATGTGGTATTTGGCTTCCTAAATTTGGCAAATTTCATTCCCCCATTCACTTTGATGAATGTGTAGTTTGTTTCCAGTGTCTGGCCATGGAAAGAAGTGTGAACCACACATCATCCCGTACCCATGGGGCACTTTTGATTCTGTCCAAGGCTGTCACCAGACATGGAATGCAGTGCCAATTGACCTTGCAAAGAGCAGAGTGTAAGGATCTGCATTTCTCAAAGTCTCAGGAACACGGCTATTTAAAAATATGCTGTAGAAATTGTGGTATTTTACGACGCTCCTCTCAATGATCACTATTAAAGTTCCTAACATCTCTTTCTAGGCTGATTTGTTCTGTTTTTCTGTGAAATGTGTGTTTACATTCTCTGCGTGTGCTTCTATATTGAGCTTTGTTGTTGTTGATACTTAGGACATTTTTTTTGGGGGGGGGTGCTGGGGATCGATCCCAGGGCCTTGTGCTTGCAAGGCAGGCACTCTACCAACTGAGCTATATCCCCAGCCCTAGGACAATTTTATATTGTCTAATACCTTATAAAATATTCATTTCACAAAGATCCTCTGAAGGCCTGCCGCAAAACTTTAATTTGACCGTGTCTCAGGCAGCTGCGGCACAAAATATCGATACTTCTAGCACATCTGTGAGTCCCTTCTTCTAGGGTCATGGGTTCTTTTCTTCAGACTGACTTTGGAAATCTGTTCTTCCCCTAACGTCACACACTTTCATCCAGTAGTTTCTCCTAATCTTGAAGAGCTTCACTTTCACAAGGATAGGTGTTCGTTCTCTGAAATATATTTTTACCTATATTGGGAGGATGGAGCTAATAGTCCTCAAAATGATGAATTTATTTTTCTGCACCTTTCGCCACACACTAAATTGTCACAAACTTAGCCCCCTATTCAGCTCTATCGATATATTGCTTTTTGTTCTGGTGTCAAATGTCTCCTATTTTTATTACTATGACATTGTAAGTTCCCTTTGATAGTTTGATTTCAAGATTTCAATGCTTTCAGAACTTTACTGATCTAATCATTTATCAATGTATTCTATATTAATAGCACGTCAAATTCTCAAGAACTGAGATCAGATTTTATTTGGAATTACATTCAATTTTAGATTAATTGAAGCCTACAAATTAACCCACATATTATCTTTATAGTGTGGAGTCTTCCTTACACAAACATGGAATATCTTTGCATTTATTAAGGTATCTTTTATGTCCTTTAATAAAATCTCACAATGTATTTCATAAATATTTTACATAACGTTGGCTGTTTTCTTGATACTTTAACATTAATTCTGTCACTGTGATGTTTTTAAATTGGTGGATTTATTTTTGTTGGGAGTGTTCAAGGTGAACTCTTCCATAAGTTTCAATGTCATGGTTCTCGGTAGGAAAGACACCCAAATGCCAAGGGCAGGATGTGAGATCCAAAGTGCAGTATGATCTTTACCTTTCAAAAGCCTTGCATGGTAACTGACTGTCTTGGACAACTGTGTGTGAACTGCTGGGCACAACTTCTGAAAGTGCATCGACATTTTGTGGTTGATTTTAAGGAAGTAGGACTTCAAAATGCACCTTTTGAACTTCTAATCTAGGCCCAAATGAAAATTGGCAAATAGCTAAACTCTGGTGGAATTATTTATCATTACAAAATTATCAGGAGAGATTTTTGTATCATAATGTGGATTTTGAAAGTTTGTTAAAACTTCATACTTCAGCAAGGTGACTTTGGGAAAATATATTCATCACTGTTGGATTTGTTTGTGTCTTAGACAAATTTTCTACTTCTCTATTTCTC
Source organism: Glaucomys volans (assembly GCA_020662805.1). Taxonomy (NCBI): domain Eukaryota; kingdom Metazoa; phylum Chordata; class Mammalia; order Rodentia; family Sciuridae; genus Glaucomys; species Glaucomys volans. Next base: position 211,709 of record JAJEJO010005136.1, on the reverse strand, counting down.
AGATCAATTTTGAGTGTTCATTGTTAATCAAGAAAATTACCCATTTTGTCTAAGTTTTCAAATTTATTGACAGATAAAAAGAAGTGTTCTTTTGTTTCCCATCGCACATAGCATTTTAAAGCCCTATGTTACTGATTTCAAATTTTACTGCAAAGTGATCTAATAGCATAGTCTTTATCATTTCAGATCTTGAACATTGTTGAGCATTCTGCTGTGACATAACACACCGTTGATTTTAAAAACGTGTGTTTTATCAGTGTGTTCTTTCTGTTAGCAAGGTAAGAAACTCCAGTTTTTTTATCATGGTATTTGAATCATATTGTTGCTTATTTTTTGTTCCTATGCCTAAAAACTTCTGAAGGGATTGCTCTGTGGTGCACGGCATGTAGGCAGGAGCTGTCTTGCTGCATACCATGAAAGGGGAAGGAAGCTTAATGTGTGTGCAGTCGAAGAGGGCTGGCAGTGGCCGAGAAGGTAGCACTGTCATTACTGCCTCGCTGTGTCAGTGTCCAGCATGAGTTTCAAGTACACAAAAGATGGAATAGAATTAGCCTCACTTCTAAAAGAGTCCACACTCTAGGCTTTGAGGATAGCAGGAAGGCTAAACTCAACTTCAAAATAACATAAAACAGGCAATAACAGGTGTTGGTGAGGATGTGGGGAAAAGGGTACACTCATACATTGCTGGTGGGAGTGCAAGTTGGTGCAGCCACTCTGGAAAGCAGTGTGGAGATTCCTTAGAAAACTTGGAATGGATCCACCATTTGACCCTGCTATCCCACTCCTTGGCTTATACCCAAAGGACTTAAAATCAGATTGCCTCAGTGATGCAGCCACATCAATGTTCATAGCTGCTCAATTCACAATAGCTAGATTGTGGAACCAACCTAGATGCCCTTCAATAGATGAATGGATAAAGAAACTGTGGTATACATACACAATGGAATATTATTTAGCCATAAAGAAGAATAAAATTATGGCCTTTGTAGGTAAATGGATGATGTTGACTGTTATGCTAAGTGAGATCAGCCAATCCCAAAAATCCAAAGGCTGAATGGTCTCTCTGATAAATGAATGATGATGCATAATGCGGGGGGGAAGGGCGGCAAGAATGGAGGAAGGATAGATGGCATAGAGGGAAGGGAGGGGTGGGGTCAGGGTGGGGGGGGTAAGAATAATAACAGAATGTGTGACAGACATCATTGCCCTGTGTACATGTATGAATGTACAGATGGTGTGACTCTACTTTGTGGACAACCAGAGAAGCAATAGCTGTGCTCCATTTGCGCTCAATGAATCAATAAGCAAATAAAAATAAATAAATAAATAAATAATAAAAAATAACATAAAACCATATGACCCAAATATATCATTATTTCTTATGAATAGTTAATTTTGAAATTTGGGGAAGGAAAAGGGCAATTGACATTGGAATTTGAGGGTCTAGACCTTAAGAGAAGTCTAGGTTATTAAACAGGCCTTTGGAAAGAGTAAGTGCAATCAGGGAGAGGAGAGATGTGAGTCAGAGTGGAAACAGAGAGAAGGGAAGATACAAAGCTGCCAGGGAGGGTGAGTTAGAATCATTTGTGCAGAGATGGCTCAGTATCTGAGCAGAATCCCATTTAAATAGGCATGGCCCAGGAACCAAATAGTTTTTGAAAACTAATTTAGCTCCTTTATAAATTTTTTTTTTTTTAAAAAAGCAAGTCATGATCATCGAGTTAGTTTTCAAAAGTGTATTGATTAAAGGGGGAGTGGAAGACATCCTAACAATTGGGAGGTAGGATATCAAAGGTGTAAGTGGCAGGCTGCGATGTTCTATCTGGTTCTGAATCATGGCAGTTGCTGGAAAGAGGAGGCCAGATTGCTTCTTCACACTATTATTTTTAAAGGCTTATGAAAGAATATTAAGTCCTAGTAGCATAAGAATACATTTGCTACTTTGAGGCTCCAAAGTAGCATTTTATAAAACACATATCACATTATTTATGTTTTAAAGAAAATAGTTAACAAGGTATTGTAGCAGGACCCACACCTGTAATCCCAGTGAGGTTGAGGCAAGAAGATATCAAGTTCAAAGCCAGTCCCAGCAACTTAGTGAGGTCCTAAGCAACTTAGGGAGACCCTGTCTCAAGATAAATCAAATAAAATAATAAAATAAAATAAAATAGCCCGGGATGTTGCACAGTGGTTAAGCACCCCTGAGTTCAGTCCCTAGTACCAAAAGAAAAAACCAACCAACAAACAAACAAACAAATCCCATTGCATCAGCAATCTCCTCCCCCAAGTGATTTAATAAATAACATCACCACACAAAGCAGAGAGGCTCAATAAAGCTACTAATTTTTTTAGTTTACTACTAAATTTTAACCTGTGAGTAATAAAACACCATTTTGATTTTTAGTAGTAGCATGAAAAGAAGGAAAACATCTTTCCCAAATATTTAGTATTGAAACAGGGGAGAACTCATTTGAAAAATTGAAGTTCACAAAGGAAAATTGCCAAATTGGACAGAAGAGCTACTTCTGCTGCGTCGTTAGGCTGAAGTCTGTTGGTTTGGTGTGTCCTGGGAGGCAGGGCCTCTCCTCACTAAAGAATGTGAAGCTTCCCCAGCCCCTTGTTTATAAAAGTCAGACAGGGCTGAGTTCTTTTGCAAGGGGGGGATATAATCATCTTCAGAAGGATGAAAGTATGTAAACAAGGCATCTACTTCTTCAAAGTCTACAAGTTCTTCCTTTTTCTGAGTCAATTTTCTCAGCTTGAAACTTTTTGTCTTCTGCCAGGAGTCAGAAGTCTTGGAAGGAGAAAGAAAAGCTAATAAACCACAATGTCACTACAACCTGGACAACTGGATGTGGCCTGAGACTCGTGACCAGATAAATGTGTCCTTAGGAAATTCTACCACGGAGGTACAGCTTTCAAGATTGCTTACTTCATTATAATTCATTTCTGTAAGTTGTTTCTTTTTTTTTAAATGGAGAGTTCTCTCATAGAAATCTCTTATGTTTTACTGCCTCTATGATGAACGGAGATGAGTTTTGCATTTGCAAAATTAAATTACTTTCCCTAAGTATTTCTTAATTTTCATGCAGATGCCACTGAAAATTCTAAGAGGGAGGAAAGTTGTTAGCTGCACTTTAAATACCAGAAAATCTCTGTGCAGGAAGGAGAAGGGAAGAGGGTGAAATTAACTTTCTTTTTAAAATTGCACACAGGGGTGTTCCTTTTGCAGAACACACATCTGGAGAATAAGTACCTAAGGGGATGAGGATTTCATAGTTCAGATTTTGAACGTTTTTAGTGTCAATCTTTGGGATCAATATCATCTACTCAGGAAGAGTAAAAGTGGAATTAAAAATGAAATGTGAAAAGCAGCACCATCATGAGAACAAGATCCTGAGCCCATCTCAAGCTCATTTCAGAGAATGAGAAACTTCCCAATTACTTTTTCTTTTTGTAGCATGGGGGATCAAACCCAGGGTCTTATGCATTCTAGGCAAGGGTTCTGCCACTGGGCTACATCCCCAGCCCCTTTCCAACTCTTCTGTAGAGAAGTTGAGATCTATCATGATGCGATGTCTCAGATGTACTTTTTGTTAAAAAAATATTTTTAAATTGTAAATGGGCACATTTACAATTTAAAAATTTAAAAATTTAAAAATAAAATTTATTTTATTTATTTATTTATTTTAATGTGGTGCTGAAGATGTAGCTAACACTGACCTACAACCCCAGCCCTCTCTGATGTACTTTTACTGATTCCATACGCCACTGCCCATCTCTAGAATAGCACTTTCTGGAAATCCTTAACATAATGCTTTAAAAAAAAAAAAAAGAAAAGAAAAAGAAAATCTTTTCTCTTCACACTTTTAGGTTTAGTAACCAACTAGGACCTGCAAATTAATTTGACAAAAGGTAGATTATCAGGAGAAACATTTAGCCATTTGCACACAGGAGCCAACAAAAGAAGTAGCTGACTCATTCCCTGGTTGAAATTAAAGGCTTAGAAGGGAAAGTCAGTAGGGAAAAGGGCAGGGGTGGGGGAATAAATGGTTTCTTTGGTTAGAACAAATAGCTTCTTTAGAAAAGACAAATGGATTTTTAGGAGAACAAATGGGAATTAAGAATGTTTATGGTATAATAAGCTATCACTTACCCCAGTAAGAATGGTTATTATCAAAAAAGACAATAAGTGCTTCATAGGCAAGATGGAGGAACTGAGCTCCCAGCACTGGAGCAGAACAAAAGCAACCGATGTGTACAAGGCGAGAATGGCTGTGCGTGAGCACTGGGAATGCACAGCAGACAAAATGAAATCTGGTAAAATCCAGAAAGTAGACAGAATGACAGCAAGAGAAGTGGAATGCCTCAGCACCTGGCCATCTGGCACCTTCCAAGGGTTAAAGGTAAAACCGAGTCAGTGGAGGTCAGAAGGCTGTATCCTGAAGACAACTTAAGGAACTAAGTGACCTGGAATGGGCACAGCAAGCTAGCTTTATAGACAAAGTTCACAGCATCTCTCAGCAAACTCTCTGAGTGCTACCACCAGGGTCATCTTGAGATGGATTCCACTGTCAGATACTATGTTCTGTGAATCAGAAAACCCAGCATAATCACAGCTCAGGTATCCCATGGACATTCTGATGCACTGACTGGGCAGGTGGCAGCCACAGGAGCGTTTTGGCTTGGGGGAGTGTATATAACAGAACTTTGCAGAGAAGTTTGCACTGTGGGAAGTGTAGGCAGTGACAGGGAGGGGAGTGGAAGGAGCTGCCCTCTGGGATCAGCAGTGTGGCCAACCTGTCCTCTGTGGGTAGAAGCAACTCTAGTTGTGAGTACATTCATGCAGGGGCCAGGTCTGAAGATATGATTGACCATAGAAGATCTCTTGGTTGCCACAAGTTGCTGTCATCAATGCCTGTGGAAATGCCCAACTCCTGATGGGGTCACCACTCCCACAGTAAGAGTAACTACAGAGGGTACATCCCATTTACTCTGCTGCCAATATGACATCTCCCTGAAGTACCATGGCATCCCACTCATACAAGAACTGCAGAGACAGTGGACTTCTCTTACTCCAATATGATGAGCTACGTGCCCAAACCCATGAATCACAGCCAAAGAAGCTACAAGGAGATTATACCTCTGAGTTTAGTTGGAAATAAACTAAACATAAAGCAACAAACTGTAACTCCAATATACATTGGCCAAAGAAAGCCACATACCAAGAGGGCTATTGCATAAAAGCATAAGAGAATCCATGAAAACATATGAACAAATCTCAACATAGAAACACAAGAATTATGAAAAAATAATTTAATATGAAACTCTCTGAAGCTCCTAGCTTCATAGTAACAGATTACACAGATATAAAGTAGATAAAACTCTGGACAAAGAATTCAAAAGATGATTTTTTTAGAAAATTCAATGAAATCCAAAAGAGCAGATGAATGAAAGACAATGCTAAATATGAAAGAGCTATTCAATAAAGGTAGAGAGATTTTAATAAAGAATCAAACAGAAATCTTGAAAATAAAATGTTCTATAAGTCAAGTGAAAAGTTCAATTGAAATCCTCAACCACAAATTAGTTAAAGCAGAAGAAAAATATTTAAGGGCTTGAAGACAAGTTTGTTGAAATATTATATTCAGATAGCAATAATGAAAAAACAAAGAATGAAGAAACAAAATATCTGGGACACTGTTAAAAGATGAAACATCTGCATAATTGGCATACCAGAGGGAGAGGAGCTATATCTTGAAGGCATAGGACACCTATTCAGTAAAATAATAGCAGAAAATATTCCAAACCTTGGAAAAAACATAGACATCCAGGTATAGGATATATTTAGGACCTCAAATAGACATGTTCAGAAAATAAAAACTCTCCACAACATTTTAAAAAGTAAAAAGTACACAACAAAGAGAAATACCAAGTCATATTTAAAGTTTACCTCATTAGACTAACAGCAGATTTCTCAATAGAAACTTTAAATCCAAGGAATAATATATTTCAACTACTGACAATAGCTGCCAATCAAGATCAATATACCCAGCAAGGTTATCCTTCAGAATCAAATAAGAAATAAAGACCTTCCCAGATAAACAACAACTACAGGAATTCATGGCCACTCAACCAGCACTACAGAAGATACTTAAGGGAATCCTATGCTCAGAAGAGAAAGATAAACACTCTCATGAGAGTATGTGAAAGAATCAATCTCATTAGAAGAGTAGACATAAAAATGAGAAATAGGAAAGAGTCAAACATTATCAGTACAGTAAATGGTCAAATGTCTATGATGATCAAGAGAAGAAACAATCATAGAATATTTAATACTGCCAGAAAAAAATTAAAAAATGGCAGGAAGAAGTACATATCTTTCAATAACTCTGAATATAAAAGGTGTTAATGCTCTTAATTAAAAATGGACTTAATTAAAAGATACAGATTGGCTGAATGGATTAGAAAACAAGACTCAATAATATGCTGTATAGAAGAAACTCAATTCACCTGAAGAGGCATATGTAGAATGAAAATGAAAGGAAGGAAAAATATATTCCAAATAAATAGACTCCTACGGCAAGCAGGAGTAGCCATTTCTTACATACATTTATATGTATTTCTTATTTACAACAAAACAGATTTCAAGACAAAATCAGAAGAGACAAAGAAGATCACTATATATTGATCAAGGGAATAGTATTAAGATGTAACAATTATAAATACATATGCAATAAATGTTAAAACAGTTTTATAAACCAAACACTAAGAGACTTGATCTCCAGTGCAGCAATGTCCAGAGATGGGACTTTTGGGAAATGATTGGATCATGAAGACTCTAACCTCATGTTATGATATGGATCTGAAGTGGCCTCCAGAAAGCTCATATGGCAATTCAGGAATGTTTAGAGGTGAAATTATGAGGTTCTGAGACCTGTAATATAATCAGTAGACTAATCCATTTGATAGATTAACAATTTCAGTGATTACTGGGAGGTAACTGTAGGCAGGTGGGGTGTAACTAGAGGAAGCAGGTCTGGGGTGGGGAGTGTACTCTTGGGATTATTTCTTTTTCCTGGGTTCTTCCACTCTTTCTCTCTGCTACCCAGCTGCCATGAACTGAGCAGCTTTCTTCTGCCATAATGTTTCTGACTTGTTACCAGTCGACCCTGGCTCTTAAACCATAGGATCAAAGTAAAATTTTCTTCCTCTAAATTGTTCTTATCTGGTATCTTGGTCAGAGCAAGGAAAAGCTGACTAACACGCCTCATCTGCAAATTAATCCATTTAAAGGACTAAACATTTGGGAGAAGGTGGCAACTGGAGGCAACTGGGGCATTGTTGGAAGAAGTAGGTCACTTAGGTCACTGGAAGTGTTCCCTTAAAGATTATATCTTGTGCCTGTCCTCCCACATCTCTTTATTTCTATCTCTGTCTCTGCTTCCTAGCTACCATAATCTGAGTAGGGTAGTTTTTCTTTACCTCAGCCACTCACAAAGATGTTTCTGTCTTGGAGCCAGAAGACTATGACTGAAATATCTGAATCCTTGAATCAAAACAAAGCCTTTCTCCTTCAAATTGTTTCTGTCATGTATTTGGATCATAATGATGAAAAGCTGACTCACATAAATGGAGTACTAGAAATTCTAGCCAAAGCAATCAAGCAAGAGAAAGAAACAAAACAAAAACGGAGGATGTCAATTTATCCTTATCCTTGTTTGCAGATGATATGAATCTATATACATCATCCTAAAGACTTCATCAAAAGATTTTAGAACTGATAAACAAATTCAGGAAAACAGTAGGATACAAAAACCATCATACAAAAAGCAGTAGCTTTGCTATACATCTATAATGAAGTTGCTGAGAAGGAAATGAGGAAAGCAATCCCATTCACAGCAATTGCGCGCGCACACACACACACACACACACACACACAAATACCTAGGAATAAACCAAACCAAGACTGTGGAAGACTTCCATAATGAAGATTACAAGATGCTGATGAAGAAGACACTAGAAGGTGGAAAAACCTTCCATGTTAATGGATTGGGTGAATTAATATTTAAACTGATGCTTGACAGAGTTATCAGAAACATGCATTAGAGAAAGGACAGCCTCTTCAATAAATGCAACTGGGAAAACTGGATACTTGTTTAGAGTACTGAAACTAGACTCCTACACCTCACCCTGCACAAATATCAGCTCAAACTTGATCAAAGACTTGAATGCAAGAGCTAAAACAACAAATGGGCAATTTATCTTAGTAGACACTTCTCAAAAGAAGAAGTAAAAATGACCAATAGTATGTGAATGCTCAATACCTTTAGTCATTGGGGAAATACAAATCAAAATTATATTGAGATTCCACTTAACCCAATTAGAACGGCTAGTATAAAAAAAGACAAATAAAAAAATAACACATGCTGGCAAGGTTACAGAGTTAAAAGAAACCTCATACATTTTTGGTGGGATTATAAATGGATACAGCCACTATGGAGAATATGAATTATGGAAACAGTATAGAGGTTCCTCAAAAAATTAAAACTAAAATGACCACATGATGTAGCAAGCCTCCCTCTGGACATATACCCAAAGGAAACATCTGTCAGACAGACATAGGCAATCCCATGCGTATTGTAGCACTATTCACAATAGCCAGCAAATGGAAATAACCAAAGTGTCCATCAACTGCAGAATGGAGAGAGAAAATGTAGTACACATACACAGTGGAAAGCTATTTGAACATTAAAAACAAAGAATGAAATCCTGTTATTTTAGGCAACATGTTGGAACTGTAGATCGTCATGCTAATAAAAAAAAGGCCAAAGACAAGTACAGTATGACCTGACTCATAGGTGGCATCTAGAAACGTTCATCTCATAGAAGGCAGAGGAGAGTAGAGAGGGAAGAATGAGGAGGCTGTCCAAGAGGTACGAGGTTACAGTTAGGAGTAAGAGTTTCTGGTGTGCTCCAGAACTGGATGCTTCAAACAACAAGAAGAAAGTATATTGGAAGTTTTCACCATAAAGAATTGATTGATGTTTGAGGAGATATGTTCAACTTGATTTAAACATGTACACATATATTGAAACATAGTGTCATCCCATTACTATGCACAATTTTTGTTTTTATATATGAGTTAAAATCTTAAATGAAAAGGCAAGAGTTGTGACAATGTTTGTCTACATATGAATGAGTGGGCTTTCCAAGTTCTTCAGGGTCAGAAGCCTTCCCCCAGGAAGGGGACTTAGGTCAGTTTACTCCTGGTCTCTCTTCTAGGAGAAGCTGCCCCCCAAAAGGAAATTCAGGTGTTGTTCATTTGTCAGAAGTTTCTGCTTTTAGTCAGACAAGGAAAGTTCCAAAAAGGCTTCCTTGTGCCTGTACTGAACCTCAGCTGTCTTGGGCTTAAAATAATCATCACACCAACACTGGGTTTGAAGTGGGACCTACCCAGTGATGAATTCAAGTTTCCAAACTTGAGACTTCAGATGAGCTCACATTAGTCTGATCAGTTAGACCATAAAACTTGTAGAGAATGAAATGCATAACTTAATCTTGAACATCTTTCTTTTGTTTTTACAGACTGCATTTTGATTCATTGTACACAAATGGCGTGCAACAATCTTGAACATCTTAAGCATGAAAAACTCTACCATGGTTTCTCTCTAAGTAAGTTTGCTGTTTAGATGCAAAAATAAACTTTAAACTTTTTCCAGTAAATTATTTACACAAATGGTTATTTAATTAGGCACCAGATTCTGAATAACCAATACGTTATTACATATTGATAAATCAGCCAACATTGAAAATAGCTGACTGATACATTAAACTTGAGAGTTTGATGGGGCCCCTTGTCATATGGCATTCTCTGGCAAACACCTAGATCAATAGCAAACACGGGCAGCGTGAAGTCGGAATGAGATGATTTGCTTCATAGTGTGTATATAATTATTGTGTGCATTGAGATTTTTAGCCAAGTATTTGCCTCTTTTATGGGAAAATGAATAGATCCACTGCTTACACTATAATAAATGAATGTTAGAGTTTTGAAGGGTGAATTTCATTCATTATTCAAATTGGAATTACTCCCTAGAGACCGTATTTCTAAATCATAACAAAAAACAGGGGCAGAGTTAATCAATACATAAAATCATCTTACATATATTGGAGAAACAAATGCCATAGGTAAAGTAATATCAAAATTTACTGACATTTTATACATGGATAGAGCAAAACTAATGGCTTTAGGATTTGTGGGGTTTGGGGGGGATACTCACTTATCAAAGGAAAACTGGCCATAATGTTATATTTTGGATATGGAATGCTCCCCAACAGTTCAAGACTTGGTTGCTAATGCAGTCCTGTCCAGAGGTCGGGCTTCTGGGAAGTGATTGGACCATGGGGACTCTGATCCACAGTGGATTAATCCATTTGATGGATTACTAATTTGAATGGACTACAGGGGGGAGGTGAAAATGTAGGCAATTGGGGCCTAGCTGGAAATAGGTCAATGGAGGTGTGTCCTTGGGGACTTTATCTTGTCCCTGGCCTGTCCTCCCTCCCTCATAAGCAGAGCACCTTTCTTCCATAGCACCCTCAAAACAATGGCGCCTACTGCCTATGGATTAAAACCTCTGAAACCATGAGCCAAAATAAACCTTTCCTCCTCTCAGATATTTTGGTCACAGTGACAAAAAATGACTAATACAAATACCAACATGAGTCAGCTGCATTCTCTGGTTTAAAGCTCCGTGGTTATCCTGCAATGGAAGTGTCAACAGCCCGTAAGTCCTCAAATACCTTGTGCTTTTGTGGCCTTTATGTTCTCAGATGCTTTTTCCAGATGGGAAATGAAAGACTCTCTTTTCCATCTGGATATTTGGTTATTAGAGAGTGGCCCCTATCATTCTGAACTTTGTACCAAAGAATATCATGTTTCCATGGTTAACAGGGAAAAAGCATCCAACTGATGAATCAGTTTAATTAAGATACCCCAAGGTATGGCCACCATCTAATGTGTTTGCTGGTCTGTGGCCAATGAAAACAAACTGCCTGAGTTTTATATTAGTCTGAGCTTTGTGAGATGTGAATTCCTCATGAACTGTCCTTCCAATACCCAGCATGCCATTCTGCTGGACCCACCTTACTTTCTTGGTTTCTTTTCTCTTCCACCCCCTGCATTCTAGTGTGTGCACAGACGTGCACGCACTCACACACACACATTTCTTGTTTTTGTGAAGAACCCCAATGATAAAGAGTCCTCTGTTGTTTCAACAAAACTGTTTTCGAGGCAGCATCATAGAGTCAAACCCTCTGGTTTTCTATTCTGGCTGTTTTACTTAATCATCCTGTGACACTGAGAAACCATCTAACTCCTTCGCTTCTCAGGTTTTCCATCAGTAAAATGTTCATTCATAATAAGCACTCAAAGGACTTTTGAGTATTAAATGAGTGATTATTTGCTCATTAAACTCTAAGTAAGTGCTAGCTAGTATGATCAAGGTTTTTCAGGCCACGTTCAGAATCAAGTTTCATTCTATGACATGGTAATTCTAAATTAAGAAAAAGATGAGCAATGTTTTTCTTGATAAATTGTATTTCCTGATATTTATTTATATTCACAGAAAGCATAAAGTTACTAAAACCATCAGCAATGGACAACAATCAAGGCCAATCTAGTCCCTCCCATGTGAGATACTTGAGTAGGAACTTGATTCAACCAGACTAATAAACTTAGTTCTTTTTATCTATTTATACAGATAGACTGAACAGCTTTTACTTCAAACTATGATATATTTTCTGCATCCCATATTTTGGCAATCTACATTTATGGAAGGATTTATATGAATAAATTAATAGTTTCCCACTGGGTTTATTTAATTGCACTAATAAAAGAGTTGCCATCTCTGATCTGATGCTCTGGGCCAGGTGCTGAGGGGCTTCACTCAGTCCTTCCAGGACCTCAGGGACCAGAGAGTTCTCTCTATTTAACATGACCTTCCTGGGAGCTGAGGGACTTGCCTAAGGTCATACTGCTCATAACTGACAATCAGAACATAAACCCCATTCTGATGTGCTCTGCAGCTGAGACAGCCCTCCACTAGACCCCATTAGGGCCCCTCTTTCCCTTGAACTCTTCTCACAAGCTCCTATCTGCAGTGTTTATTCATGTAAGTAAGGTCTTTCATGATGGTAGTTAAATTTTCATTCCATTTCTTTTCAACAGACATAAAACTCAGTTAAGCCTTTTCTCCAGAGACTAGACAGGAGAGATCTTTTAGAAAACTAGTTTCTAAGAATAAAAACCAAAAAACAAAAAAAAAAAACAACAACCAGTATCATCAATTCTACATTCAGGAAATTTGCCTTCAACATGGAAAGTATTTCTTAAATTAGAAGAAGAGAAACTCGTAGTTTCTGTTTGGTGGAAACCTTCCAAGACGGTATAAATCAACTGTAAGGTGACTTCTTTGGGGGGAATTCTCTGAAGAAACTAAGCAGATGGCAACTTTAATTGGTCAGAGAAGCAACACTATTTATTGCTATAATTTATTCCTCCATGAATCATCCTTTTAGAAATGTAATGAGAGTGAGATGCCAAGATATTCTAATTTGAAGAACTCTAGAATATTCTACTCAGGAAGCTTCTTTCCTTCCACCCTCCACTTGACTTAACAAGCATGGCACAGAAATCTCTCACTGAAAAGGCTTGTTAGGACTCATTGGCTGCGGGGCTGCCTACAGGACTGCTAGTGTAATTTGAAATTCTAGTTAATTGTAGTTTGGCTGTTATTTCCATGCTGGTTAAAATAAAATATTGTAATATATGCTCCTCAAAGGTTTAATAGCAAACATGTAGGCAGCCTCATTTGTCTAACATTCATCTTGTAAACAAGGAAAGGGAGATGTGCCATTGCTGCCATCGTGGCGGGTGGCTGGATCAGGGTGCTCAGGAACCAGATTAATGGATTCCCCTTGAGCACCATGCATTGGGCCCCTGAGCAGCCACTGCAATTAGCACCATCTACCCAGCAGTCGGTCTGGTGTTTGATGGATGGACACCCACACACCCATGTGTGCGTGCGTGCGTGGGGCTGATGCGCTGAAGCATGCAGCATAATTTTCAGTGGGTTTAACACTTGCCTTGATTTTTTTAAAAAAAATCACTTTGATGAGAAGCAAAACATAAAACACCAAAAAGACAGATATATATTTACTTAGTCATCATTCCACCACTTTCTCAAAAATCATGGCTTTAGAAAAAAACATGTCACAGCACAGTGACATTTTACACTGTCACTCCCTATGACGTATTGGAAGAATTATAGCTAACTCAATATTCTAACCGGAGTACAAAAGAAAAATAAAAACCCACAAGCACAGAAATGAAAAAAGCTTGGGTGTAAGTCCTATATCATCAATTATGGATTGATTAATATTGTCGTTATTGGATCAGTAATGTTTACCATTGTCTATTTCTGTGTGGGGGTAGTGAGAAAGTATTTAAAATGTCCACAAAGCAATGACGATGGCTAGTATTTCCTCATTACCTGCTATGTGCCAGGCCCTTCTGTAACACTTTTTACATGGTATCTCACTGAATTCTCACAACCACTCTGTAAATAGTGACTTTTCTCATTTTGTAGATTAGGAAGCTTAAAGACATTGTAAGACAAGTATTAGTCCCCTGGGAAGTGGCTGGTCTAGGAATGGGGCCAGCTCTGTTTGATACTCAAGTCTGCATCTTTAGCTGCTCATCCATCATTGCATTTGCTAAGTCTCAATGTACCCAACCAAAGACTGGAGGCATAACATGTTACCATAATGAATAGACAGGAAAAGAAAAAGGAAAGAAAAAATATGACAAAAAGTCTGGGGACAGTGTTTGTGACATAAGACTACTTATGTACCACTAGGTCACATTTCAGTTAGAAATGGATATTTCTGCAAGTGACAATATACCCGAGTTTGATCGATTAAGCAAATAGAGGTTTAATTTTCTCATAGAACAAAAAGTTCCAGAGGGAAGCAGCCACTGGAATTAGTTCAACAGTTCAATCATGTAAAAGCTGACGTTTTAATGATTCGTTTGGTAATGTCTGATGTTTGCCAAGTAGATGCTGCCACTGCGGATGTAATATCTGCTTTTAGTGATGGAAGGGTACAGGAGAAGCACATCCACTCATCTCCCCCTCTTCTTAGGAAGTTCAGTTGTTGGTGCTCAGGTGATGGAAAGAACTGGGCTCGTTGTTCCCTGTCATTGAGAAAGATGCTGGGAACATGCACTTTGATGCTTTATATTCTTCCAGTTTCTACTGTTGGAGACAGAAGGATGAAGGGTGCTGATTACTTCTCCCCACCCATCACCAGGGAAGCATACATTTCTCAACATTCCCATCTTTTCTATTTTTCAGATTCCTCCCATGGTTAACTGTTACAGCCATTATGGAAAACAATATGGAGATGACCACTCCCCTAAAAAAATAGAACCACTGTGTGATCCTGCGATCTCACTTCTAGATGATATCCAAAGGCTACATAATCATTATCTGGAAGATTTATCTCCAATTCCATGTTCTATGAAGCATTATTCCCAAAAATCAAGTTATAGAAACAAACTCAGTGTCCCTTGATGGATGAATGTATTAAAAAATGTAGTCTATACATACAATGAAATATATTCAGCCTTTACAAAGAGATCCTGCTATTTGCAACAGCATGGAGAAAACTCTAAGACATTATGCTAAGTGAAATAAGTCAGATCTAGAAAGAAAGATGCTGCTTGATCTCATTTATATGTGGAATCTTTAAATTAAAAAAAAAAAAAACAGGCAAAGTCATAGAACCAGAGAAAGCATGGTGCTTACCTAGGTGGGGAGATGGGGGCAATGGGGAGGTGTTGGTCAAAGGATACAAACTTAGAGTTTACCTTCTGGAGCCCTAAGGTACCCCATGGGGACTATAGTTAATGTATTAGATACTTGAAATGTGTTAAGAGACTAGATTTTAAGTATGCTGTACAAAGAGAAGGTAACTGTGAGTTATGGATATGTTAATGAGCCTGATTGTACGGATGATCTGATATACCTATATCAAAACATCATGTGGCACCCTTTGGATATATACAATTTAATTTGTCATTCACACCTTGATAGAGAAGAAAAAAATTTTATCCCAACATTAGGCTGTCTTCTCACTAGCTTTAATAGCTAGGAAAATATGCTGAGCTGCAGGAATACGCAGGATAAGATCCAGGCAGGGAGTACAGATCCTCCTCTGGAAATACTGGTGAAGGAGACATAAATACCCAGAGAAACTCTGCAATTTGAACTTTCATATTTCGAACTGTGAACTTGATAAACCATGAGGTGGTAAAAAGCACAGTCATAATTCATAGAATATCCATTAGTTATGTAGGACCTGAGAACATGATAGATGAGGCACATGGAGGGAGGACATCATGTCCCTTTCAATTTTATTAAAATATGGTTTAAGTAGGTTTAATGATATTCCCCAGGCATTTGCTGAACATGCAATGTGAAGAGGCTGCTGAGTTCTCCAACTGGAGTGGCAAGAGATATTTACGTTTTGCTCTACGGACGGCACCGTGGGTATGATTGGTGAAGAGTTCGGCTTTGAAGTTGCATTTGAAAATTAGCAGTGCAATATTTGAAAATTGAATTAATGCAACATACTTTCTACAGAATGCTTATAAAGAAGGAGGATAATTTTGCTCAAATATAAGACAGAAGAAGAATATGATAAAGAAGCATAATCATGGCTCAGAAGTGCATATTCAGTCCCTGGTGTGATTAATTCTAAGGCTTTACAGGGGAAATGTTATTTTTAACTGGAAAAGATTAGCATGCTTAGAAAGTAGAAAATAATGAGGGAAGATGTAGAGTGGGAAGGACATAGGATGTACTGAATGAAGGAGAGAGGCGTGGCTTGGATTCAAGGTGGACGCAAGATAGAAAAATAAAAAGTTCATCTGGAATCGGAACTGGGGAGGTAATAAATGACTTGCTAACTTTAGAAATCAGGTTTCTTTTCTTTCTGGCAGTGACAGGGACCAAAGATTTTATTATTTAGGATGAAGCTGGAAAGCATTATCATTAGTTATGTGAAAGATATTGGAGTGATGAGAGTTCAGAAGAAGAATGGCAAAATAGGAACTGTTGAAATAACGCAGACAGAGTATAGAACAGATTAGAGAGTCGAGAGTTTGAGGGAGAGTAATGGGAAGAAAGGATCAGGGAGGAGGCCCAAATTCAGTTAGTAAGTATCTGACTCCCTCCTGTGTTCAAGTTGTTATGTAATTAGCCATAAAAATGGAATCTCTGTCTCTCAACTTCTTCACTGGAGAGTTGGATATAAGAAGAAAATGAATGACTTCTAGTAGTGGCAGGGCAGCTCATAGACCAACCCTCCAGCAGGTCGTAATTTAACCGAACCAATTAAGAACATAAGACATGGATGCCTTGAGAAGGGCCTGAGAGCAGAAAAACTACAGGGTAAATATCCTTGAAAATAAAAGAGAAATGTCCTGAGCAGGGCACGGTGGTGCACGCCTGTCATCCCAGAGGCTGGGGAGGATGAGGCAGGAGGATCGTGAGTTCAAAGCCAGCCTCAGCAAAAGTGAGGCACTAAGGAACTCAGTGAGACCCTGTCTCTAAATAAAATACAAAAATAGGGCTGGGGATGTGGCTCTGTGGTTGAGTGCCCCTGAGTTAAATCCCTGGTATCCAACAAAGAAAAAAAAAAAAAAAGAGACAGAGAGAGGAATGCCCTGAAAATGATTTGATCTGCCTATTGTATTTTGCAGGAGAGCAAGACTTTTAGGAAAAAACCACAGTTACTGGTTTACAATCAGAGAGATGGTGTGTGGGGCTTCCTACGTGGTTAGAATATGAGGGAAAAGATAATACAGAAGGCCACAACCAAAGTGTACCATCTTCATATCCTTAGCTGACCCTTGAACTCTGCGTGTGCAGGGCAGAGGGACCAGTTGTCACTGACAACAGCTGAAAGACCTGAATGGGGTTGTTAGCTGCTATTCATCTCAAAAATCCTTGCTGAAAGATTAGCAATGTGAATCCAGGAAATATCAAAGAGGATCTAATATTAAATCCAGACAGAGTTTGAATTCTTAGTCCAAATTAACCATTTGCTAAAATCAAAATTAACACTTCAAGGGAAGATAACAGATGTCAGAGTCCCTACATAATACCACCCATAACCTCCTGGATATGTTTTTTTAAATAGACATGGGAAATAATGGGAAAATGTGATCCCAAATCAAGAGAACAAAACAAATATTTTATGTTTTCAAGGATTTAAAGGAAACTATGCCCATAATGAGGGACTAGACGAATTCAAGCAAATAATTGCAAACCATAAGGAGAACCAAATAATGTAGAACTAAAAAACAAAACATGTGAGGTAAAAAAAAAATTTTTTTTTGGTTCATTGCACACAAATAGAGTACAACTATCGTTGTTCTGGTTGGACACAAAGTAGAATCATACAATTTTCGAACACATATAAATACATAGGGTAATGATGTTTGTCTCTCATTCTATTATCTTTCCTTCCCCATCTTCTCCCCACTCCTCATTTTCCTCTATACAATCCATCCTTTCTCCATTCTTCCCTTACCTCTCCCCACCCCCGGCTATGTGTCATCAACCTATGTGTCATCAATCACTTATCAGAGAAATCATTCAGGTTTTTTGGGATTGGCTTATTTCACTTAACATGATACTCTCCAACTCCATCCATTGACCTGCAAATGTCATAATTTTATTATTCTTTATGGCTGAATAATATTCCATTGTGTATATATACCACAGTTTCTTTATCCATTCATCTCTTGAGGGGCATCTAGGTTGGTTCCACAATCTAACTATAGTGAATTGGGTTGCTATAAACATTGATGTGGCTGCATCACTGTAGTATGCTGATTTTAAGTCCTTTGGGTATAGGCCAAGAAGTGGGATAGCTGGGTCAAATGGTGGTTGAAATTTTTAACTGATGAAATGAGTAGATTGAAGTTTGAAGAAGGTAGAACAACAACAGGCCAGAGAATTTGGAGATGTAAATCTCCAAGAGGAAATCATCTACTCTGAAGAAGATAGAGAAGGAGGATTAAAGAAATGGATGGTGACTCATGGGACACATAAAGCAAGAACAGGCATGTGCAATCTGAGCCCTAGAGGAGCCGAAAGATGGGGTGAACCTTTTCAAAATCTGGTGGAAAATACTCCAGTATAAATCTTGCATGCTCGGCCAACACCCTAGAGGGTGAATGAAAAGAATAGCTTAAATAAGCACATGATAGCCAAAGGCTAAAAACCAAAGATGAAGAGAGACAGCAAGAGCCAGGAAAGAGAGCCATCCGTTGCAGGAGGGGAACAGAAACACAAATGATGACTGATTTCTCCTCAGAAAAGCCAGACGGCAAATGTGACATTTTCAAATTATTTTAAGAAAATAACATTCAATCTAAGTTTCACAAATTCTAGAGTTCTTCAAAAAATCAAGGTGAAGTAAAGATATTTCCAGAAATAAAAACAGAATTTGTTGCTGTTGGATCAGCCCCACGGGAATTCCAGAGTTCTCCCCAGTGAGGGACTGTGATGGCAGATGGAGGCTGAGAACTCCAGGAGGGAAAAAAGGAAGAGCGTCCACACTGTCAATACGGGCAGCCCCAACATCCTTTTATTCTCTTAATTTCCTGAAATCAGTATAGATGTTTATGCAAAGTAATGCCACCTCACCAAAGAGAGGCGAATGCCCTTGTAGTATGTGCCACAATCAGACAAAGAGAGGGACAGAGAGAGCCTGCTGTCAAGGGGTCTTTGCTTTTTCTACGAAGAGCAGAATGCGATGACTTAAGGAAAAAATATCATAACTCCTCAAGGATGCTTTGCTGACCAAAGTTCCACAAGACGATGAAAAACTGCAGAAAACGAATGTGGGACTCTTCCCTCAATTACCCCAAAGACCCTCTGTAGCTGGAGCCAACCTAAATGAGGGAATTCATCTCCCTCCCAGGGTGTCCAGGGCCTTCATGTTCTCGGGAAAGGTCATTTGGAAAAGGGTCGCCCAGGAGAGAGAGCACAGCTACCAATATCAGGGACAAGAGAAGAGAGGTTGCCACAGACAATAAAAAGATTATAAGGGGATCTTAAGAGGAAGTGGTAAAGGCAGTGGAAGGAAAATGACCCATAACCCAAGGGAACAGCATAGGAGGACAGATTTTTCATCAAAAGAGTCAAAAAGCAATGTGATAATAAATCTAAAACCTAGTTTAAATAGACACCTTCATAAAAGCCAGAGCGTTACCCATCTGATACAGGATGAAATGAAACTGATTATGTGCGTGTGCATGCATGCACACGCACAGTAAGTGAATAAATAAATTGAATTCACTACCAAAGAGCCTTCCAAGCCAGGCCTAGGCACACGCACACACACTCCAATCCCAGACAGATTCCCTGATTCAATACTGTCAAATGTTTAAGCAAGAAATAGCACCGACGTTACAAATCCTCCTTCAGAAATGAGAAGAAGGAGGAGGACAACTTCAGAACTTGATTGAGAGCCCGGGGACACTCAGACATCAGACTGTACATGAGCTTTCTTGCTTTGAAACGGGGAATTGTGAATGTCTTCTGAAACAATATGCCAATGGTCAACCAAACCTGGAACAGTGTCCCTGGATCCCCAAGGATTCCCAACAATATGGAACCAGGCTTGAATGTTTCCAAGAGAACTCGCATAGAACCTCTGAAATGAATCTCTCATATAAACATAATTGCAAAAGTCCTTGGAGCAACATTAGCAATTAGAATCAGGGAACACAGCAAAAGGAGGTGATTTAGTATTACACAAAACAATCCTTGTAATTCCCCATTTTAAGAGACTTAGGGAGAAGTTTTCCTCAAATCACCACACTGGTCTTGAGAGAGGAAGGATCTTTTCAGAACAATTAATAACTTGTTTATGGTTCAGACCATGAATCCTACTGTGAAAATGGCTGTGTCTAATTATTATTGTGTTAAATTCTAAGCAGTAGTGTCTCAGCAAATGCCAAGAACTAGATACCCTAGGCAATAGCAGGCTTAATTTGGAGGCAGCTTAAGCCCTGACTTCTCTAGGAAGGAGCAACTATTTTAACCAGAAGATTTTTAAGAAAGCTCTTCCACTGAGATCTTACGTTAGTTCTATGGAAAACATTCGTGCCCTGTTCCATACTATTGGGAATCATGGGGAATCCAAAAAGATTCTGCTCCAGGTTCTGCTGACCACATGGCTTGCTTATTTCTGAACACATTAATAATTCCCAATTATTACAGCATCAACTCACAGAGGGCTCTTATTTTAATTCCTACATTTTCATTTTGAAGTGTGTGTATGTGTGTGTCTCATTGGAAAATTGTAAGTTTGCAACCATAAAAAACATGATTGATCTGTCAGTTGTCATGTACAAACAAGAGCGATTTTCAGGGTATTTTGAAATACTCTGATATGCTATGATAGCATGCAATCTGGTTTTGGTTTGAGAATTGGTGAATTTCAGGTGAAAGAGCTCCCTGGTGACACCACTCGAGGGGTCTCACATCCCCTGACTGTCCCCTCCCTCCATCCCCTAGACCTCTACTTTGGACTGTATTTAATGGACCCCGCAGAACAAAAAGAAGAACAATATTCCACATTTTCTTTCCAGGAAACAATTTTGGGGCATAAAATGTATTTTTAAATGATATCATCATAGATTTCTCAGATTAATTTCTATTAAACGTTTTTATTGGGACTAGAACAGAGGAAAAACTATTACACAAATTTCCCCTCATTCATGACCTAAAAAATGTAAGAATCCAAGGGGGCAAAGATTAATTAAACTGAAAGTACAGCTTGAGGACATTGTGAAAGAACGTAATATCAGAAGTTAAAAAGCCAACATTGTGCTTTTAATTTGTCATTGTTTCTTCCTTCTTGGAGTTAAAACCTCTTCCTGGAAAACTTGGATATGCTCTATACAAGGAAAGTAATTTTAAAATATGCTTCATTGTATTTACCCTTTGAAGAAAATCATGGATGAATCATTAATATTTTTAAACATAAGTCCAATGACTTTTTTCTTTTTTAAAGGGTTTTTAATGTCTTCCCATTTTTTTTTTTTTTTA
>JAJEJO010005136.1:150662-190112 GCA_020662805.1 Glaucomys volans | reverse complement strand
TTTACAGAGGAAGATCTACAAGCAATCAGCAGATTTATGAAAAAATGTTCAACATCACTCGTTATAAGAGAAATGCAAGTCTTCCCATTTTTGATGGTTGTTTATTTGTTCTTTTTAGGTATACATGACAGTAGAGTGCACTTTGACATATTAGGCACACATGGAATTGAGTTCCTTATTCTGCTGTGGACCTGTCATTGACTGCCATCCTTACCCTACCTACCTGTCTTTCTCTGCCACTGTCCCTCAGCACGGACCTACACTTCAGTCTTGCTAAGCTACTGATGGGTTCTTGAAATCCGTGCCTGCAAGATTTTGCTTGTGTTGTTACTCTGTCCAGAATGTTCTTTCCTTCTTAATATGATTTTATTAATTCTTCAAGATATTGTTCAAATGCTATTTTCCCTAGACCTTTCAGACAGGATGTCCTTCCTCCTTTTACAATCCCATAGTGGTTTTTATATTCCATTCTTGGGGCTTATGTTTCAAGCATATGAATTATAATTAGGGATTACTCAGGGCTTGGTGAACTAAATTGGCCCTCAGCCTGTTTTTATAA
This sequence comes from Glaucomys volans, assembly GCA_020662805.1. Classification (NCBI taxonomy): domain Eukaryota; kingdom Metazoa; phylum Chordata; class Mammalia; order Rodentia; family Sciuridae; genus Glaucomys; species Glaucomys volans. Next base: position 189,553 of record JAJEJO010005136.1, on the reverse strand, counting down.
AGTTTTATTGGTGCATGGACACACATCCATTTACTTACATATTGCCTCTAGACAATTTTATACCACAATGGTGACATTGCTACAGATTGAATTGACCCCAAAAGCCTAAAATATTTATTATCTTGGCCTTGACAGTAATAGTTTGCAAAACCTTCTACCAGACTATGAGTTTCAGGAGAACAAAGGCAGGTGTTTATTCATTGCTGAGTCCCTGACACTTTGACTCATGTGGTACCCAGCTCTTATTTGTTTAACCAGCTAAAAATACATATGTTACAGTGCTTAAGAGTATAACATCTAAGACCTGGCCCTCCACATCCTAATCTGTCCACATTCTAGATGTGAAAATCTAAAATGAATTATACCACTCTTTTCTATGAAATGAGGATATTGGGAATGTCTATCTCACATGGCAAATGGGAAGACTCATCTCCCACAGGTAGCCTGTCGTGATGGACCTGTGTCAAATAAATAATACACACTACGATTGTTTTCATTATTTCTAGCCATAACATGCTGTAGAGCTCTAGTAATTAATTTAAGAACTCCAAGACTCATTTTCCTCCCATAAACAGAAGAGGAAGTGTATCAGTTTCCCTCATCCTTCTATAACTCTGGATTTCAATATGGCTCCAGGTATGGTTCTCAGTGCTCTACTGATCTCTGGTAGGATCAGATGGTCAAAATGACCAGGCCATGATGGTCAAAATCTGACACTGGCCTGGTCAACAAGAGCAGCTGACTCAGCCACAGCATCTGAATTATTTTCAGAGCCAAAAAAGAAGTCAATACTTTCTTACTTCAGGAACTTAAACATTTTACTTTCATGCTTTTAGTTCAGCTGAAGAAGCATCAGAGAGCCATCTATGACTTTAGAGGGCTTCTAACCAGACAGAAATGTTCTTGCATAAGTTATCCAAAAATCTCCGAGATGTTTTTAGATGAGCATATTGATACGATTATAACTCACGTCAGGTTTGTTTAATTTTTGCTCTACATGATAATTCTGTTTTAAAAATATATTTTCTCAACTATAAGTTATGCAGAGAAGTTTTTGCTTAAAAATATAAGTGTAAAATTTAAACATCAAAAAGTGACATGATAATTATATTTTACTACGTTTCTGCAAAGATTCTTTTCTAGCTTTCAGTTATCCAGGAAGACATACAACCTCAGATCAAGGTTTTTCAAAGAATGGACAAAATCTGGCTGAGGTACAAAGAACAGAAAAAGCAAACATGTTCTGAAACCTCAGAGAAATTGTGTTGTCAATCAAATACAGTGACCTGATATTTAACTCAAACCAGAAGTGGACTCCTTTCTCCTGGTAACAAAGAGGACCTTGCATGCTGAACATGACAGAAAGCCCTGAAGACATATTTCTAAAAGGTTATTTCATATCTAAAGACAATCAATGTCTGAAGTGAGGACAAAGGCTGATTAATTTAAATAAAGATCCTTGAAAAACAGGAGAAGAGTTGAAGGCATAAGAACATTGGAAAATATTTTGAAGTAGATTTATTGGTAAGTTTGAGACTATCTGAGTAAAGTGCTTTTTCTGATCACTCAAAGTTGATCACTTATGGACCAATGACTATAAAATAATCTATTGGCTTTTGTTACCAAATATGAGCATATCCACATTAGTTTTTATAACACTGTAAAGAGTTACGAATCAGAGGTGATACTTCTTGCCTACAATATAATTGTGTTTCTTTGAGACTTGTTTGTTACATGATAATTAAATAGCAAAAACATTACCTTAGAAGGTCTCTAATTTTAATTTTTTGCAATTGCTTTGTTGGTGTGTTGGAAAGTTCCTGTCCAAAAAAGAATCTAATGAGTATTTCTAAGATGAACAAGAATTTTCTGAGTATTTTAATTTAGTTGAAATGAATAGGTTGGATAACTTGAGAATCATGCAGAACTTTGTAAATTAGAAACGGACAAACACCACTGCATCATTTTACTCTACTCTGTTGGCAGATCATAATTACATGTTTTGTCTGCTCTTTTTATAAGGGCTGTGAATTTTAAATGATAACGCTCCTCTCACCTCAATGTGAGAAATTGAGTCTCCATAATCAGCTCAAGTTATTCCTGCTTTCCTTGTATCCCATTATTTAAAGCGTACTCTTTTTCAGTAGTTAATTATTATATATTATCTTCCCTATAATTATTTTTTTCTTCTTCTGCACCACTTATTTTTAGATGTCACAATTGCACTTAGTTGAATACCAGATAAAAATACATTTAGTCATTGCCAGCTGCCCTGGTCGCTCTGCCCCTTCTGCTGCTCTGAATCATCCTTTTTTAAAAAAAACTTCTTGGAACACCTTTCCATTTGTCCCTTTCTTTGTGTCACCTCAATGAGCTAAACTAAAAGCCAGGGCAGCTTCTGCAAATCAAGGCAAGAACCTCACTGCCCTGGAAGGGAAGGCTAATTCACAGCACCATTTTTGGTAGCAGATACTTGTTAGAAAAAAACTCCTTCATTTATATCTGTCTTTAAAGGCTCCGAAGCTGGAGCTTCTTAAATTTCTTGGCCATGCTGTGATATATAATTTGTTTTATTTTCAGTAGGCTAGACTATAAGTCTGCTAATCAGTAAGAACCAGGAGGTTCTCAAGATTTCTAGTTTTACGTGGTGTCTCGTGTTGTTAAATCACATTTTATTCTGCGACCTAAATTTATGTGTCTTGGTCACAATTCTGTATCGGTTGCCTACCCTACTACAGGATGCTGGGTAGTGAAGGAGTGAATGGGAGTTTTGCAGCAGCCAGGGGCTTTAGAGAATGGGGTCATGTCAGTCACAGGTCAATTCAGAGACAGAAGTCACACTAGTTGTTTGATAGAGGAAACTTGATTCTTGACTTGGTGTAACAAGTTGTTTACTAGGTACCTGAAACAGCCAATAGAGAAAACTGAGCTGCAGCAGGTGGCAACTCCAGAAAGCAGTTATCACCATTGGAATTGAGTTTGGGATTATTAAAAATGGAAGCTCAGAGAATGGTGTGTGGGGCAGAACCTCAGGCCTCTGAGATCCATCACTGCTAAGCCGATGCTGATGTCCCTGACATTGTCGGAAGCACCCAGAAGACTCGTGAGTTTGGCGGCCAGGTAAGGCTTGGTGGGGTATCTCTGAGAAGGGAGGCCATCATGAAGGCGATCCTGCCAACCGATGCTGGAAAATTCCAGATGGATTCGGTTACTGCTGAGGGCTGGAGTTGCTGTCACTGGGGTGAAGAAGTGAGGCGAGGGTGATGGTCACAGGAATAGGAAGGAGACAGGGTCATCAGCAGAAAGGAGAGGGGGCAAACAGGAAGGAGCAAGTCCCTCCTTCCTCTGTAGCCCTGCTTCTCCCTCTGAGATTCCATGTTGGCAAAACTTCACGGGAAAAACAGACTCGGGGAAACGTGTTCACAGCCTCAGCCCAGCTGGCTTGAGGGTGACTGCCCTTGCGCTACACATACAATACTAAGGCAGAGAAGGGAAATAGCTTCTCCAGACCTTTCCAAGTTCACACAGTTATGAGAAGAGGAGCATAATGTCCCCAAAGTGAGATTTCCCTGTGACCCATAGAACATGGCCTTCGAGCTATGAGAAATATGATACAAATATTATATACGTTGTATTACAGATATTATACCTCTTGCAGACATTCAAAGAAAATATGAGAAAGGTTTTCAGTCATCTTTATAAAATTCAAACATTTTTTTCATATTAAAGTAGGTGAATATTATCCATAAAAAGAATAAAACTATGGCATTTGCTGGTAAATGGGTGGAGTTGGAGAATATCATGCTAAGTGAAATAAGCCAAGCCCAAAAAACCAAAGGCCGAATGTTTTCTTTGATCAGTGGGTGCTGATACATAATGGGGGGAGGGTGTGTTATGGGGGGGATAGGAAAGAATGGAGGAAGTATGGACAGTGTAGAGGAAAATGGGATGGGAGGGGGTGGGGGAAGGAAAAATAGTAGACTGAGACAGACAGCATTACCCTATGTATATGTAAGATTATATGAACTGTGTGAATAAAAAAGAATTAAAAAATTTAAAAAATAAAGTAAGTGAAAGATTTGACCTTTTGCCCACATCGAGTCACAAAAATAATTTTCCAGGAAGAAATGACGATTGCATTGATCAACTGCTTCCTGTTACTTTTGACTGTATATTTTAAGTTATTCTGTTTTCCAACAATATGCTTTTCTATATGAGTCTGCATTTTATTTCAGGGCCATGTTTTTAAACAGTCATAATTACTTCATTTAAGAGGAACTATTAAACTCAAGAACAGAACAGTAATTTAGCAGCATCTGCCGTCACTGACAGAGTTAGAAATCTGTCAACAGGTGTTTGTAATTGTAAAATCTCCCCTTTGTGTTAAAACATGGTGCACGAGATAATTGCACAGAAGCAATTTTGTGCTACTAAATAAATTTGTTTATACTGATGTGGCCATTTTTAGCAAAGACTCGAATTAGTCTTGCTGTTGAACTAAAAATATTTGCTAGTTTGGAAACAAAGGGGAGTTCAAAGAGAGTAGTGCTTGGTGGCAGTTTGCAGAAGAACTCCAGAAGACAGCTCTGCGGGGCATGCATGTGCCGGGGCTTGTGTGAAGTGCCATTTTAACAGCAATCATGACCCAGCCACGGCTGAGCAAGAGCCTTGTGCAAAATCCAGTTCTCTACAAATCTCTACCACACAAAAGGATGTTTTGGTAGATTTGGGTGATGATCTAGAGTTACGTATCTTAAATTACAGCAATAATTCAAATGCTTATAAAAAAATAAACATGATAAATGAGCCTACAAACAGCAGAGAGTTCCACCCCTTTCAAGGGATTCTCTTAGGATGACAGAGTGGAGTAGTCAACATTTACAAATATTTGCAAACATTATTTTTCTAAAATGTGAGTCAGTCATTCATGTAATGAGAGTTTATTAATTAAATTTTCTATTTTCAGCTTTGCTAAACATCAGGGAGTGCAAAAGATGACCAGGACTGTGACTGTCCTCCCAGAGATATCAATTAATCATGGAGACAACATCTTTACCCAGAAAACAAGTTGAGGACAGTTTAGAGCACTAATTAATTACAGCTGACTTTTCATGGTAATGGAGATTGTCCATGATGGGGCTGGACTGGAAGTGACAGCTTATTCCTACTTGTTTTGAGTGAGGAGGCCTAAAGTGCAGGGGGTTGAGTCATCCGATCCATCTAAACATCTCTCCCTCCAGAGTGAGTTTCCTGACTCCCCTGCAAGCCTTCCTTTCCCTTCCATCTGCCCACCTCCATGAGATGAGGAGGGTCCTTGTTTTGGTCCTCCTCTATAGAACACTTACTATGTCCTAACACAGGCTTCATTCTATAATCCAGAGCTCTCTGTTGTTTCCTGTCATTGAAGTCAGGGACAGAATCTGCCTGGCTCTCAAGTTCTCCCTAAGCCCCATACAGTCCCTGCTGAGAAAAGAGCCACTGACTCTCCAGACACATCCTGCTCCCTATGTCCATTCTATGTCTACTTTGCCTGCTATTTTGTTTGCTAAAGCAGTTTTTTAGGCAATCACCAATCTTGTCAAGAGAACCTGCTCCCTAGATAGTTCTGTGAGAACCTCAGGCAACCTGTCTCTTTAGAGGTCACTTCTCAGCAATGGGATTGGACTGTCCATATACTAGTGGCTAAGTCTCCTTCCCTTGTCATGCAGAGGTGGTGGTCGTTCTATGGAAGAAACTGGTTCTCTCATACTAGACAAAGGTGCCAAAAACATACATTGGAGAAGATAGCCTATTCAACAAATGGTGCCGTATGTAATCCATATGTAACAAAATGAAATTAAACCCCTATCTCTCACCCTGCACAACAATCAACTCAAAGTGGACCAAAGACTTAGGCACTATAACAGAGACCCTCTGCCTAATAGAACAAAAAGTAGACCCAAATCTTCATCATGTCAGCTTAGGACCTGACTTCCTTAATAAGACTCCTAAAGCATAAGAAGTAAAATTATGAATCAATAAATGGAATGGATTCAAACTAAAAAGCTTCTTCTCAGCAAAAGAAAAAATCAGTAATTGCTGACAGCCTCCAGATTGGGAGAAAATCTTTACTACATGCACCTCAGATAGACCATTAATCTCCAGGGTATATAAGGAACTCAGAAAACTTAATACCAAAACCAAAAAACAAACAAACAAACAAACAAAAAACAAATAACCCAATCAATAAATGGGCAAGGGAACTGAAAAGACATTTCACAGAAGAAGAAATACAATTAATGAACAAACATATGAAAAAAGTTCATCATCTCTGGCAATTAGAAAATTGCAAATCAAAATTACTCTAAGATTTCATCCCGCTCCAGACAGAATGGCAATTATCAAGAATACAAGTAATAATAAGTGTTGGCGAGGATATGGGGAAAATGTACACTCATACATTTCTGGTGAGACTGCAGATTGGTACAGACTCTGTGGAAAGCAGTATGGAGATTCCTCAGAAAAATTAAAATGGAACCACCATTTGACTAAGTTATCCCACTAAGTGGGATATACTTATACTAAGTGGGATATCCCACTAAGTGGGATATATGACTAAGTTATACCCAAAGGAGTTAAAATCAGCATACTACAGTGATGCAGCTTCATCAGTGTTTGTTGCATAGGACTGCAACCTTGCAGGAATGTAGGGACTCAGACCGCACACCCACATCTGAGAAGAGCTTTATTCAGGAGAGATGGAGCACCTGTCACATCGGAAGCTACTTCTGTCCTTCCTGCATATAACACTCTCCTTTATGTGCCTGTAGTTAAACTAGCCATACATCTCAAAGGCCAAGTCCTGTAAAAGCAGTTACCAGCATATTTGGCAGACTATACGGTGAATTTCCATTGCCCTCGTTCTACGAACCACAGAGGAACAACGAACGGTTCACTTAACACAAAGAAGGGCCATTTCACATACCACAGAATTACAGGCACAGGAGAACATCCTGTTCACAGAACACAGGACAGAGTGATGGGTCCCTAATCCTGGAGGATCCTGACTGCTGCCTCCGTCTTGTGACAGAACACCATGTAGGCCTCCTTCCAGGGGTCAGAGACCACAAATGTTTATAGCAGTTCAATTCACAATATCTAAACTATGGAACCAACCTAGGTGCCCTTCAATAGATGAATGGATAAAGAAAATGTGTCACATATACACAATGGAATATTACTCAGCTTTAAAGAAGAATGAAATTATGGCATTTGCAGGTAAATGGATGGCACTAGAGAATATCTTGCTAAGCGAAATAAGCCAATCCCAAAAAACCAAAGGCCGAATGTTTTCCCTGATAAGCAGATGCCGATCCATCCTCGCATCCTCGGGGTTGGGTAGGGAAGAATGAAGGAACTTTGGATTATGCAGAGGGGAGTGAGGGGAAGGGTGGGGTAGTGGAGATCAGAAGGATGGTAGAATGAGCCAGACATTATTACCTTATATACATGCATGATTATTCTACTAGTGTGACTCAGCTCCATGTACATCCAGAGAAATGAGAAGTTCCTGTACCATGTGTGAAAAATGTATTCTACCTTCATGTAGAATTAGAACAATTTAACAATTAGAACAATTAGAACAAATAAAAAATTTTAAAAAGAAAGAAGAAATTGAAATCGTGCATGGGCAGGGGTGGGTAAACTCAGGGAAAGTCCAGTTCTTGGCCAAATCCATGCTCTATATCAATAGTGGTGTGGAAGCAGCCAACCCTATCTTACTAACCTTGGAGAGGCAGTTCATCACCCCTGATATGGAGCCACCTTGGGGTAGAATGTGAATTTCTGGCCAGATACCAGGATACTGTGAACAGTTAGTTCCCATGTGCACCTGAGCGTCTTCAGGGTCACCTGGGCTATTCTAAATGCCCAGGATCCTTATCCCTGACTCAACACCATCTGGTGATGCCCTTGGCTGCCCACTGTGTCTCCCATACTGCCAGCATTGTCCCTAGAGCCCACTCTGCCTAGAACACATAGGCTAGAAGGCTCTTGAGTCATGAGGAAGCCCGAATCCTGCCTCCCTCCCTCCAGCCTGGTATGGCTCTTTGTGGACATCTTCCTACTCCTTCACACTTTTAAAATATTAAATTGCTATATATGATTTTATACATGATAAAAATAATAGTAAGTATAATGATTCAGATTAATGAGAAGAAATGCAATGTTCAAGGCACAGTCAACAAAACCAGGAATACGCAAATGGGACTATATATCAAGTTTTTGCCCAGCAAAAAAAAGTATTCAACAGAGTGGAAAGGTCACATGCCAAATGGGGAGAAAACTTTTGCAAACCATATGTTTAATAAGGGGTTCATCTCCCCAGCTGGGGAGAGCAGACGAGCTCCCAGTCATTGGCTGATCCTGTGGTGCTGGGAAAAGCCAAGCCTGGGAAACATTCCTTGCCAAAAGGCAAGGATGTGAACAGCCTTGACTCTCGGCTCTGATGCTAACAGTTATCAGACGTTCCAGTACAATGGGCTTCCTGGGTACAGCAGGATAATAGCAGGATGTTCCTAGCACTGTAACAGTAGGGTAGCTGCAAAAATGTTTCTAGCTATGTAACTTTTTAGCGTGCAAAGAAGCCTCTTGATAACTCACAAGCCTTGAACAATTTACAATGCCCCTATAGTCTAATTTCCTTGTGATGAGATCCAATATAATAAACATGCGGAGCTAGTTCTAGTCACTGCTCCTCCTTCAGAGGGTAGTGTCCCACCTGGCCCCAGCTTTGCTTAAAAATGTCTGTGTTTTCTTTGTCCCTGTGTTTTCCTACAAGTCCCGTTGCCCCTACTCGAGATCCTTTGTTGATGCTGCATGGATTCAAACTCAAAAGCTTCTTCTCAGCAAAAGAAACAATCAATAATGTGAAGATAGAGCCTACAGATTAGGAGAAAATCTTTACCACATACACCTCAGATAGAGCATTAATCTCCAAGATATATAAAGAACTCAAAAAACTGAAAACAATAAAAAAATAACCCAATCAATAAATGGGCCAAGGAACTGAAAAGACACGTCATAGAAGAAGATATACAATCAATCAAAAGTATATGAAAAAATGTTCAACATTTCTGGCAATTAGAGAAATGCAAATCAAAATTACTCTAAGATTTCATCTCACTCCAATCAGAATGGCAATTATCAAGAATACAAGCAATAATAAATGTTGGTGAGAATGTGGGGAAAAGGTACACCCACACATTGGTGGTGTGACTATAGACTGATGCAACCATCATGGAAAGCAGTATGGAGATTCCTCAGAAAACTTGAAATGGAACCACCATTTGACCCAGCTATCCCACTCCTCAGTTTATACCCAAAGGACTACTTAAAATCAGCCACATCAATGTTTATAGCAGCTCAATTCACAACAGCTAAACTATGGAACCAACCTTCAACAGATGAATGGATAAAAAAAATGTGGTATAAATATATGATGGAATATTATTCAGTTTTAAAGAAGAATGACATTTGCAGGTAAATGGATGGAACTGCAGAATATCATGCTAAGTGAAATAAGCCAAACCCAAAAAACCAAAGGCCAAATGTTTTCTCTGATATGCAGATGCTAATTCACAATAAGTGGGGGTAATGCTAGGGAAGAATAGAATTACTTTATATTAAGTACAGGGGAGTGAAAAGAGGGGAAAGGGTGGGGTTTGGAAAGATAGTAGAGTGAAACAGTATATTATTATTATTATTATTATTACCGCATGTATATATATGACTGCATGACTGATGTGATCCTACAACACATACAATCAGGAAAATGAGGAATTATACTCCATTTATGTATGATTTATCAAAATGCATATAAATGCATTCTATTGTCATGCCTAACTAATTAGAACAAATTTTTTAAAAATATAGGAAACTCCTACAATTCAACAGCAAAATATTTAATAATCTGATTTTAAAAATAGATTAAGGAGTTGAATAGAAATTTCCTTTAAGAAGATATAGAAATAGCCAAAGGATACATGCAAAGCACTTGTCCCTGTCATCAGGGAAATGCAAATCAGACCCACAGTACCATGGCACCTTACCCATGTGAGATTGGCTATGAGCAAACCATGGAACACAACAGGACTACAAAGACCCAGAGAAATTGCCACTCTCTGTACTGTTGGGGAGAATGCAAATGGCACAGGTTTTATGGGGAACAATATGGGAATTCAACAGAAAATGAAAAAATAGAACTACCAGACATTCCACCAACCCTACTGTGTATATTTATCCAAAAAGGTAATTGAAGTCAGTATCTCAAAGGGATATGAACAGGTTCAGTACTCATAGTGGCCAAGGTTTGAAGACAACCTAAATATCCATCAACAGAAGAATAGATCACAAAAATGCAGATAAACACACAGTGACATACTATTTAGCTTTAAAAAAGAAATTCTGCAATATGCAGCAATGTAGATGAAAGTTAAGCACATTCTGCTTTGTGAAGGAAGCTGTTCACAGAAAGACAGGGACTGCCTGGTCCCATTTACTCGAGGAATCCAACGTGGTCGAGATCATAGAATTGAAAAGCAGCACAGTGGATTCTAGAGTCTGGGGGAGGTACAAATGTGGGGTTTTTTTTTTATAGACTTCATTTTGATTCATTGTATACATATGGGGTACAAATTTCCATTTCTATGGTTGTGCATGATGTACAATCATATCATTCTTGTTAATCACACATGTACATAGGGTAATGATGTCTGTCTCATTCCACCATTTTTGACAAATGTGGGATTACTAATCAACTGGGTATAGTTTTAGTTAAGCAAGAAGAGCAAGTGCTGGAGATCTTCTGTAGAAATCTTACCTACAGTTGACAGCAATGAGCTTTACATTTAAAATCTGTTGAGAGTAGATCTCATGTTAAGTAATTTCCTTTTCCACAATAAGAAAACAAAGTCCAGTGGACACATCTGCTGCAGGACATGGAAGACTGGGACCCTGTGAGATCTGAATTGGCCATTCACATGAAACTACAGAAAGCGAGAGACCCTCCAGGTGACCTTACAAATGCATGCGTTACCTCAGTCTTCCTGTTTGCCATATCTTCATTAGGAAAGGAGAATGTTAGGGATTACAGAGATAAATTAAAATTTAAGTGTGGTCTTTCCCAGTAGACATTTAAGGCTTTGCTGTTTGCCACCAATTGAACATGAGCGATTACAGATTTTTATTATCTGACTAGGAAAAAAGGCAGGAGAACGCATCCATTACACACAGTAGCACCCGTTATCCATTTTCTGAAGTGGATAACAGGAAATAATCTGAACTGTTGAGGAAGGTATTTTAGAAAGCAATGCCTACTTTTAATCACTGACACACTAGTTCATAGCTAGTGGTCTGGGGTAAGAATAAATACCATAGAAATAAAAAGAATTTTTTTATTATTTAGGATTTTGTCAACTTGTATCAACAAAACGTAGGTGTACTTTCACAAGAGACAAAAATCAAAGTGAATATGATCTGTAGACTGTAGTTTATATTAACTGATCAGTTGTGAAAAACAAAAACCTGAAAGCTTTAAACGAACCAAAATACCTTTCGTTCTTTCACGGAGGCCTTGGATTCTTAATCTTGGTTCGGATGGAATTTTTATATAAGTGCTATAAAACACTGGAAATAGGAATTTTAATGGGGAGACTCAGGCTCTCAGCTGCAGAGCAGGGTGAGCAGTGCTGTGAATTAACACTTAGAGGCTTCCGTACATTTTGGAATAGTTTGCTTAAGAATGTTCTAATGTGTTTATAGGTCTTTTCATATCAAACCTGATTTAAACAGTATCTTATCAAGTTTTTACTGCACCTCCAGGGTGGAAATGCTTAGTTTGTATATTTATGTAGCTGAAATGCATAAGTAAGATACCCACAATGCAACTGCAGAATTGTACTGGATCTATGATAAACCTTAGTAGGTGTGAGTCACTGCAGACTAAGAGCAGAACACCTTCCCTGGACCCATTCCAGCAGAAAACAAGGCAAACAGCATAGGAGGTAAAATCAGAGAATACAGGAAGTCAGTATTAAAACCCAGGTCTCACTTCAAAGTCCATGGCGGCAAAACCCCCCTATCGCGCATGGGACTTTTTTCTGATCTTTTTGAATAAAGTGGTCTTGGACCGCATCAGAGAGCTGTGTAAACCTTGATAAGTTAGGGTTCAAAGAACTGCCTGCTTCTTTCTGCTTTCTGCTTATTCTTGAAGACCCTACATGGTTTGATGCCACAAAGCACAAACAAGAAGTCAGTTCTGAGGCTTGGTGATTATTAAGAGGTGATGTTGGCAGTTCTTAGAGGCATTACGAGAGCACATTCAGCGATTGCCTGGAAGGTTATTTCCACAGACTCAGCCAACCCCATGGGTTCCGCAAAAGTAAATAAAAGAGGAAATTATATAATAGCACTCTCAAGATGGTCAAAACTGGAAACCTGAGATCTCTGATTTCATTTCTCTTTTACAATGGCCTGAATTGAATTATCAGAATAAAATTATGACTTCTTTTTTATCTATTGGACTGTGTTTCAGTAGGTCAGACTGATCTCAAATATTGAGTTTGGTGACTAAGATGAATAATGATTTTAGTGATTATATTTTTCTAACAAAAACTGGGATTCCAGCTGTATAAGTTATAGGGGAAGAAACAGGACAAGCTGTGTAAACTTGGGGGAGATAGTGGAATTCAGGGGATTTCTTTCTATACTTTTACTCATTTTCCAAGTGTTATTTAGGACAACTTACAGAAGTGCATGTGGGATAAATATTGTAGAGGGCGTCTTGGAAAATGAAATGGGAAGATAAGGAAAAGCCAGGGATACATGTTTACACTGGAGCTGCTTGGCATCTGGCAACCCTGCGTTTTCTATCTCTCAGGTCTTCATCTGTGTTCTCCCTGACCCTGGGATGCTTTTGCTTCCACCTCTTCACCAGCTGGATTCTTCTTGCATTTTGTTCCCACTGAGGTCTTGCTTCTAGGAATGCTTCCAGACTAAGAGTGGCTTAAGTGACTAAATGGCAAGGGAGTCGTGAGTTTATTGGCTCAGCCTTGCCATCCAGGACTGACTCTGTGCTCTTTCTGCTCTGCAACCTTCAGCACGCAGCTGGACACAGTTGTGATGAGAAGCTGTCGGCAGCCGTTTTAGGCCCCAGAGGTGTTTATGATGACATTCACACCAAGGGAAAGGGGCATTTACATCTGTGATCTTCTTTATGTTTTTTATTTTTATTTTTTTAATTAGGGAGAGCAAATGCTTTCAGGAATGTGCCCTTCAGGTCTCCCTGTATATCTCACTGAATGATGTGCCTCTTGGCCAGGCCTGAATGACGTGATGTCCAGGGATGGAATAACTATGATCAGCTTAGGGTTGTCAGCATTTACTTTCTGGGGTGGGCTGAGCCATTTCCCTGGGACACTTGGATAAGGGAGCATGAGGAAGGCCACCCAACCCCCCTACACACACCTGTCCTGTCCCCCAAAGCTAGAGTAGCTTCCTTCAGTTTCTCCCCATGGCCTGCTCATTTCCTAGCACCAGGAATCCCCAGTACTCATTTATTTTTAAAATTTTCCTACAAAAATGGGAGCTTCAGAAGACAAGGGGTCTTGTTCATTACTGCATGCCTAGTCTGAACCACCGGGTGGAAAATGAATCCATATTTTATTGAAGACATAATTATGAAAGGGAATTCTATAACTCAAAGTACCATCAGATGTCATCCTCCCAGAATAAACGAAGTTCTTTCTTATACAAAAACCTAAGAGGGTTTTTTTTTAAGCTCATAAATAAAATATTGTCATAGTATTCTATGGAAGGGGTATAGTTTCCAAAGTCTTGAATCACTCTGTATATGGCTGATGGACTATTCACAGATAAAGCAACTGGGTACCAGTCAGGCTCCTGGCAGGAAAGAGATGGCATGCTCCGACTGAACTGCAGAGTTTAGTGAAGAAACCAGGTGGACAGATCCGTAAAAAGCAAGTAAAAATAATGGTGAATCATTTAGAGTCTGGTTGTGGTGAGAAGCTTCACCGTGCCAAGGTAAGAGCAGCAAGAGAAAGAGGCTGGTCTGGGAGCCAGTGTGAGCGTTCACAGTGGCAAGAGCATCATTGGACAGGAGCTGGGCTCCAGGTAGATAGCCACAGCCAAGATAGGGCCTGGACGGGAAGGTGCCAGGAAAAGAAGTACCCCGACCTCTCTTTTCTCACCTTCAACTGTTAGAACCAACTGGATTCCAAAGGGGAAAGGAGTCCAAGGTCTGTATTTACTTTCTTTGTCTCACATATCTATGCACGTTATATAGAACAAATTATACAAATTATGTGTATAAATATACGAATCTAAAGCCAAACACTTTCCAACATAGGGGAAATGCAAAATTCCTATTTATCACTGCGCCACTTCAAGAGAAGTTAATTCAGTTACATTCGAACCTGGAAAGTTAACTGCAACTTTAATCACTACAGGAAATGGGGCTACAGAACTGCTACCATTCCTGCTTCTGTCAGGCTATTTACGTTAATAATCATAATTTCCTTCTTCCTTCTTTCACCATCAATTTCACGTTCTCCTTATCTTCTAACAGCACCTCGGACTTAACTCACATGGAATCAAGTCTTCCATGGTCCTTCCTATCTTGGTTTTCTGTAGTTTCCCATGACCATCATTCTTGATAATAATGGGAAGCCATCCTTATCTAGCAGAATCAGACTAGGTGGAGCCTCAGGACGCAGAGGTCTGACTTCCTGGAACTGGCAGATAAGGAAGTCTGTCCCAGATTGCAAGGGGGGTATGTGGTGCATGGGAGTGGTTCCCTGTCTACTTCTGTGATAGTCCCTCTAAGAAAATGGCTCCCCTAACTCCACCCCATCCTGTTCATCACAGAAGAAGCTCCTCCCAGTCTTGGCCCCCTTTACCTGTGTGTCTATGAATAAAAGAGAGTCGGGCCACTCCATGTTGTCAGAGGCCAGATCTGGTATGGCCAAACCCATCATCGCCACCTCTCATTTAAAAGGAGTATTAGCTCTTGTGTGTTTATTGATTAGATAAGTTTATGGGTAATTGATTGATAGCCAATACCATCCTCCAGCAGTTAACCCTTTTCTTATCCACATGGGACATGGCTGAGAGACCATGACTTTGAAGATGCCCATCAATGAATTCCTAAAATCCAGACAAAGTCCTACTTGCCTATTTCAGCAGCATCTCCAGTTCTTCTTGGAATTCTGGATCAATCACCTCAGCCAGTATAGAGACCCTCTTTTTATGTCTATTTGATCATAGACTTGAGGTGCCTAAAATTCCTAGGACACAGTGTCAGGTCTGATTTCACAGGATCACTGTTGTGTTCAAATGGCAGTATTTTCCCTTGGGTGCTGCCCTCTTCTGACACTTGGAGCTCATGTTTTTAGGATTAAGAGACAGAAATTCCATCAGAAGATTATTTGATATGAGTGAGCTTTTGTGTAACTAGCTTAACCCTCGGTTCCCTGATCTAAGGAACACTCAAGAGCTGCTGGCTTAAGACACTCGGTATCCTATAGGACAACGACTTGGCCTTTTGGGTTATTGTTGTTAATTCATTGCATTGTGGCTGAGCCTTCAACAGCCACAGCATTGTTCCATTAGCACAGCTGCCTCTGGCTGATAAGGCACAAGCCGAGTCCAGTGGACACCACAGGGATGAGCCCCTTGCTGCACTTCCTCCACCATGAAATGAGTTCCGTGGGCAGAGGCAATGTGGTTGGCGTACCATGGTGATTAATAAGACACAGTATGGTTTTTGCAGAAACTCTGCAGACAGGGAGGAAAATTCCATGATCCAGACTACATCCATGCTTCCATGATGGAGCCAGCTCCGTGTTGTCCACCTGCCACTAAACAGGTAGCTGATACATCTGAGGAGTGAGGCACTGCCAGGTGAGCACTGGCTTTTGCTGTTGGTAGATTGGCACTCAGCTTTAGCAGCAGCTGGATCAGATCTGGAGGGATGCCATGCTGTGAGCTCATGCATCACCTCCGTTCCTGCTACCATGGCCCTTTTGCATGTGGAGCCATTGAGCGGGCACCAGGATGGCTGGAGAAGCCAGGCATCTTGCACCTGCAGGAGCAGTTGCCCGTTTATCTGACTATTGAGGGTGTCCTCATGTCAAGCTTATAAGACATGGTGGTGTCAACCTCAGTGCAACAGGAAGTGTGTTGTCCAAGTCATGTCCTGTGCCTACCAGAGGCATAACTTGGAATGGCTGAGCAGTTTCCATATATTAGATTCACTTCCTGAGCCACTGGCCTAATGCATTTGCAATTTACCACAGGGATTTCTGATTTTAGCTTCTTTTTTCCTGTGTATGTCATTGATGAAAGAATTAATTTAATCAGTCAATCAGTCATGGAGACTGTTAATGCCTTTTCAGGATATTAAAGTCAATTTATTATATACCAAATCCCAAGAGAGTGCATGCCCATAAATATATTCAGACTAAATTTAATATTATACTCTTTCGTTCATATGCTTCCGATGGTGACAGAGGGATCTGGAGATTCTAAGCTCTCAGCTTTAAGTATGCTTCACCTAATTCCACATCTCAAGTGTCAGGATTCCATCTCTCCTTAGCCAAGGCTTTACTTCAGCATTAGAGACCTGAAAACTGTACATTTAATTCTGTAGGACAGACGTGAATGAATCTCAGAGTGCAAGGCTTGCAACGTTGCAATCAGCAGTATTTTGAATTAGTAATTCAGTGGTTTAAATATAACTTTCCCCTATGGACATTCCCTTGGAAAGTCACGAATAGTTAACCCACCTCATATTCATAGTGAATGGTATTGTTGTTTTGGTAACCAATGACCAGTCTTGACCTTCAGCTGAACTTCAGCCCACACTTACCAACATGGACAGCTTAAGTGATAGTGATGCTACGGCAGGCCACAGATTTCCAAGGTCCATTTTCCCCTCCAAGGAGCAGTTCTCTCGAACTGATGAAATATATGAGCAATGCTATCCTGTTATCCTGCATGGAGGGTGTGCTTTGGAATACCCCTGGTACTCATTACTCTGTCAGTCAGGGGTTCCTACAGGAGACAGTTGTCACAATCAGAGAGTCAACTGAAGAGAGTTTAATGATGTGCAATTGAATCACCAAGGGACCAGTAACTGCTGAAAGCTGTTACCTCCGTCAAGCCTGAAGGACTGTGGAGAGGAAGCTGTTACTGAAATGAGATGGATGCTATAGCCGAGGGAGGGCAGCCACGTGAAAGGAGCTGCGGATCAAAGGATACAGCCTCTCCCCAACCACGGTGTGGCAGGGAAGGAATGAGAGAGCCTGGGAACTGCACTCTGGAGACTCGAGCCTCACCATCATGGAGTGAGAGCAGAAAGGAAGGAGAGGAAAAGTGGAACTTAGCCAGAACACCATGCTTATTTTTTTCTTGAAAGCAGGACAAGATTTATAGGGATGAATAACATAATTACTTTGCATATTTTGAGAGTACTGACTAATGAGTTAGACAGAGTTGGATTATGGCTTGCTAAGTATTTAGGCCATTATTTTCCTAAGAGCTCATAGGGAATTGGAATCAAACTAACAATCATTGTGTTTTGATTTGCCTAAGGTCATTACGGATACACTGAGGTTCTGAAATAGAGTTTGGAGATTGTAGTGAGAAACACTCACTAACAGTGAGTCGAACAGATCTCAGTCCATGGCTGGTCACATAACTTCAACTGGTAAATGCCATACAAAGGGACTCTGGGTCCTTAGCTGATTAACTGTTAATCAAAAAAGTCAGGGGAGACAATGAAGATGGACTGAAACAGTTTGGGAGAGTGGAAAGTCTTAGTGCTCAGGGCCCAGCAGTCTGCTCCATGAGTCCTGTTTTCATCAATTGCCCTTCAGTATCCCCAAAGGTCTATGTGGTAAGGTTTGGTCCCCAACATGGTGCTATCGGGAGGTGGTGGAACTTTAAGAGGTAGGTGGAGCCTAGTGGGAGGCCTGTAGGTCACGGGGCACACGCTCTGCCATGTGTTCCTGCCATGATGTGCTGCCACAGGTCCAAAGCAATGGGGCCAACCAATCATGGACCCAAACCTCTAAAACTGTGAGCCAAAATATACCTTTTCTCTTTCTAAGTAAAATTATCTCAAATATTTATTGTAGAGACAAAAAGTTGATTAACACACTATGCGAAATAGGAAAACTATTTTAATTCTGAGTCCCAGCCAACTTATCTAGAAGATGGCAATAAAATCATAATCCTCTTACTATGCACTGAAGTCAGCGCATTACCAAGTATCTAGCTTCACACCTGCAATCTGGTCAGATGTGGCCCATGGTGCTTCTTTTTTCTCTAGATTTTCTCCCCACTTCCATTCACCTTTTCTGAGCTGCCTCAGAAACTTGTGGGTATTAGGAGGGATATTTGTTTCTGGAAACTAGATGCAGTATAATACCAGCGATTCATATATTTTATTTCACTGAGGTGTCCTCCAGAGTAGAATGGGAAGGAGGAATGACAAGATGAGCAGTCTGCCTCTTACAAGAAGAAAGCCAGGGTGGGGGAACGTACTGCCTTTTGATTTCCCACCCCCACTGCATGATTGGCAACTGGAGGCTCTGAATTAATAATAAAGAAATCACTCTTTAGAGGGGGAGAGTTTTGGCATCTATTATAAAGGAGACGTGGTCGATTTTTCACGCAGATAGACATGTAATGTTCCCTGGGTAGCAGTTACATGTAAAGTTGGTACAAAGTGAATAAGAACATAAAAATTTGATGTCAGATTACAAAGGAGTACAGTGGCAATTTTTTTTTCTTTTGAGACAACATTCCTAGGTGCTGAGATGAGAGAAAGAAAGAGAGAAGAGAGAAGAGAGAAGGAGAGAGAGAGAGAGGGAGAGAGAGAGAGAGAGTGAGTTCTGTATATGTTGGCATTCAGTTCATGGTAGACTTGGCACATCTGAACAGACTGTCTAGGCTGTTCTCCAAATCTTGCGGGACCTTATGGATTATAAGCATCATGTAGCTATTTCTGTGCTGTCACAACTAAGTTGCAATAAAATTCTACCAGAGTCGAAATATTTTAAAACCTGTCTACTAAATAGTTAAACTCGTCCTATTTAACCTTTTAGCACAGTATTACCACATTTTTTGCAAAAATCATTATATAGGATTTTTAGACTTTCGTTCTCATATTCTGGCTATGTGGATAAAGAACTTTCTTCTCACACTGAACTACATTGGGAATTCTGAGTAATATTTAAAAAATGAGGTAAGGGTGTTGCCTTCAGAATATTTCAACATGGTGATTTATTCACATACAGCCAGAATGTGCATTGAATACATGCCTTCCACTGTAGAGCTGGAAGGTAATATATATTTTAATCTACTTAATTTGATAAAGAAAAACCATAATGTCACATTGTATGATAAATATCTACTGCCTCTTTTGTAATTTCTTACTGAGGAAAAATATACTGAGATTTAAGATTTGGTGTGTTTAGATGTCTAAATACTGTTCAATAAATGCATTTCTCATGAGAGCCTCGTTTGAAAATTTCTTCTGATTACTCTGGATTCAACCTATCTAACAACCCCGATGGTATTTGTTTTGGAATACAGAATATGCTGTTGTAGATCATTACTCTTTTTGGTGCAAAACTTTGTTATCTTTATCATTGAGGCATTAGTCATAAGTCAAATTAAGTTTGTAAATTTTGGGAGATGAATGCACGCGTCAAGTTACATACATGAACATTTTCATTTTTTATGACATGGTGCAGGTTTTGTTTGGTCTGTTAACTGGTAACTCAGAATAGGTAGTTGTTTCTGACTCTCAAGTGCTAGTTCAGCAAAAGATAAATCATCCATATCATATGTCCACTGGCATATATTAAAAACGTGATCATATTTATAATAGAATTTCATGCTGGGAAAAATATTCTTTAGGATTCTCAAGTTGTATTTCTAGTACCTTTTGTTTTTGGTGTTTCTTTTAAGAAGCTTGATGCCATGTCAATTTTCAATCTTTCAAAGTTTAAAGTCCTAACCCTCTGGACATTTGGAAATATTCTTCTTTGATTGCCTGCCTAGTGTGGTTTATGTATTGTGCTGGGATTTGGTGAGCTGTCTCAATCTGGAAATTCATGTCAATTCTAGGAAGATTTATTGAATGATTATTTTTGAAAATTTCTTCCACTTAATTTTTCCATTTTCTTTCTGGAAATCCTCTTATTTGAATTTGTACCTACTGGATGGAATGGTTTGTTTGTTTGTTTGTTTGTTTGTTTATCCTTTCTCTGCTTTTTTTCTACTTTTTTGATTTTATTGCTATTGTTTTCTTATCTTCATGGAAAGTCCCCTCAGTTTATATTTCAAACTTTCTTTTGTACTTTTCATTTCTGTTACCATACTGTAATTTCAAAAATTCCTTTGTGTCCTCAGAGTACTCTTTTTTATATTCTCCTGTTCTTGTTTCATCAATAAAATAGGTCTGCAAATCTTTTGAGGATATCAATAATAATGCTAAAAAGAAAATATGCTTAAGTATCAATTTCCCTTTTTCCCTTGTTTTAGCTTTAACTCTGTTATGGCAGAAGATTTACCTTAAAGTGTGATGGTTTTGCCTGTCTTGTATTTTTGAAAATTTTACTTAAAAACTTCCAGAAGGACAAAAGTAGAGACATTGTCCTCTCTCTCTCTTCCTGACATTGCTCCTAGCACCACATCACATTCTCAGGTTCTCACTTTCCTTCTCCCATCTTGGAAGGAACCTCAAGACCACAAGGAGACTCACCAAATAATTAGAGTGATCTCCCTGCCTAAGGATGATTATAATCACATCCACACGATCTCTTTACCACAGAAGGTGACATGTGCAGAGAGACTGGAGAGGATCAGAGCACACTCATTTTTGTGGGGGAAGGGAAGATTATTCAGCCTACCACAAAGCTTTTTGCCTATTATGATACCTTCTTTTATAAATAATATTTGCCTCTGTCCATTTAAATGAATGAAAACAATTTTGAAAATATTTGGACAGACTATATATTTAAAAAATACTTAAATATTTTAATGTTTCCATTATGGAAACCAAAAATTTAATGTTAATCTAGGCCATATAATAATGCAACTTACAAAGTTTTGGTTAAAGGAAAAATCCAAGGACAAAATGAATAACCTTTAAAGTCTCTGTTGAATCTAACTTTAACCCACCCTGCCAGTGTTTCCTCTACAGAATCCTACTTAAAATAGCCTGAAAGGGGAGTCAGTGGAATTACATGTTCCTTTCATTCATCAGTGCATGAGTTTATTTTCCCCAGCAGAAATAACATAAGCACTTAGAGAATAGGGATGGAATGACCTGGATCTGTCTTGGTCTTTCTTCCAGAAGGGGATTAATGATTGTTTGCTGACTGAATTAATGAATGGCTAAAAATACTGGTGTGTTATTTTCTGCTCCATCACCTTGGCTTCTTTTGTGTGGCTTACATGGAATATCCAGCTCCCTCCTCTTCATTCTGGTGTGAATAATCTTCCTCTACCTTTACCTGTGTCTTCTCATTTCACAGCAGGTCCTCATCTCCCAATTCCTGTCTCATAAATAAACTTATTTTCATCAGATTCAAATATTTGTCCCTGCAACAAATTTTAAGTTCCTTGAAAAGAGGATTTCTCATTTTTCTGCATCTTGTATTATAACTAGCACTCTTAATATTTCTTTGTCTTCCATTAGGAACTTAAAATGTGTCTCATCTGTATATCCATCTATTTCCATCCATTCATCCTTCTACTTTCTCCTCTCTGTATTTTTAGGGGTGGTCCAATTTTGCTGTGAATATTAAAGTTTTTAATTAATTTATAATCGATAAGTCATCAAATTAAAGAACTATGCATTTTTGATGATGTCTTAGAAACGTTTTGGATCATTTTAGTGATGAGTTGATTGGAAGGAAGTACTCCATTTTGACATGCCTTTTTATGGGAGGGCATCAGTTAGTCTGGGCAGAGTGTCCTAAGTGAGACCAGTGCATAATTTGCATTAATGTATGAAAATCCTCTACTGATCATATTTGTATCAAGCTTCATGGGATTTGTAGAGTACCATGAGACAGAGAGAAGGCAGCAATGACAGATGGGTAGAGAGTCTCGGTTATTGTAAAGGAACATCTTTTCTCATGAATGTCATTTTCCATTTAATTTCATGTTCTCATTCAAAGACCCTAATGCATCAGTTGAAAGAAAAGCCTTGTAGGGAATGACATTTGGGAGAATGCCAATCTGGGACACAACCCGAGGCTGCAAATGCCGGTCTATTGGCAGCCGCAAGGAGAACAACTGTTTGGCAACAAATTACTTGGTAGAAAGCCTCTAGAATCAGCAAAGGATTAAAAATAGAAAGAGGGGATGGGTTTCTGCAGCTTGGGAGAGAGAGAATTCAATTCCCCTGGCTGCAGGGATAAATCTGCAATGCCGGGATCCCTCCTAGAGTTTATAGGCTGCAGTGTTAGATGACAACCAGGGATGGCCACAGTAAAAGATGTAGTTAATTCTATTCTAAATCACTCTGCCAGTCACGCTCCATGACCTTGCATATTACTTAATTAAACTATATCTGAATTGGCTCATAGCATAATAATGCGGTTCCTCCCTCATAGGACACATTTCAAGGCTACTTAACTATAAGATGTGAAATTGATAATCTTGACCACACTATTCCATAAAGCAGGATCCTCAGTCCAGGATTTGATCTTTTTTTTTTTTTAATGTGGTTGGCTTCCAATATTCTTGGCATATATTTGTATTTATTTTTCAGAGGATTCTCTCTTGTGACTAGAAATGCATTTCTCTATGACAAAGCCAAGAACTCTTGTTCTTCCAGAGAGAGAGAAACTGGTAATTGCCAATGAATCATGGATCCGTGCTTCTTAAAATTTAATTTTCAGACCAATCACCAGGGATCTTGTTAAAAGACAGATTCTGATGCTATAAGTCTGATGTGGGACACTCTTGCATTGTTTTCATTTTTTAAAAACAAAGTCATGTCACCGACCCCCAAGTCCCCGCCCTTCTTCTCAGTGTGGTGTCCCTCCATTATCTGCAAACCCTAGCCTAGGAGGGCTGAGCTACGCTGGTGATTACTCTGCATTATGGCTGGTTTGACTATGCTGACTGGATTATTTGGTTGATGGGGAAAAAACAAGGTAGAACATTGCTATCCAATTCAAAGCATCTTATTAGAAAACAATGTGATTCACAGCAGCATGGGCACACACCCAGCCTCAGTCATCTCACAATGTCACCTCATGGTCATCAGAAGCAGGGCCCAATTCTCCAGTCCCTTCCCTGCACTTGACACACTAGAAAACAGGATTCACGTACTTGTTTATTTCCAAATGGATCATTAGAAAAAGGGACGCATCTCCTACTGACGGAACTTCTTCATCTTGCTCAGTGTGAGAAAAAACTTGGAGATGTCATGAAATAAATTGTTTTTGTAATCTATACTTAATTACTAGCATTAGGTGATTGATTATGCTTTCCTGTGATAAGGTTTATAATTATAAAATTAGGGGTCAAAAATTGCTCTCCTGCCAAGACAGGATGATTCCATGCAGAATGTAAAGAAATTCATAATACAGGTTCAATTAGTACTAGTTTACATGGAACCCAATAGAATTTTGTTTTTTAAAGTTTTGTAGTGGTATATTCAATCAGTAATCAATATGCTGTAATATGAGAATTCAAATCCTACATAGAACTGGTTTCTGTTCCTTTAAGAGGAGCTAAGACTCTGGTAAAACAGATTGTTCTGCTTGAACCAACTAACCCATCTTATTTTCCCATTGATGATGTACTCTGAGAGTTGAAATATGCATGTTTCTGTGCTCATTATCTGACTCACGAGATTAGAAGTACATCACTCAGTAATATAAATACCACTTTAGATATTTGCAGCAGGAAGGGATGGACATAGGAAACTTGGAGTTAAACATTGTTGGAAAGGCTGCAAAAGCCTTCAGAGGCTAAAGCTTGTTTTCAGGATTATCAATACAGTTCTGGTCCAGAGAGTCAGGGAGGTATGGGTGACACTCAGATAAGGAAACTGCAGAAAGCCCCAGCTAATGGTTACTGAGGTAAAGGGTCAGGGAAACTCCCTGTGGAGTTGGAAAACCTCATAACTGCCCCAGCAAGGTTCTGCTAATCACCTCTAGGGCAAAAGTAATGGCAGGTGTCATCTTCACATTTTCAAAACATCTCATTGGAGTCAGTCTCATTGAGACAGGATAAATTGAATCCCCAATCTTGGACTCAAGGCAGTCTCAGAGATGTAGCTCTCAGATGACTCTTTCCAGAAGAGTAAAACAATAGTATCAAGTCAATACTTGTCAAGCAATATTCATTACACATGGAAAAGGGGTTCATTTGTTGAGGGGTTAAGGTTGGAGGCTGTTCTGTGAGGCTTCATGGGCTCTGTGGAAATTGAGCTAAGGGTATCAGCTTCGTGAGTACCATTTTCTCACCATTTAAGTGAACTTTCACTGAAATAACTAAAAATTAGTATTTATAACCTGTATATACTGTCTTTAGCAGTCAAGGAAACATGTTTCGCGTGGTAACCTCGAGAGTATACAATGATTTTGAGAAATCCAGTTTTTCTTACTGATGGGACAAGGTCTCCTGGTGAGGGGCATTCACCTGGCTTCTCAGTCGCAGAGAAAAGACTGCAGGTAAACCTGTCCTCCTGACCAGAGTCACTGTCCTGTACAGCATCTGGCTTCAGTCACTGGTGGCCAGGCTTCTGAGGGATTAGTTCCAATGCTGATCTGCTTTCTTCTCTTCAGATCATGTGGGTTCATGGTGTTTTTCTTATGGGTTTGCTAAAACAAAGCTAATAACCACAGCCACCCACAACTAACTTGAGAGAAAATGCCATTTCCTTGTCAAAGGCTGTCTAGGAACAGTGGGGACACCACATATGCCCGCAGATACTTGAGCCACTGTCCTATCACCTGCCACTTTCTCTCTCCCTCCTCCCTCTCCTCTCCCCATTTCTGACAAAGTCAACAATGGATCAGAGAGGCAACCTGATGTCCTTACCCAGACCAAATACCACCAGGAAAGAGGGTTTCAGAGGTTGGTGCCCTACTGGGGGCGGGGAGACAGGAAGACACCTGAATAGCATGATTCCTTTATTTTTTGTTGTTTATATCAATTCAATCTTTTCTGCTGTCCTGGAGGGTTTTAATTATGTTCTACAACTATATTCTCTCTTGCTTGCAGTGAGCGGGAGGTGGGGAAATCAGATTCTGGCTGGATTTCAGGCAGTAGGGAATTCTGTTCTTTTGCCATTGTTTTCCTGTGATGGCCTGTGAGATAAAGGAGAGGGAATAAAGAACTTTTGTGGGTACAAGCCATCTATGTTCTCTATATATTGCTGAGATTTTTTCAACAGAATCTTTTTATCTTAAGCGCCAGGGGCATTATCCTTGTTTAAAAAAAAATAGGGTGGAGTGACATCTTGGGCGTTTGAAATAGCAGATGCAGGTTTTCTTTATATATCATCTATACTTTCCGCAGACCTTGTGGAAAACACAGCTTGATGGTTATTGCTTTATTTCTGTACCTGAAGTAAGTTCTTGTTAACCATCAATACTTAAAATACTGCTTTCATTTAAAAAGGAACTCAAATCAAAAGTTGTACCTCTTCCTAAGGAAAGAAGCATCAGAGATTCCACAGTTCACGGACACACAAAAGCATCTCCCCGAAAGGCTGGGTTCTGCTAGGAACAAGAATGTGTGACACTCGTCTCCTCATTTCCATACAAAATTGATGAATAGCTTATGAATGGATACCATGGACAACAGATGCACATAATAGAGATGACTTTAAAAAACTGTAATTATTGTCTTTCGGCTTCTGGCCAAAGACACAGTGTCTGGAGACTGCTTAAAGTTGCATGCTAATTTCCTCTTGCTAGACTAAATGGATTTGCTTTTGATACACTTTTCGAAGTGTGTTAGTGAAATAGAAAGAAAATAATTTTGGATCCAGAAGTTAGGGAGAGGGAGAAGAGAGAAGAGGGAAAAGAGAGGAGAGAGAGGTGGGGGAAGAGCAGGCAGGAGGAAGAATAGAGGGAGGGAAAGGAGGAGGAAGGGAAGGAAAGCAAAGGGTTAGGAGAGGGAGCCAGGGAGGAAGGAAAATCTCACTTCCCAAATACCAAATTTAGGGTTATTGGGTAAACAGTGAACTAGCTGGGTAGGACACAGAGGAGTTCTTGTGACTCCTCCCAGACCCCATCCTGGGGCTGGATCAATAAGGTCTTTAGGATTCCTCAACAGAAGTTGTGAAGGCAAAGTAGCATCAAAAACGTACCTCCTTCCTGCATCTAAACTAGGCATTGGCAGAGAACTGTCACCAAACATGCAGATGGGTGAATTTAAGACACAGTAGAGTTAAATCACAACACCTTGGATTTTATATCTCCATGATCACATCACCTTCTCAAAATGATACTGCTGAAGAGGTAGTTGCAGTAGAAGCTCTGAGACCACCCTCTCCTAAACCACCCTTCAACTGTGAGAGGCCCCTTCAAAAGTGATGGGGATGCCACTTGTGGTCAGTTTCTAATACAAGGCACAGTTGACTTTAAGAAAGGGAAATTGAGGCTGGGGGCGTAACTCAGGAGTAGAGAGCTTGCCTAGCATGCCTGAGGACCTAGGTTTCATCCCCAATACTGAAGGAAGGGAAGGGAAGGGAAGGGAAGGGAAGGGAAGGGAAAGGAAAGGAGAGTATCCTCAGTGGGCCTTTCCAAGTGGGCTTTTAAAAGGATTGGGTTTATCCTGCAAAAGAGAGTCCAATCATGAGAGAGATCCAACACAAGGAAGGATCTCACTCATTGGCTTGAAAGTTGGAAGGGCGATCAATGAGGCAGCTTGTAGAAAACGAGGGTGGACTGACAGTCAGCAAGGAAAGTCTTCAGTTCCATTTGTGTTATTGATATTGTCTTCAGGTTCAGTAAACCTTTCCGGTACAGGGCCTGCTGCTAAATCTCTCAGGCTTTATAGCCACATATGGTCTCGACCGCATGTTCTCTCTCTCCCTGTTACTTTCAGCAATGCTCTGAGATGCAGAATGAAGGCACAAAGTCATCCTTAGTTCAAGCATTGAACCAAAACAGGTGGCAGGCTGGCTGGCTGGCCAAGCCCTGGTCTAGACAACCAACCAAAGGCAAATTAAGCCCTTTGTTGCCATGTTTGCTGATTTCTGTGGTGTAAACACAGCATCAGGACTGATTTAACGCCACCAACGTGAAGTTCCTTCTCTGTCGTAAAGAGATGCACAGTAGCATGTCATTATATTGTGTTTCTGTGTATTCACACCAGAAGTGGCCATCCAAGGATAACAATGGAATGTCGTTACATAATTAGGAAGGGTTCAGTTTTGAGTTTCTGCTGCCCTTTGTTTTTAATATGATTTATTTAACTGTGAATTTAGAGAATTTAAATATTAATAAAGAATCTGTTTAAAAACCCATTCACACATTCCTAAAATCATAACACCTGGCTCTTATGAGCCAGTGCTAATTCCTACACGGGGTTCATTATACCCTTAAAAGAGAGAGAGGTACGTATTCCATCAACTCTGTGTGAGCTGGGATATGAATTCAGCAGATGCAATGATGGGTCCCCTTGGCCAGAGAGACATGGCTACATCACTGGGGACGGCAGAACAATAGGAAACTGGAGACAGTTCCCAACACTACAGCCACCTTGGAATCTTATGCTCCTATCATTAGGCAGAAAGAAAATAAATTTCAACCTGGCTTAGATCACTCTCATTTTGGTTGGGTTTCTATTGTGACAATTGTTCCTAAATCCTAATCAATATGGTAGTTATCAGTATTAGGTGATGCTATAACATTTGGTTGACTTCATTCCCCTTTTCACACGAAGAAATTGATGCCTAGAGAGGTAGAATTCCTTTCCCAATATCACATGGTCATTACAAGTCCTGGGCTCAGTATTTAAACCTTCCCTTTAATTCCAAGTCCAATGTGATTCACATCATGCCGCAGATCAAGTCAATCATTCATTCGTGCATGCATTCATTTATTCATCCATGCAATCATCTACTTCAGAAGTGAGCAGGGAACCACGCTAGTCTGTCAAGAGGTTCTGTCTCTGGAAATGTTTTACTATTAAACAAATGATGTCATTTGAAGAAGGCAACCCCTTTGGGAGTAAGAAAAGAAAATACCCTACCTGAGCATCAGGGAAGAGGACAGAGATTGTAGTAGTACCTTTTTTATTTAAAAGTTCACTGAGCACATGTGCTATATGCAGTGGGACTTGCAGAAATACAGAGGGAAAAGTAATCCAATATCCAAATATTTGCAAATCCCATGTGCATTTGCTATAATTTGCTCATATTAATATACTTCAGGGCCATTTTTGATGATTACAGTCTTACAAGACCATGTGAGGCCCTGAGGACCTGGCTCATTCATAACCCAGAGATTGACACATAGACATGCTTTATGATCATTTGATCATTTTTGGATCAAAATTTTCTCGGTTCTTGTAACATGAATACATATTAATTAAAATAAGATATTAGCATTTTCTTATGCAATTAGTACTTCTTGTTAAAACTAGCATTTCTTTTCCCACTGAAAATAGTCCCTGCTGAAAACACCATGTCATCTTATCGAATACGGCTTTCCCTTGAATTAATGCTCTTTCTTTGTTATGTGTGTAGGAATATGCTTATATATCAAAGGCAATATTGATCTGTTCCCTCAGAATAACTGCTTTCAGGCATAAAACTATGTTTTATGTTTTCTTTATACTTGTCTTGGTCCTGGTCAGCCTACCACCAATCCCTAATCCCAGGGGGTAGATTAATTTAATTTTCACTGTTGCTTCTCGATGCTTCACACCAGCTGAAGATGAATGGTTTGGGGGCTACCATTATTAAATATTGTGATTGTATTTTGTACACTCTGTTAGGAGAACAGGTGGCTCTTTATTCCAGTAACATAAAATTTGGAATATATGGCTTTCTCTCATTTCACTTTTTCCAGAATTTATTTGTTTTTTAAAGGATGCTTTGCTTTGTGAGTTGGATTTAATTTGCTGCTGCCTTCCCCTGGTCAACTTGTAGGGCTCATGTTTCTCTTGGGCTTTTGGCTACTTGTTCAAGGACAAAGTCCAAGCTTTTACTGTGACCTCCAAAACCTGGCTATGGTCTAAAAACCGTTGGGGCTATCTTGTGCCTTCAGAGGGGAGCTGGCACCTAGATAGGGCTACCTTGGAACCACTGATTGGGGGCAGCATGGCAGCCCAGACTGACAGACCACTGGGGCTCTGACTCCTCCCTCCAATTCTGGGTGGGAGTGAGGGGCCATGATGCAGCGTGCACCAGCTGGCTTCCCCAGTAGATGCTAAAGTCTGGAATTGGAGTGGGGTGAAGTAAGGAGACGAGAGAAGCATGCAGACACATGGCTTTCTTTTCATCCTTTGATTTGAGGTAGGAAGCTCCTGTCCAAGAGCCCAGAGATGTCCTGCATGACCATCTTTCCTCCTTGTGAGCCACTTGCCTCACGCCCTGCTTTGTCTTCCTTTCCATCATGCCTTGCTTCTCTTCCCTTGCCGCTCACCCTCTCTGTCTTGGGCTTGCACCTTCCATTACCACATTACTACTTATGTGACTTTTTTTAAACTTTGAAGTCACCATAAGTATACTGTAAGTCATCTGAGCAAAGACAACAGAAGACCCTGGGGAAATAATTCTTGAGTTTTCTTGTGAATGTGGCACCAACTAAAAAGAACTCAATCCTTACATGATTATATCTCAATTAATAGTATACTGAGTAGATCTCATCCAAAGGCTTGGGACAAGAAGAATTTTTGGGTGTCAGATTTTTTTCCCAAATTCTGGACTATCACCATATAAATAGTGAAATATCTTGGTGATGGGACCCACATCTAAACATAAAAGAAATTCATTTATATTTCATATAAACATCCACATAGTCTGAAGGTAACTTTATAAAATATTTTCAGGGTCCCTGTTTTTCACTGTTGCATGAGGTCAGGTGTAAAATTTCCTATTAGTGGAGGGTGTCATCTGGATGCCCAAAAGAATTTCAGATTTGGGAGTATTTAAGAGTATGGATTTTCTGATCCGGGCTGCTCAATCTGTAAAATGAAATGTGTGTTTGAAATAATAAATTAGGGAGGGCTGGGGATATAGGTCAGTTGGTAGAGTGCTTGCTTTGCAAGCACAAGGTCCTGGGTTCAATCCCCAGCACCGCAAAAAAACAAATAAATAAATAAAAATAAATTAGGGAGCCCAATTGCCCCTGAACCAATATTTATAAAGTTGCACTCTAAGTACAGAGATCAGTTGTTGATAAACAGGGCCAAAACTGTAAAACCTATTACTGAGAAAAACAATCCACTTAAAAAGAGCAAAATCAGAATCTCTGTTTCTTCTTATGGCGCAGTCACACTGAAATCTCCTTTTCAAGTGCCAATCAAGTAGAAAACATTGTTTCTCACCATGCTGTGGAAATAAATGAAGATTACCCAAATGAGAATAAGCAAAGACTAGTAATTGAGAGCTTGCTACAGCAAGGAGTCAACCATCATCATTTTGTACTTGGCAGAGATTCCAAAGCAAGGAGAGAGAAAGAAGAGATTTATAATGGCGAGAAGAGAAGGTTTCAGTTATGTCCTGAGAGGCTGCTGTTGCCATGGGGAAGCTGCAGGTTGGACTAAGCACCCGAGAGCCCTGTGTGCAATCGGTTAGAGCTGCATCTTCTGGTTGCATGGGATAAGGTTTCACCCTGCTGCCCCTAAGTTGGAAGCAGGGTCAGAAGTTAGAAAATCTGTTCTTTTAGGGACGATTACTGATGGGGTTCAGTTTCCGGGATCAGTTGCTGCATAATGTGGGTTGGTAGTTGCTGTCGATTGTGCCCAGCACTGGTAGGTGTGCAGATGGTGGTTGCTGAGGACAGTGGCTCAGAGTTCTGTTTCCATGTATGGTCTGGCCTTTGTCATATGCATATACAGTCAGTCTCTCCACCCCAAAGTCAACAAGATGGTCCACAAAGGGCGCTGCATTCAAGTGCTATGCTAATAAACTGATTCTAAATATTGAAGTTGGACCCTAATCTACTCCTAATCATTATTTCTCTGGAGTGATATATCCTAGATTTTTTCTAAAGTGAGTTCCAGAAAAACTCATTCACAACTTGATCTTAAATAAAAAGAAAGGGTGGTCTGAGATGGAAGATGCTAGATGCAATGATGAGGGTATCACCAGGGATAAATCCCATCCTACATCCTGTAACAGCCACAGATTGACAAGATAAAGTCAAATTCAACCTGAAAAAGAAAATATTGAAGCTGTTGGGTAATGGAGGCAGACAGTGAGTTGTACTGCACTCACAATATTTAAAACCTTCAAACAAGGTTTATTTTTTTTTACTTCTTATGTATAGAAAAGTTTCTGCTCCTGGTTTTGTTACAGAAGGCTCAAAAGGTAAGAGAAAAAGTGGAAGGATATCCATTACTTCGGGGGTTTGACGTTGTATGAAGGCAGGGAGGGGTACCTCCATCGTTGAATCCAACAATCAACCAAATGTATTCAGACATGATATTTGTGCTCTTAATTGTTCAACCTCATGGGCAGTCGACTAAATGAATACAAGTGTGACATGTGCTCTCAAAGATGTTATACTTCAATTGTCCCAGTTCAGTGGTGTGTGTACATAGAGAGTCACTTTCCTGACTTCTTGGGCCACATCTAGTCCTGAGTGAGAAGCCATGAACACCTTCTTTGGCTCACAAGTTTTGCAGGTAACTACACCTGTTGGCTTGATTTTCTAATCATTCCTCTCACTGGCTCAATCCCTTCTACTTTCAAATTAGTTTACAACTTTAGAAGGCTAGACGTTTTTAAAAAATTCAAGTGTGCCTTCAAATCTGTAGATCTGGTTTTGGTATTGTTTGAAACCACTGAAGCAGATGAGAAGTTACTTTATTAGGGATAAAGAAATAAATATCAGCAAGTCTGTCAACTCTTCAAAACTCTTACATTACTATTCGAAAGCTCATTGAGGGGCAGCAAAATGTAATCATCCATTTTTCAGATCCTGAAATATATGCACATTCTTGATTTTTCAAGTTCAGCAGTTCTAGTGTAACCCATAATATTTTGCTATTTTATGATTGTCCACAGATTATTCATTCCAAGTACCAGAAATGAGGAATTAAATCAAATTATGCATTTTTACTTTAAAATCAATAGAAATTTTTACCATACACTAAAAAGTATTTTAAAAAGGTAGCAAAAACCTGGACAGCTATTTCAAAGAAAAGATCCATAATCTCTGTGATCTTAACAACCCTAGAAAATGTCAGCAAGGTATCAGAGTAGCCACAGGCAGATTTGATTTGTATAGAAACAAACATAAAAACAAATAAAAGAACTGGAGAAATTTTTGTTTTGTATAAGGCAAGGAAAAAAGAAAAAATATTATTTCCCATAATAATCCCCCTTCCTTCCTTCCTTCCTTCCTTCCTCTTGGCAGCAAAATTTAAGAAATTTAAGGGAAGCTGCTATGCATTTTTGAAACTTGTGCAAATACATCACCTTCTCTATACAGGTGTGTAAATTGTGACAAGACATATTTACATACAGAAATGTGATCACTCAATACCCAAACCTTGCTCCTGAAAGAAGCTGCAGTTCATTGCTTTTATAAAACCTCCAAATTAATTTTTTAAAATAAAAACTATGGGCCAGATAAAATTATCCTGTCGTTAGAAATAATGTTCAGTATAGAAATCACATCCCAAAAAACTTCTGTTTTCAAGACCTAATCGTGTGATCCACAGCAACCAATCGTAATGTACCTCCTTATGACTCCTATTGAGCCCCCAAATGGCCTATTGGAATGAAACCACCCTTGCTCTGTAGTAATGTTAACATCTTTGGAATGAGTTTCTCCATATCTTTGATAATTCCTTGATGTCTTTAGTGGAAAGCAAATCTGGATACATCATTTGATCTGCAAGCAAAACAGAGACTCAGGAGAGGATATCAGTGGTAAAAAGTACCATCATGTGGACCACAGAACCTCTTCATGGAAACTGAACTGGATGAGTGAGGGGAAAGAACAGGATCGAAGGGAGGACAGGGAGAGGGAGTCTATCAGAGGTCAGACTCCTGGTTCTTTCTTCAGTTCCTAACACAGGGCCTGCCACACCACCCCGCACACCCACACAGAGCGAACAGGTGTGGGATACAGGATGAATTAAAGTTGCCCAAGTTTCAAGAGAACAACAGTGACAACAATGCCTACAAATGAGACTGAATGTCCCTCCCCAGCCAGATGATTCAGGTGAGCCCGGTCCCTTCCAGGCTGCAGAGGGGATTGCAGACAAATGCTTTGGGAATTCTTACGTTTATTTCAGGATCCGAGAGCCTTTGCTTTGAATATTCCCAATTAGGGCCTTGTTTTTACCTTCTCTTCCTAAAATGGAAGTTTTGAACCTTTGTAAGAAGCTGAAAAGTGATTTAGTGATTAAAAACAACAACGAAATTAACTATACTTTAGTAACCTTAAATGGAATGAGAGGGCAAGGGGTCATTTCTATCTCTGAAGGAAATTAGGAAAAAGAGCACAAAATACAGTAAGTGGCATTATTTATTATTATTATTAGCTTCAAAATTTGCTGTTTAGGAGGTCTGGTGGTCTCCAAGTAGAGTGTTTCTTAAATTCTTAAATGGTCTTTCCTTTGTTGAAATAGTGGTCTTTATGTTCACGGATTAAGAGGGGAGAATATATTTGCAAATTCTTCATCTCAAAAGGGCTTAATATCCGGGTTATAAGGAACAAGGAGATTAACAGCCAACCAAAATTAAAATGTCCATGTTGCCCAATTTACAGATTCAATGACATTCCCATCAAAATACCAATGAAATTTTCCACAAAAGTAGAGCAAACACTCCTCAAATTCCAAAGACCCTGAATAGCCAAAGCAATTTTGGGCAATAAAACACAAGAAAACATAAAGGAATCCTAACACCTAACGTCAGAACACACTACAAAGCTACACTAAACCAATCGGCATGGTACTGGCATAAAAAACCAACACATGGCCAGGCACAGTGGTGCACGCCTGTGATCCCAGTGGCTTGGGAGGCTGAGGCAGGAGGATCAAGAGTTCAAAACCAGCCTTAGCAACCAGGCACTAAGCAACTCAGTGAGACCCTGTTTCTAAATAAAATACAAAATAGGGCTGGAGATGTGGCTCAGTGGTCGAGTGCCCCTCAGTTGAATCCCTGATACCCCAAAGAAACCAAACCAAACAAACAAACTAAAAAACCCACACAGAGAACTAGGGATCAGAAGGGAGAATCTAGAAATAAATCTATGCATCTGCAAAGATACCAACAATATACACTGGAGAAAGAAAAGTGTCATCAATAAATGGTTTTGAAAAACTAGTTACCCTATGCAAAAGAATAAAAACAAAGGATCTTTCTCTTATCAAATACAAAATTTAACTCAAAAATGGATCAAGGACCTAAATGTGAGACCTACTGGAAAACAACGTAAGGGAAATAGTTTAAGATGTCGGCATCTTAAAAATTTTTTGGTATGGGACCCCAAAGCACAAGCAGCAAAAGCCAAAAACAGACAAATGGGATTATATCAAGCTAAGAAGCTTGTGTGCTGCAAAAGAAGCAATCAACACAGTGAAGAAACAACCTGCAGGAGGGGAGAAAATATTTGCAAGTTCTTCATCTCACAAGGGATTAATATCCAGGTTATAAGGAACAAGGAGATTAACAGCCAAAAAGAAGAAAAAACAATTCTATTTAAAAGCAGGTAAATGATCTGAATAGACATTTCTCAGAAGAAGATATGCGAAAGATCAACATTTATGTGAAAAAATGTTCAATATCATTAATCATCAGGGAAATGCAAAGGAACCCCCCAAACAAGGTATCATATCCCTCCGTTAGAATGACACTAATCAAAAAGACAAAAAATAACAAATGTTGGTAAGGATGCATTGAAAGGGGAACTCTTAAACACCATTGGTAGGAAATGCAGACTTATACAACTGTTAGGTAAAACAATATGGCAGCTCCTCAGAAAAATAAAAATGGTGGCTGGTGTGGTGGTGCACACCTGTAATCCCAGTGACATGGAAGGCTGAGGCAAGTTCAAGGCCAGCCTCAGCAACTTAGAAAGAACCTGTCTTAAAATAAAAAATAAAATAAAAGGACTGGGATGTGGCTCAAAAATAGACCAAACCTGGGTTCAATCTTTAGTACCAAAAAAAAAAAAAAAAAAAAAAGAAAAAAGAAAAAGGAAAAATGGAAACACCATATGAATTGCCTAAATCCAGAGAAAATGAAATCAGCACATTAAAGATAAATCTGCACTCCCATATTTATTGCAGCACTATTTACAATAGCCAAGATATGGAATCAACCTAGGTGCCCATCAATAAATGAATGTATAAATGAAATGTAATTTTATGTATATAATATATATAAAACATGCATCTTATATATTATTTACATATGATATATATAGAACATATATATGTATAATTAATACTATACATATTATATATAAGTAATATATAATATGTTTTATATATAATATATGTAAACATAATATTACATGTGTGTGTGTAAGATGCCATACATATGCAATAGAATGCTATATAACTGGGAAAAAGAATGAAATCCTGTCATTTATAGCACCACACATAGAACTGGAGGACACTATATTAAGTAATATAACCAAGACATGGAAAGACAAATACTACATGTTCTCATTCATATATGTAAGGTAAAAATTGATTTCCTAGAAGTCGATAGAACAGTAATCACAGACGGTAGGAAAGACAGAGGGGAAGGGCGTATGGGAAGGTCAGACAAAGCACACCAACCCACAGTTAGGTAGTAGAGTAGATACCGGTGCTCTACAGTACCGTAGGATGGCTATAGTTTACAATAATCCATCACAAATTTTAAAAGGAACTGGAAGGGAGATTTGTAGGTCCCCAACAAAAAGAGAAATGATACATCCTTAAGAGATAAATGCTGATCATCCTAATCTGACATGCACTATCACACTGTGCCCATAAATGTGCACAATTGAAAATAATAGTTTTCAATAAAAATCTTTAAAAACCAGTGCTTTGCCACATTCTGTGCGGTGTTCTTGCATGGTTTTGTGATGGATCAATACCCAAGCTTTTATGAATTTTGATTGTATGAGTTTTTTCTTAATTTGGCACATGTAGAAATTGAGTTCTATTTATCTTCTAGCCAATGAGTTTGCTGAACATGTGTTAGTGATAATAGTCATATCTGAATTCTTTCATAGGGTCCATGCACAGTAGCAAGTCATCTATGAAGAATGGAAGTTTTACTTCTCCCTTCCTGAAGTTCGCCTTATTGTACTAGTAAGGACTTTTGGTAAAATATCAGAGCGATTTGGTGATAGCACAAGAACCAAGATACAGAGTCTTTGTCTGAGTCCTGATCTCAGGGAAAGCTTTTGATATTTCACGGTGAAACGTGAAGTTTGCTGTTACAGATATTCTCTATCAGATTAATGAAGTTCCCTTTTATTCCAGGTTTGCTAAGAAAGTTTTCATTAACTTAGGCTGAATCTTTTAAATTGCTTTTTCTGCATCAATGATGATGATTTTATTATTTTCTCCATTATTTTGTTAATGTGATTAATTACATTGATTATTTTCCATCCTTGGGGGGAAATTGTTATGGAAGTATAACATGCATAAAGAAAAGTGCAAAACTCTTCCGTGTCTGGCTCAACACCCAAGACATCCCAGGATTCCCTCCAGTGTAGACTGGGTGACCAGGATCTTCACTTCTAATGGCACATGTCATTTCTGCCTTATTTTGGGGAAGGAGTATAAGAATTCCTTCATCCAGCATGTTTGCGTGAATAATCCTCGTCACCGAAGCAGCAAGGAGTCGCAGTTCTTTATTCCCATTGCTGCATGGCATTCCACCGAATGCATTTGTAACTATTGACCTGCTCAACGACTTATGCACACTTGGTTTGCACATTTTTTTGCTCTTATGATTAGTTCTTTTTTAATTTTTTATTTGTTGTACTTAGTTGCACATGACAGTTGAATGCATGTAAGCATTTTGATAGATCATACATAAATGGAGTGTAATCTCTCATATTTCTGATTGTACATATTGTAGGACCATGTCAGTCCTGCAGAAAGGCACACACACATTCCCACACCAAAGAGTGAAATTTCTGGACCAGAGGCTATGAGTTTATCCAGCTTTAGTAGGCACTGTTCAACAGTTGCCCCAAGTGATTTTACTAATTTATACCTCCACCAATAGCGATGAGAGTTCATGGTAGACTCTCACTCAGTAATAGGGCTGTTGTTCTTATTGTTACTATATCATTATTATTATAGAATAGCCTTTCCTCCTATAGAACTGATAGAGGGCAGGAAGAAAATAGTAGGGTTGGCCTCAGGTCAAGTGGAGTGAATTAGGTGGTATCTGGTACTTACACTTTCCTTCTATGATGTTGAGCAAATTACCTTGCAGCAAGTAGCTATCAGGTTCACATTTAATGGAAAGAAATGGTATTACCAAAGATCTCCACAATATGTGGCAGTGGAGTTAGCAGACCCGAGGTGGCACATTGATGAACAAGGAAGTGGGTAAACACCATTGTAGTCGTGAGTGGTGGGAGAATAAGAGGAAAAATACAGAATGCATTATGGAAGGTCCTTAAAGTTGTGTTTTCTACCTTGGATTATTTTTGTCTAATTTTTTTGTGATAAATAATTAATGCCGATTATCTCATGTATTATTCTTATCATAGAATACTATTTAAAAACTATAATTGTGTGTGAGGACAGTGTGCTTAGGTAAGGGGGACTCTGGTATTCAAGAATTCAGCTCTTCCCCCTCTTCATACCCACATAAGCAAACAGGGCATTTATTTCAGTGGGCTCCCATGGAAGGTATTATTTAACAATACCTTTTTGCTAAAAAACAATACACCATTGATACACTAGAAGTTTTCCTGATAAATACCAGTTCTCCATTTCCTATCTCAATCATCTGTTGGCTAGTTTTAGTGTTTTTCTTTTCAAGTGTCACAGGATAAGAATGTAAGTGTATGTTTTTCTTGGTACAAGGATCATTCCGACATTTTATTCTGTTAAAATTTTGGTTTTGTTTTGAATAACAGCACTTCTTTGCTTATAGTTTTTGTGAAAGAATAATTTCTCGGTCTTGATGATACTTCACTGTGTATTTCTAACACTTGCCGTTTTCTGTGCCATGTTTTATGTAACAACGATCACTATGTTCAACATATCTTTTTCTTCCAGGCTGCCACCATCTTTGATTGAGGAACAGTGGCATCTGCGACCCCAGCTCACCAGGCTTCTGGTAGCACAGCTTCTTCAGTAAGTCAGAGGCTTCAAGTCTGGTGAGAGGCTCCATCTGAGCCTAGATGAAGCTTCATTCAATGATAGGACCTAAAATTTTTCTAGCTTTCCATATTTTGTCACATGAGAATGTCTTTCATCCAAATGGGAGGTCTGAGACTTAAAGAGAAATACAGCACCTAAGAATTATAACCAGTTTGTGTCACTAGACTTGCTTTAAAGCACAGAAACTCCAACAAAATCTCACCAGTTCCATGAATGGTGGATTTTGGTTTATGAAAACTTCATAACCAGCCATGAGAATAATTCATCTGTAAAATTGTGTATTTAGACTTTAAACATAATAAATGTAGATA
>JAJEJO010005136.1:61544-131841 GCA_020662805.1 Glaucomys volans | reverse complement strand
TCAGTCTTCCAAAGCAGACTCTGCCAGTGATTCTCCAGATAGTTTCCAGAAGCCTTCGTCTTGGACAGGGTAACACTGTTGATCCTTCTTGTTCTGGGACTTCCGCCTCTTGGACTGCACAGCTGCTGGTTCTTCCAGCTCTCCAGCTGGAGACGGCCACTGTGGACTGTCCATCTTCTGGTTGTGTAAACCAATCTAATAAATCCCCTTTTTATAATCATACTTCCTGTTGATTCTTTTCCTCCAGAGAACCCTGACTAGTACATATGCTGTATACTTTTATTCATATAGTCTAGACATTTTAGCTCTATTGGTCTAGAGATAAAGAAAGTCAACAGAAGAAAGGTGATTTGTCCATGGCCATAACCTCTGGTTAGGAACTAATGAGGAATTCTAGTCTCCTTACTTCGGATCCAGTGCTCTTCCCACAGCATAATGCTGGGATAAAGGCCAGTGTAGTATCTTTGTAGTATACCAGCTCCCACAGTTACAAATCATACCTGGAACCACCAATGTGGAAACAGTTAAAATTCTTTCTCTTGCTTAGGAAAGTATTCACATGAAACTTCCAGTAGGAAAGTCCTAAAACGTCTCTGCGGACCATGTGGCTAGGTGTCACACAGGGCATCCATCAGATTAACAGTCAGAGATGGATCTGTGGGCCAGCATCTCAGTGGAGACCCTGGAGCAGAATTTGGATTCCTTTGGCTCCTCACATTAGTCACTCCAGGAGAGCAATTCACATCCCATAAATCACAGACTGTGACTCATAGGGCTGTCTGAAACTTACTCATCTTATTCTATGTGCCAGAATTAAAGAGATCCCGAGATTGTCAGCATGGTGAGTTTGTCCATCTGGACTTAGGTAACAATCACATGCAAGGTGCATTTCATTTCTTGCATTTGCAACATTAGGATTGTACAATTAATCTGTTAATATATTCCATTTGGGCAGATCAGATTTTTTTTTATTGCTTAAGTCATGTGAAGAAGATCAAGGATGGAATTATCAGACTGAAATGAAATTTGTCATAGCTAGAATTAATGAATTAGCATCATTTAGTATGTTTGTTATTCTGAAACTTGCTTTTATTTGTTTATATTTATTTATTTATTTATTTGTGGTGCTGGGGACTGAACCCAGGGCCTTGTGCATGCAAGGCAAGCACTCTACCAACTGGGCTATGTCCCCTGCCTTTGGAACTTGCTTTTAAAGAAAATGAATTATGCCAGAATGCCTGAATTTCTCCCCTCTATGTAGAAGATGGCTATATAAAAATAGCTTCAAATGTAACTTTTCGACTAATATTTATATGATCTGAAGAATGATCATATTTAGTTGTTCGGACATTGGACAATCACCAGCTATCTTACCCTGGGAATTTACAATGCACTGGGAGAAAGAAAAAGGATAACTATGGTTCACAAGTTTCCACCCAAAATGCACAACTGGGGATGTGTGCACATGCAGACAAGTGATCCTCACCGACCAATCCACTGGGGACAAAGGCAAGAAGGGCTTCTCGCTGGGCGGGTGATGAGGGAGAGCGTGAATATGGAGAATGAGCGGACAGAGAAATGAGGCTACTTACTCGGGTCCAATCACTCTTGCTTCACGGCTGTGCAACTTTGAGCTCCTTGCCGTTCTTTATAGCCTTTCCCATACAGTTTAATAAAAACAAGAAATATCTCCAGCACTCCAGCCCGTGGTTGTTTATTGAAATAGATGTTTAGCTCGCAGTTTCACTCTTTGATTTCTTTAAAAGAGACGTATTTGTAGTGGTTTTTCCATTTCAGTTTCAGGAAATTGCTTTATTTCAATGTGGGGACAATTTACCATGCGAGTCCTGAGGAT
This sequence comes from Glaucomys volans, assembly GCA_020662805.1. Taxonomy (NCBI): domain Eukaryota; kingdom Metazoa; phylum Chordata; class Mammalia; order Rodentia; family Sciuridae; genus Glaucomys; species Glaucomys volans. The sequence goes on along the minus strand of JAJEJO010005136.1, from coordinate 129,986 downwards.
GGCATGTGATTCCCCTGAATGTCCTCTGCAGGTAAATATGATGAGTCCCATCTTGGGTATGGCTGTGACTTTATTCCCTAAACTGTGCTTTAGTCAGGCTGATCATTTGGACAAATAACAGTGAAAAAAAAACTCTGTCAAGTCATATTTGTTTGTTCTAGAAAAAGTAAGAGTGTAGGGTGAGTTTTGTAATGGATCGTAGTAAAAGGTCAGTTCTGATGAGTGAGATGTTCATTCATTTATTCAAAAACACTTTTGAATGCCAGGCGTGTTGGATCACACCTGTGATCCCAGTGGCTTGGGAAGCTGAGGCAGGAGGATCGCGAGTTCAAAGCCAGCCTCAACAACTTAAGGAGGCCCTAAGCAACTCAGCGAGACCCTGTCTCTAAATAAAATACAAAAAAGGGCTGGGAATGTTGCTCAGTGGTTAAGCACCCCTGGGTTCAATCCCTAGTACCAAATGTATGTGTGTGTGAGTGTGTGTGTGTGTGTGTGTGTGTGTGTCCTTCTGAACACTTTCCATGCTTCACATGCTGGAATATGCTAGGGTGAATCAGGCACACATGACCACAACCCCAAAGGGACTCAAAATTCAATCCCAGAGTCAGTCAATCCACAAGGACACAAAATAATTTAAATTTTATATTATAGTACAGTTATATTTGGTGAGGATTATGCTAGAGAATTGAGCTCCTATTCAGAGAGTGTAGTCGTGGGTGGTCCCTCCAGGAGTAGGTATTTAAATTAAGGTTCAATGATTTGACCAGCCCACCGTGTAAAAATTTGATAATTCATCCTAGGGAAATTCTAGCGCCATGAGTAGGAACCTGGAGATAGCAAAGCTTAGCACAATTGAGAAAGGCAAAGGATCAGTGTGCTGACAGGCAGAAGTGAAGTGGGGGAAGGCGTAGTCTGGATTATTTAGGTCCTTGAAAACCACAATAAGGTATTTAGAATTTATATTAAAAATGAGGGGATATGGAAATTCTATTTCTTGCATTATATTTGCTATTCTTTCTATTATTCAATAGAATTTATTGAATCAAATATTATGTTCTGTTATTCAATACAGACTAATAGACATCTACTTTCATCCTGAAAGTAAATAATCTCAGGCTATCAATGGAAAAGTATCAATATCATGATAGAAGTGTAATGCAGAAGGAGGTGGTAATGACTTTGAAATGATTCAGGCTAGGATTAAGGGGTAGATGCAGATTTAAATCTCAATTCATGCTTATTCTTTAACAGGACTCCATTGAACTTCAGAGGATCAAAACGTACAGCCTGGGTTTATCCATGTACCTGATACATTGTGACAGTACATACTATATAATAAAATAGTAACATGAGCAGGATCTCGAAATCCATCTTGTGATGGAGATAAAAGTTTTCTAGCTTGGATCTCTAGACTTTCAAAAGAATATGGAAATGAGTAGAAACTTAAAATATTACAAAATGCATATAGTTCAACCCACAGATGTGTCAAGAGTGTTAAAATCAAGAACTCTACCATGAAATGACTCCAAATATGGACAGCATTCATTTTACTAGAGTAGTTGGGGATCAGCATTGGGACAAGTCAATGCTGTGAAAATTAAGAATTGTCATCCAAAGCATGTTTCTGTAGAAGTTAAGTTGTTCCATTTTCAATCTCAAGAAGTGCTTTTTGGGTTGCCAGTTATCCCTCGTTGTCTTTCTGTCCCTCAGGATCTTGCTTGTGGTCAAGTACTTCCAACAATGCTCTAACATTTTCCCCTCCATGTGGTAAATGGCTCTTTTTCTGTGAACACGAGAACGCTGACAAGGCAGCACGTATAATAAAGAGACTGTGTCATCTTCAAAATATTTAACTTGATCAGGATGAGGAGCTGTTTAGATTAATAGCAACAGTGTAGAAAAGCAAACCATAGCTAGTGCAAGAAAAATTCAAAGCATCCAAGGGCAGGATTCAGAAGAGAGTGGTGCTCTTCAGTTGGGAGGGACAGACGAACACGCTTCGGGTGGCAGCAGGTTTTGGACTGAGACTTGAAGCATGGGTAGCATTTTGCAGGTTGGGAAAAGGTCCAGGTGATGGAGTCAGGTGAACAAGAGAGAAAAATATGCCCACCCTGACATTAAGAAAACTGGAAGAATGGTTGAGACCTGAGCTTGAACACGAGCCGCTATTACTGGCTGGTGACCCACTTGACTCATTCTGCGAGTCACCAAAGGACTATGGGCCACCTAACAAGGTAGCAGTGAATCTTCTGACATGGCTCCATTATGTCTATTTAGCTCGGGCGGATGGCCTCCTAGCAATTAACGCCCTTGTGTAGTCCACTCCCACGTTGTCCGAAGGTCAGTCTCTGGGATCAATATGATCCAGAAGGATGGCATGTCACTCCTGGTATGGTCATAAAACCCTGTAGCTTCCTTTTGGGTTGTTTGCTAAACTTCTCTTAATTCGCTGGCTCTGGGAAAGCCACCTTCCATGTCACCGGTAGCTTTCTAGAGGGGCTGACATATCGAGGAAGAGAAGCCTCTAGCCAAAGCATGAGTGATCTTGGTAGCAAATCCTAATACCCCAGGCAAACCTTCAGCATCCAGGACCACCCCAAAGGTGATCCTGAGCCAGCAAAGCTTTCCCTGGATGCTTGACCTTTGGAAATGGTGCAATATTTGGTATTTTAAACTGCTAATATGGGGGGATTTAAAAAAACACTCTAATCACCAACACCTAGAATAGTGTCTAACATAGAAAATATTCTCAATACAGGTTTAAAATAAGGTGTGAACTAATTTTTTATGCTATTCACAGGGACTCTTTTTCTCTCAGCTGAAAATACAGCTCCTCTCTATACAAGAACCCAAAATGCGTTTAAATATTTTTACAAGTTAATAAAAATCTTAATTTGCATTGTTCAATGTAAGTCCCTGACCTTCAGATAGGGATGTTGGTTGTAGAATAAGATTTGGTTTTTAGGAACTGCCTCCATCTCGCATGGGGAGATATCATGCTGTTTTTATCACATATCATTTTAATTTTGTTCTCCAGAAGGAAACCAGGAAAAAATGGCTCATAAAAGTATTGATTCTTAAATGCAAAATACCAAGGTAAACCGGCAAACATAATCACATAAGCACACAACTTAAGGTTGGTTTTATTTTTTTCTGTTTTTAAAAACTATGTGTGTTACTAGGGATTACACCAGGGGCTGCTCTGTCACTGAGCTGCATACCCCCAGTCCTTCTTATTTTTTTATGTTGAGACAAGTTCCCACTAAGTGGCTGAGGCTGGACTCCAAGTTGTATTCCTCCTGCCTCAGCCTCCAGAATAGCTGGGATTATAGGCATGTGCCACCATGTCCCCTAAAACATTCCTTGTCAGGAGGGTGTCTGATTTAAACACTTAAATATCATGAATACACAACTATAATAAAATGGAGACTTTCTGCATAAATCTTGGTTGGCCCTTTAATTTTACATACTATGATAATTAATACAAATGTGTTTGTGGTAGGTTATTCATTCAGCTGAGTGTGGCAGACAGGCCCTCTGGTGGCCTTCAGTGACTTCCATCCTGGGTGTTCATGTGTTCACCTTTCCTGCAGGGCAGGCAGACATGACTTGCTTTTAACCAATAGTATATAGTGGACATGACGGCCTGTCACTTCCAATGATGACGGTACATTATGTAAGACTCTGTCATAGCTGCCTGCAGCTGAAGACACCCCTTGGGAATCTAATAAGTGGCATGATAGAGAAGCCCCCATGCTGGGGAACTGCTGGCGGTGCCCAGGACCTCAGGCAGCCCTGGGACCTGAGGGCAGCCTCCGGACAACAGCCAACAAGGCCTAGCCTCACTCAGACCTCCGCAGGGTGTTGCCTTCTGCCAGTCTCATGTATGAGGTTGGAAGCAAATTCTCCCCTAGTCAAGCCACCAGATGAGCATGTGGCCCAGATGACACCTTGATTGCAGCTTTATGAGACCATAAATGGAAGATCAGCAAAGCCAGCCTGTACTCCTGACTGATGGAAACTGTGACAATAGAAACAAAGGCTTTTTTGAGTTGCTGAATTTGCGGCAATTTGGTACACAGCTAAAAAAAACTAATATACTTTGTAATTTGAATTTCTTGGTATTCATGCTCTTATTCCTTTTTAAATCTGTTTCTATCTTTGATAATCAAATATATTTATGTACGTATATTGTATGTCTATTGTATGTCTCTATATTGTATTTCTGTTCTTGTTGTTGCTGTTTCAAAATTAATTTAAATTATTTCAAAAGTAGTTACAATGGTAAATACAATAATCTATTTTTAATACATTTTTCCCTGGGTAATTTTTATGCCACTGTGAGGAATGGGTGTCTAAGTTTCTCCTCCTCTGACGCTAAATGACATTCGATGCTATAAAATATTCATATCTGTTCATTTTGTTTTATATGTAGAAAACCAAAGGGAAGAAGGACCATCACTGTTGGTGACCCTTGCGCATTTTATCATGAAGCACGTGGCCACAGGTGTGGCAAGTCACCCTTGTGAGTAATTCGGGTTGGCTTCAGGGTGGTAGAGACCGCCCACCCTTTTCTGCAGGAAGGAGGACTCCTTATCAGACATCCTGCCATCTCAGCTTGTCCCTGCGTGTGGGTGCGCTAAGCTGCATTTATCAGAATCAGAAAGTGGGATTTGCCTAATTCAGCATGACTTACGTGAACTTCAAACATTTTTTTTTCTAGTTCATTTTGTCTGATTTGTCATAGTAAAAGTAAACAACTTCAGATGACAAAATTCATAGCGCTCTGTTTTTATAAAGCATCCGGCTGAAATTTATCATTGGTGGAAAGACTTTTTCCAACTTTGCCACATCTCTCTGATAACGTTTACTTGTGTGTGGTTGTTGCTGTTTTTTGTTGTTGTTTTTCCTGACTACGTATCTCCCTGCCCCATAATATAATACCTGGGAGGCAGAAATATATTTGCATTTGAATTCCTGCCTAAGGCCTCACTTATCTTCTCCCTTCCTCACCAATTATTCAGCTACTAGTGCCAAAGGTTTTCACACTCTGTCATTTGGCTCCCCGCATAACCATGTATTTCAGGTACTGTTATCTCCAACTTACAGATGAGGAGACTGAAACTTAATAGGTGAAGCGTTTGAAGCACAGTATTGGAAAGACACATGGAAAAAAGCAACGAGGGTTAAAAAGAAAATAAAAGACATTATTTTTTAAAAGAAATATGTATAGAACACAATGATAGGAAATTTTTGAGGGGAAAAATAGTTATTGAGCAACACATTTTTAGGGCCCCGATGGAGGCTCTGAGAAGATTACAGGTGTACGCAAAGTGGTCTGAACATGAAGGAAATGCATCCCTGCCCAGAGCACTTCCACCAGGACAGAACCCGGATCAAGGGAGGAAATGAGCTACGGGAACCCCAGAGTAGAAGGGTCACTTACAATGGGACGGGCCACATGCTGGGCTTTAGTAGATTACTATAGAAATATTATAATATATTTCAAATAAGCATAGAGTAGCTAAAACAAGTCTAGTTCAGGAAAACAGTGATCAGTAGTGGGAATGTGAGGAAATGGGGGAAATCTGAAAATTGATAAGAAGTAATAATTAAAAAAGAAAGAGATGCAGAAGTGAAGACGGTAGAGGACCTCCTCTCGAACACCATTTTCCACACAACTGTGTTAGTCTGTTTCGAGCGTTACAGTTGCTGAGCTAAATGCATGTCTCCTATGTGGAGCAGAGGAATCCTGCAAAGTTTTACTCATTCTCCTGGGTCATTTCATTTTAGGTATCTATGTGGTTTATCTGACCACCAAGCATCTGCCGCTTGTGGGCAGGATCCATCTAGAGTTTATATTTCCATTAATCAAATGCCTGCCACAGACCACTAAATAGGAACAGACCTTAATAAGTTTTTTTTTTTTTTTAATAGTCCTGGCTTGAGGTTGGGCAGGAGGAACATTCCATGGATATAGTTGAATGAGAAGTTGCCTCTTGATGGAAGAGGAAAGAGAAATGTTATAAAGATAGTTGGGGACAGGCCACAGAAGTCAGGGTTGTGTGGATTTCACTGTTGTGAGCAGCCATTGGAAGGTTTCAGCAGTAAGGGGGAGGATGAACAGGAGATGGGAAGAGGAAGGATGATGTGGCATGGCAGTTTAGGAGGAAGAAAACGGAAGCCCAGGCAATAGGAACAGGAAGAAAGAGGGGCCACACAGATATCTAAAGACCGCAGGAAAAGAAGTTCAATGCTAATTCCTTCTCTGAGCATTTCTCACCTGTGCTATTGATTTCAAATAGGAATCCTGAGCTAACTTTCTGCTGGTGGATGGTATTGGGTTCAGAGGGTCAGTACCGAGTTTCTGGTCTTGTCTAGTCTTCCAGGGGCCCTGATTCCTCCTCCTGTGTGAGCAGAGGGCAGCCGAGAGGAATGGAGGTGAGGAAGGGATTCTCCCAGAGAGAAGAAAAGGCGAGGTGTCACAGTGGGGTGCATGCCAACTGTGCTGTAAATATGTCCTGACTCTCTTGTAACTCGGTTATGGTGATGCTGTCGCAACTTTGGGGCAACTCTATTGCATAAGATTACCCCCATCAAAATGTGCGTTACCTTACATGGGAGGTAAAGAACTTGCAAGAGGTATGTAGGCAATGCCTCCCTGAATTCAGGGCTCAGCCTTTGGACATCTGCCCTGTCTGGGCTGGCACAGATAAACCCTGTTCCCGTTGAATGCCCCAGTGCGCGGTCTCTGTGTGCAAATCCCACAAGAGAGGTGCTGGCATTGTGGTCAGAACTACCTGCACTAAATTCCACGCCTTCCCACCCATGTGAACTGGGGTTAGCCATTGCTCTCCCTAGTGCCGGATGGTTTAAGAGCATGTGTGATTTGTATAGTGCAAAGTAGTGTATCTATAAGAGCACACGAGCATCAGAGGGGCGTTATGAGGACATCTATGAAGGCCTGAGCATCCCCTGCAACACACACTGCTACGCAAGCTGTTAGGAAGGTGCACCATTCCAGACTCAGTGACCAACTAGAGAGATGCCAGGCACCCCCTTCACATGATCCACCCTGCAGGTCCCCTTCTTAGGTATTGGACTCACAATTATTTTTACAATGGGAACTATTAAGCTTATTGTTTTAAGAACAAAACTGACACGCATTGCCTATTTTCAGTGAACAAAAGATTCATTTTCAAACCTTCTTTTGAATAAGAAAAAAAATTTTCCACACAATGGAACTATAAATTTAAGCGAGAGAATGCACTTTGGAATTTACAATGGATGGCAGACTGTGTTCTTAGTCTTCCTGAAGGTGTGAAATTGTAGTTAATTGCTTTGTTCTCGATTTTAAAGAGCAAAGAGTTCATAAATAATAAGCTCAAGTGGCAGTTTGCAAAGGCTCTAAAATCTCCCAATGCATTTTTCATTGCCGAAGATGTAATTCTTCTGGGTGTTGATTATTCCCATGAATTTTAAAATATTTTAAAATACTCACAGAGACTGAACTACAGATGAAAATTATCTTTGAACTCTATTTTAATAGAGCTGCATGTGTCAATGAGAAACCTTTGGTTTCCAACATGTGCATCCTTCAACAAGATGTGATATTTCTTTAATGTAGAGATCGTGAAGAAAACCTAAATAATGAAATTACTGCTTTGTAACTTCCATAATGACAAAGAAATCTTTAAAAATTTTTGGGTATGACAAAGTATGCATACACACAATTTATCTAAAATCTAATATTTGCATGCATATCCATGTATATGTATATGTATATATCTATACATAAATATGGAGAGAGAGATGGGGGGGAAGGAGAGAGAGAGGAATCCTTCAGATCTGGCAGCTATTCATTCAGTAAAAACACAAATCAGGTGGCAACTTACATCTACTCAACATCCTAAATCCTTCTGGATTACCAATTTCTTTCATTTTTAACTGACAGATAAAAAACATACAAATTTCTGTAATAATGGGGTACCAAGTCACGTACAGATATATGTATACATTGTGAAGTGTTCAAACCAAGTCTGACAGTGATCCCCCTTTTCCTCTCTCAATCCTACATGGCAAGACCATTCACAATCCTTTCTCCTAGCCTTCTGGCTTATTCTACTATTTTCTGTTATCCTTCTGGCTACTCTCAAAATCAGATTGTACATTTTGCCAAGTAATTCAAAGAACATACATGTACTGTTAGTATTAGACTATCCTCAATAAAACGATGCAATAAAATAATTGTGTATCACATTGGCCTGTTCCCACCAGAAATGAGCACAAATAACCTCAAGGAAAAACATACTCACCTGAGGTATCAGGGTAAATATGATCTGGGGGGGGGGGGAACCCCAGCATCATAATATTACTATGTTAATTTTGGATCATAATCTTGGTTTTGGTTTACCTTGTTTTGTGGTCCAGGAAGGTTCTGTCTATAAGGACCTGCACATGTACCATATGATCAGAATCCTCTCTTTAGTGGTCATGAGTTCAGCGGAAGCAACCACAGACGCAACTAAATACTTTAGCACAGCAACCAGACCAGGGCATGAGAGGAACAGCTGTTGTACCAACCCCGGCTCCCTGTGTTTATGGAGGGTTATCAAGGTTTGTTATACGTACGTTTCTAAGAATCTCAATTTCTACTGAGTCCCTCCAAACACAGACACTTGGAACTTGGACTTACAAGCAGAGTTCAGAAAGAATGAAAATTAAATAAAGAAACCTATTTGTTCCTGGAAAATTACACAAAAGGGGAAGATCAATTTTAAGTAGCATAGAACATTGGAAATCAGGACTTTGCCCTGGAACGTGGCCCATCCTTGTGTTCCGTACCTGGCATTTGAGTTCCAACTTGGTCATTTAGAAATCCATGTTATTGAGCCACACTCGGTTTTAATAAGGACTTCTTGATAAGTGAAATGCTTGAGAAAATGATTCATAAATTTAAAATGCTATGAAAGATTAAGCCTGATTTCCTTTTTTCCAAATTGCAAACTTTTGAAGGGCTTTCTTGTAAGTTCAAGCTATGATCCCTCTGCATTCAAGATTTAAATACTATGACAATTTAAAAATTATTAGTAACACTATCAGTGCAGATGTAAAAATAACACTTACTTATGTCAAACACCAGGGTACCTGAAAGCACTGGTGTGAGTCATCACTGTTTCATGAGATTCTTTTTAGATACCAGGGTTAGAAAAAGCAGACGTTCTTTTCCCTCTTGTGATTCTTTCTGGTTTAGTCTAAATGACTACTTAGAGAATATGCTGTAGAATAGACTGGAAAATTCCAAGATGATCCCCACTTTCTTCAGGAAAGAGCTTTTTTTCGGGTCAGGGTGATGGCGATTCCACAGCAATTAATCTTATGGAACAAAATCATGTTGGATGCTCTCATTGCTTGAACTCTTACCTTCTCACATTTCTTTCTCCAAAATCATCAATTAAGTCTTTGCACTTTTGGGGAATGGATGGCCAAAATGAGAGCCATCCTGCTTTCTCATCTTCATCTGATTCTCAGGAACACGTCTTCATTTTCCCCCATCCTCCTATTTTTTTATTTCTTCCTTTACCAAAAGCAAAAAATGGCAACTACTTAAATGAAAGTGTGTATTTTTAAGGGTATAGGGCTTTCCCTGTATTATACATAAAACCATCTCATCTCCCCACATTGTAATATAGACAGATATATGGGGGAAAGTTCAAGGTCTAGAAGGAAAAAATAAGAACCGTAGAACACAGAGGGTACCTTTCTATCTCATAGACAGGCTTGTTCGGGTTTTTCCTTCCACTCTGTTCCCATAGATGGGATACAGTTGCAGGAACATAGACCTTATAAAATGATTCTTCTAAAGAACATGACTTGGGACATACGGGGGTGTTCAGAAGGAAGGGATAGAATTCAACCCTCACTTTAAGTAAGTAGGAGTGGTGTGAGGTCTGCGGCCTTTCCATTCCTATTGTGTAAAACCTCATGCCGAACCACTAAGGACAGGACGTTATAACCTTTTAAAATCAAGTAGAAGTTAGTATGGATTTCACTCATTATGAGTGTTTTATAAAATTACATTAGAGAAAAGTGAATTATGCTTTATTAACTGGGGTTCACCTGTTAACATACTTTTATTCTCACTCAAAACGTGGTAGCTTTCTTTTCTTTGGGTCTCAGTGTCTATCCCTCTGTCTTACAGAACTTGGTGGAAATGACAACAGTTAATCAGCTCATTTCTAAGTGGTCTGGGCCAGATACTGGCAAGTGGCACTCTAGCCTATACAGTTTCTCCAAAACTCTGCTCACTGATGTGATCATGAACATCCCTTGCCAATCAGGTGATTCATAATGCAAGAAAGATAATGTCCTCCCCATAATGCTCGATGCAATGTGGGGAGGGGAAGTGACTTTCTGAAAGGAGCTTTACTTGGGGGTGAGGAAGGGGTGTCTGCTTCAGGTCTGGGTGGCCCAGCCGCTCATCCTCTCATTGGTATCTTCAAAGACCTAGATGATGCTTACTTTTTTCTCTGCCTTCTGATTTTCATGCCCACTGCCCTTCTCCCAGAGTGGCGACAGAGTCCCAGCATTACATAGGCAAGGTAACAATGAGTGAAGAGGAGAGGTGTATTCTTTCTGGAATCTTTTAAATTTACATTTAAATGACCTTTGCCAAAGCCAGCCTGTGCAGCTCTCGCCTGGCAGATTGCAGGGCCTCCCAGGACACCTTAGAGACAGCATTTTCACCTGTGTTGTCTCCGCACCTGCCATCTCTGCTCTAAGCAAAGGGTTTCCAGCATTTCCAAACAATTGTTCATATCCACAGAGGCGGCTTCCCACCGCTTCCCTGCCTGGGCATTAAAACTTAGCTCCACAGGAAACAATTACAGTTTTCGTTAGTATTCTGGCAACAACATTGAGTAGATGTGGACCTTATTTTCCCCGTAAGCCCTATTAATTTTTTTAGACTTTAGGCAAACGTTGCAAACACCATGGTAGTAATTATCGTGAACAACCGTCTTTTTATCACAGATAAAACTGACCAACAGATGCTAAAATTAGTGGAAGTTTAAGGAGAGACAGGTTACTTGTGTCGTTTTAACGTCTCTCCCTTAAAATATTTATCAATTACAAAAGCAAAATGAATCATTTTACTGCAAAGAAACTCATCTTGACCAAGAGATCAGGGTCGACACCTCCAGGAGAAAGATGTACCCACAGGATGCTCACATTGATGGGAAACATACTTCAGTCAGATTTCTGCCCAAGATGGTGAATTGAATCTAATAGTGAAATCATCCCACAAACCCAACTGAGAGACATCAGGCAGAAGAATTGTTCTCTCCAAATATGTCAAGGTCACCAAAGACAAGAAAAGACTGAGAAGCTGTCCCAGATTAGAGGACCTAAGGACTAACTGGAATAGGACACTGTGGACTGGATTCCAGAACGAAAAAGGTACATCCTTGGGGAAACTGTTGAAAACTTTCAAAGATTTATAGCTTAATACTATAATGCGCAAGTAAAGTGTATAGTTTATATTATTGTTCTGATGTTCATTTCTTGGTTTTGATCGTTGCATGTATAGTTATGTAAAATGTCAACATAAGAGGGAGCTAAGTGAAGGGTCTGCGGGAGTTTTTGTTACATGTCGTTTGTAATTTTGGAGAACTTGTTATGCCAGGAGTCCACACACTGTTGTCTGTGGGCCAAATCCAATCTCAGCCTGATTTTATAAATAAAGTTTTATTGGAACACAGCGGCATCCATTCATTTGCATATTTTCTATGGCTGCTTTTGGGCTACAAAGGCAGAAGTGGAAAGTTGCAACAGGGATTGTATAACCAGCAGAGCCTCAAAGGTTTACCAGTTGGCCCTTTTGAGAGAAATTCTGGCAATTCCTATATTACATCAGGCATTAAAAACCTGAGCACTGCCTTGGAGTTGAAAAGGGAGAGGCCGGGTGTGTTGGAGAGGAAGATGAGGCTGGGAAGTATTTATGCCTGGGGTCCCCCCATCTCCTGATCCTCCAATCCATGGGTCTTCTCAGTCCTGACCGTAGGTGGCCTGCAGAACCACTTGGGCTTTATCACACCCCCACTCATGGATCTCCTCCTAAACTTGCGGTTCTCTCCACGTCCCTCCCCTTAACTCCTTCCTGCCCATGTTAATTAACTGAAGTTCAGAATCATGATCATGGGAACTTGCTGATTAAAACAAATGAACTCCAGTTCAATACAAATATCCAACAAGGAAGGTACACATGTTCTATTACCACTGCCTCCCTTTACCACCATCCTAATGACCCCAACCCTGCCTTTCCAACCCATAACCACCATCCTAATGACCCCAACCCTGCCTTTCCAACCCATAACTAAAACATACAACTACCTTTTGCATTTCATGTCAACATATTGCAAGCAATTAACCAGGGTCCCTCAGAAACTTGCTTTCATGTTTCCCACCTCAACAAGTGATGTCATTAAAAACCCACTCAGTGTCCCAAGCCCATTGTTCACTCTCCTCTTTTTAATTTATTTCCAAATCACTGAAACCTGTTCCTCCCACCTGCTAACTACACACTCTTTTCTCTATCACCCTGGCTACCAACATAGCACAGACCACTCTCATCCCTTACTTGATTCTGGAGGAGAATCTCAGAGCTTTGGGCATGAAAAGTATTCTTCTCCCCAAGAAAGCAATTCCATAGGGAATTTAAAAAAAAAAAAAAGTCTTTGCCAGATCACTGGCCCCTCTGTTGAACACCCTGAGGGCAATTCTCTTCCACCATGAAGTGGAGCTCATGCATGGTGAACTCTGTTTAGAGTGGTTTACAAGGACCTACAAGAGCCAGCCCTGCTTGAGTCTCACCCTCAACCCCACTCCACGTGCCAAAACTCACAGCAGGGATCAGACATCTTCAACTGTGCCTCACTATCCATAGAGACAGTTCATCTCTAAGTGGAGCCTGTTCTCTCCTCTGAATGTCATTAACTCTTACTGGCTCTTCAGATCTAATGTGTCACTGTCTCTGGAAGCTTTCTGTGGTTTCCCTATGCTTTCTGAGTCAAGCACTGATCAAGCTATGGTAGAATGTCTTGCTTAATAATGTCTCTCCCATGTTTGGCTCATGGTAGACAAGCAACCAGGGGTGACAGGAGAAAACGCTGCTATTCTTTATATTGTCTTGTCCTTGACTCCTCTCTCCAAGTAATTCACTTTTACCTCCACTGTTAACACTTCTAAGTGGTTCTATTCTGCCCTACCAAGATGCATATTCTTGCAACATACTTGAGGACCAATTGTTGCTGATCAATATCTAGATTAATATGGTGGGAAATTCCAGAGCTGCAATGATCACACAGTAAGGGAGGAAACAGGACGGTGCACTCGGATGGAATATGTTCCTCAGGGCATACACTGGTAAGACCCCATGTGATACGATTTTTTTTTCTAAAATACAAAGAACTGTAACTAAATTTTAATTAATACTATGAAACAATTATTTCAGTTCATTTAATAATTCCACATTTAGGATCACTTTGTGTCAGACGCCTGGAATGTGAAGACGACTCAGGGATTTCCCATAAGTTAAGAAGGTACTGGGATGACAAATTCACAAAACAAAATTCCAATACAATCAAATAATTGCCACAATGGATCATAGCACAGAGCTCAGCGGGAGCAAATGGTAAGAGTGTCAGTTAAAAGTCCAGGAAGAGAAGAAGAGCATGAATTCCATGCATATTAAATTATGAAACCATCAATTGTTGAGACTGGATAAGTATTTGAGGTCATCTAGTTTATCCTTCCTATATCAAATTCACACCTTTTTTAATTAATGAAAAAAAGTGTGTCTAGGGAGATTATGTGGCTTGCCTAAGATTGCTTAACAATGTCAGAATCCTAATTACAACCCAGGCTACCTCCCCCCCAAAAAAACCCAAGCTTTAAATAATAAAAAACGAAAGTTTTCATGATCTTTAATTTGTCTTGGGAGTCATGTCTTTGCAAACTGCCAGGCTTTAAAAATCTTCCATTTGTATTCATGGGAAAAAAGTCAGAGGTGTTTGTACAGTCAAGGACAATTTACTCTTCCTTTCTACAAGTCAGTTAATAGACCAAAGAAACTGGCCTTAAGCACTCTGCAAAGAGAAGTAAATGTTGGGATTTCAGCCTAGTGTGCCAGATAGATGTAGAAATCTCAAAAGAAGGGCTCAGGTTGCTTTTCTGCACTTGTCAGGGTAATTGATACCCATATAACCAAGAGGCTGCCTAGAAATTTCATTTCTTATTTTAGGCTAATGGATATAATTATAACAGATAACGGTAGAATTTTACCTAATACGTAGCATTGGCATATAACTAAAATATGTTTTGTATTTTTCCTGATTAAAGTGCAGTTGTTAATCCAATTTTTATTTTGCACTTTTCATAGTTACTCAGATCCAACCAGCAGCACAAGCGCAGGTGCTGATTTCCAGTCAGGGCCTTGGTACCTAAGAAGAAATTGCCCAACCACTGTCCATGCAGTCACCTCCTGATGGAGTGTCCGCAGAGTCTAATGTGACCACCTCCATGTACTTGAGGTGTTGACTGATCTCACAAAAGACTTTTTTTTTTAAAAAAAATAAAAGGTCATTCATTTTTCTAGTGCAGAAATTTCCAGTTTTGCAGAAAGCACGTGAGAGCCAGAGTGTGCCCTGAGAGCAGAACTATCCACTGCAGCTTTTCAGAGAGGAACATGGAAGGTTCTGGCATTCCAGGAGAACAGTCACTACTGAAACAGAGAACACCAGTGCACGGTGTGGACCCGATGTGAGCCCACACCCGTGTTCACGCCTTCGTTGTCATGCCTCCAAGTTCGTTTCTTGCTCATACGTTTTTCTACTTTATTTTAAGAAAATTCTGTTTTTCATGACATCATACTAGGAACCATTTCCACATAGAAGAAAAAGTGGGCTTGAGGTTGCAAGGTGAAGTAGCATGGTTGATCTGCTGCCAAGGCGGTGTTCTGGAGTTCAAGTCCAGGGCCTGAAAGGAACCTGCCTGTCATCCCCTCCCTCCAGCTGAGTCTCCTAGAACTGCAGTTCTCTGTGGAGGTTTTGCCCCAATACCACAGCACTGGGGGATGGAGACTCTGGCCCATTTGCACTGGTCCATCGAGAACTCTCCTCCCTGCTGACTCAATGAGAGGGCCTGTGACAGGCTGTGCCTACAGGTCAGAGAGGGACAAGCAAACAGCTTTTGGGGGACTGATCTTGGGTAGCTCTGGCAGAAGGAGAGGCACAAGGTTTGGAATTTGGAGGGAGGCTTGTGTCTGTGACAAG
This sequence comes from Glaucomys volans, assembly GCA_020662805.1. Lineage (NCBI taxonomy): Eukaryota > Metazoa > Chordata > Mammalia > Rodentia > Sciuridae > Glaucomys > Glaucomys volans. The sequence continues at coordinate 114,657 of JAJEJO010005136.1, read as the reverse complement.
GGAGTTCCTTGATACCCTAGTGTTTTTCAGAACCAACATCTGCATCAGCTCCCCCAAAAGCTGTCCCCAAGTCACCGTGTCATTGTTCGCTCTGTTTGATAAACGCAGTGTGAGACTTCACTACAGGGCATCTCCGCTGGATGAAAAGCCGTCTCGTGTGCACAGAGCAACATCAGCTTGTCCTTTGAATCTCTTTCTGCAAGATGTTGGTCCACGTCCTGTTTTTACTTGGGTTAGAAAGAATCCGAAGAGATTTGGAGTAGAAAGAGAACTGAGTTTGCACTTGGACCATCAATCAAGTCTTGTTTTTGCTACTTGCCAGAAGTATAAGCCAGGATAATGTAAATTAACCCCTCAGAGCCTGTTAGCTTTTTTCAAATAGCTTCATTGACATATAATTACTGCACCACATAATTCTTCCACTTACAGTATGATCCAGTATGTTTATAATCTTCACAACATTGTGCCATCACCACTGCATAATATTTGAGAATTTTGTCTCCCATAAAATAAAAATGTGCATGTGGCACCCCCCAGCACACTCCAAGTCCCAGGTAATCGCTAATCAACTTTTTTGTACCTGTAGATTGGCCTATTCTGGACATTTCTTCTAAAAAGAAATTACAATATGACATTTTGTGACCAACATCTTTGACTGAACATTTTAAGCTTCACTCCTGCTGAAGGTGTGCCCGGACTTTGCTCTTTTGGTCGCTGCATGATAATCTGCTGTAGGAACACACTTCATCTTGTTTATCCATCCATCATTAAAGACACCTGAATTGTTTCCACTCTCTGGCTATAATGAGTGCAGGCTGCTGTCAACACTAGTGTATGAACTTTAAGGTGGAATATATTTTCATTTCTTTTGTGCATATATCTAAGAGTGAAATTGCTAGGTCATATGGTAACTCTATATTTCACATGTTGAGAATCTGCCAAACTGTCTTCCAAAGAATTTTTAATGTTCTGCATTGTCACCAGTAAAGGAAGAAGGCTCTGATTTTTCCACATCCTTGATAATACTCGTTACTCTGTGTGTGTGTGTGTGTGCACGCGTGTGTGTGTGTGTGCGTGTGTGCACGCGCACGTGTGTGCCGGGTTTGCTGTTGCCAGGCTGACGGGTGTGAAATGGTATTTCCTAGTGGTTTTGATCTTCATTTCCCTAATGAGCAATGATGTTTAGCATCTTTCCATTTTATCAACAGTACATTTACTGCTTTTAGAATTCACATGATTATTCTTTGCTTCATTCCTCTCATGCCACCTGAAAAAGCCAAATATATTAGGAAATGAATATGTGGGGGGGCACACATCTCCAACTCAACATGTTTGTAGAGAAACACTGATGCAATGACTATTCAGTTGCTGTTTTTCTCAATACATTAGGGTTCTTGATTAATAATTATCATATTGGATCTGAGTTCATTGGATTCTTCTCCATTGTACAGTCATCAATTATATGGGTTCTACCCCTGACCTTGAAGTAGCTCATGAAATTCAAACCAGGAAGACTACTTCTGAGAAAGAACCCACAGAACTGGCTTTATAAACCCTTTATCTTCTTCCTCATACCAGTCTTTGAATCCCAGTAAAATAATTTCGTTGAAGTTCACTTTGCATTTCTCATGTATAAAAGTTATTCTGTTTGAATAAAAATGTGACAATAATGATTTCTCTAAAGTCTCTTATTAAATCTTGTTGCAAATATTTCCCACCTGATCCAGTGTACCATCTAAACATCAGGAATATACATGGATGCAAAGTATCCATTAGCATTGGTTTCTGGTTAAAAGACAGAAATTCCTAACCAAGCTTCACCCAATAGCATGGATGCCAACATGGCCATCCAAACAGAATGCCCAGCTCCTTGCATTGATAATGCATTTCATGAATCCATTCCTATCTTAATCCATCAGAAAGTTTGGCCAAGATATAAAGGAAGTGACAAGAACAGACAGGGAAGCACCCTTGATAGGGGGTGTGGAGGAGGTGAGATAGCAATGGTTCAAGATGAGATGGTCCCTGCAGGCAGACATTTGAATGTTGTCTGTCAGAATAAGAAGAGCACATCCTTCAGAGTAGCCTTTTGCGGATGCAAGGAAATGTTGAGGAAAACATCAAACCACGATGGGTAGGATCACCCCTTTGAAAAGCATGCAGGTCCTGTCTCAACACCAATGTATAAAAATGTCACGTCACTCACACAACGCTCCTAAATTATTTGCATTATGCTTTTTGTGAGCCTTGTCATGTTCTCAAATAAGGTAGCCTCTTTAGGAAGATCAAAGATTTCTTGCATAGCAAAGAGAGCTAACGTTGTCAAAGGCAATGGAAAGAGTTTTGATGTGCAAGTTGAGAAAAGGTGTGTCTTCCCCACATGAAGTGGGGGAGGGAATAAATGCTTTCAGCTTGTCAGTCTTCAAAGACAACTAAAATTGTTTCGTTTCTCTTGAGATGGGTGTGTGTGATCACACATATCATAATCATATATTATGCTGTTTTAGATAGGATATTTTATATATGTTATATATATATCATAATTATATAGGATTAAAAGGCAGTTACATAAGAAAACAGAGAAATTAGGATGATTTCTTAAAGGATTGAGATAACCATCTTCCTATTGGTTATCTTAAAAGAGCAACTAGGTGAGCAGTACAGACAAATTTAAAACCTATGGAAAATATTGGCTACAAAGAAAAATATAAGCAAAAAGAACTGGATAGTTTATCTTACACACTGGAACAATGTTTTGTCTTAAATTTATAAATAAAAGTGAAACTCATAATTTAAACAACATAGTCTTGTTATGGGGTGCAACTTAAGAACAGACTGATCACCACTGAGAAGTCCAAATTTGAGTCTTTATTAAGCTGGCCACTCACTGTTTCACACAATGCCCCAAAGACAGCTATTGGGAGAACAGCCCCGACCATAGGGTTGCAGGGGTTTTTATACCATAAATCAGTAGTGTCATACGTGTCTGTTGCTATGACTCAGAGTTACAAACTAACATCCTGAGATCTGAAATCATTACCAGAGGGGGACATGGGTCAAAATAACCTTATTCAGGTACAAACTGAAGAATGGCTACTAATAGCTAAACTAATCTAATCTAATCACTGTTGACATCACTGTTAACATGGTACACTGTTTAGGAAAATAGGCATCAAAAGGAAAATAATTTTCCATTATACAAGAATTGCCATTTCATCATTTTGTATTGCCAAACACAGCATGCTAAGTAACTGATGACTGGAACAGAGGCGGGGTGTTCCCATGGGAGAAGCTAAGCAACTGTTGATGGGTACAGAGGTGGGGTGTTCCCATGGGAGAAGCATTTCCTATGTAACATGGAGTCTCAGAGCAAAATAGTCTGTTTAGTCATTGCCCATGTAGCCTGGCCTATAACATTTCCATGGAGCCAAATCTGTCAGCCCGTCACAATCTAATATTTAATATCCTAGGATACCCATGTAGAATACATAGTGTACATGTTTGTACCGTGTGTCTATGTGTGGTATGAGAACATGTGTATTGGACACTGCGGGTGATGTGTGTGGCTTCGGTGTCACCACCACCCTGTTATGTGAGCCAATGGCTTCCCAGTGGACTTTTTGGGGGGAAGAGGGTCCCTTAGCTAGGGTCCCTTATATCAGGGAGAACTGAAATTCTCCTTGCTCATAAGGTTCACAGAATAACCACAGGCTTTGAGGTTGGACCAAAGTGAATAAGGTCAAGTTGATTTGAGATAGGAGTCTTTGCTTTTTCTCCTGAGTTTTGCACTGCTGTTACAGAAGGTATTTCTCAGGAAGAACATGCCCTTTGTTACAAAACAGCAGGACCAGACTGCTCTGGGCACCTGGGAAAAAAGTCCCAATGGGACCGTGTTTCCTACTTTTAGTAGTCACTAAAATTCTGCCAGTGGCTGAATTCACAGAAAGTGAAAGTAACATTTGCTCTTGTTTAACGTTCAGTAGAGGATGTCAAGAAGTTTCTTATGGACAGTGTGATTAACTGTCTCCTAAGGAAGTGAGAAACCACTTAGTCATCATTCAGTCATGTCTGACTGCTTCTGGTCCTGGGCCCACCCAGGTGAGTGTCCTATCTCAGACTAGGGCTGTCACATTTCCTTCCCAGCCTCTGAGCCTGCACTTGCTGGTAACACTGCAATTTGCCTCCTGCTTCTCAGATTGTAACCTTCTTTTTCCTGCAACTGTTCCATCCTACTTACAAAGCACAGGCACGGTGATTTATTTCCTTCTTCAATACTTATCAATATTAATGAGTATTGTGCATGTTTATTGGATTGGGCACTTACTTAAGTTGAAAAAGATTAAAAAGTGGTGCTGGTTATTTGGTATCAAGGTGATTTTTTTTAACTTGACAAAAAAAAAAGTGATCTGCTTTTACTAACATGAGATCATTGAATGAGAAAGGGATCTGCTTCAGATGTTCTTATCAATATCAAGAAATAAGGCAATGATATTTAGCTGCTCGTGCACAGCTATTTTTCGTATGTATCATTTTTAGTATTTTATTATAAAACATTTACTCTTTATAATAATTCAAGTAGCATAAAACTTCCTTGTCCAGTTCGGTAGCCACTGGCCACAATGTCACAACTAAACAGTTGAAATGTGACTGGTCAAAAGTAATAAAAGTGTAAGCAGGACTGAGTAGCTCAGAAGGTTAAGGCAGGAAGATGGCAAGTTCAAAGCCAGCCTCAGAAACTTATCAAGGCTTCAGCAATGTAGTGAGACCCCTATCTCAAAATAAAAAACAAGAAAGGGCTGGGGATGTGACTCAGTGGTTACATCTGAGGTTGGACCAAAGTGAATAAGGTCAAGTTGATTTGAGAAAGCGATGTAAGTATAACATAACATTCTGAATGAAAACACAGCATGAGTCACATTTCAGCAATTTTATACTGATTATACATTCAGTTGATAATTCTTTTGATATAATAGGTTAAATAAATAATAAATACCTTAAGCTAACATTATATGCTGCTTTTTCTTAACGTGTCTATCAAAAAAAATTTAAGTCACATATATGGCTCCCATATATAGCTCACACTATTATTTCTCTTAAACTGAAATTACTTAAAAGAATAAAATATGATGTGAAATAAATAATGTTAGAATAAATTTTAAAAAAAGGTTCCATTTTCTCAAGGTCCCCTAACGCCAGTCATGCATTTACCAATACACATGCATATATAGAACCACAAATCGTGTACATGGGAAATAATAAAAATACGAGTTTTACTTGTCTTTGATATTTAAGAATATAGAATGAAAATACTTTCAGAAACATGCTTTCTTTAAACTTAGATTTTTTCACTTAAACATATAAGGACACCAAAAAATGCTAACCAGTATCTTCATGGTGTCTCCCTTGATGGCTGTTAAGAGGTGAATTCTACTCTGTGTCTATACTGCTGAACTCCCAGGGCTTTTTTTGACTCTTGGCCTTGTCCCACATCATCTTGCCTTGATGCAGTCCCCAAAGACCCAACTTCTCCATCATCTTCTCTTTCAGAGCGGCCTTGGTTAGGAGGCCTCCTATTAGCCCAGGTTGTATGCAGAGGACTCAAGTCCCCAGTGCCTCCTGCCCTGCCCCCGAGCACAGGCCCAGAAAGCCTTTCCATCAAAGGACTCTGCCTCTCGATGGCTTCAGGGTAATGAAGCTTAAGAGACCCCAGAGTAGAGGCCACTGGCATAATAGCTCCAAATGTCAAAATACAGCTAATAATTACATCTGCTAATCATGCAAGTGCCTCCTGATGAAGGGAATTGGTATCTAAATATTTAATAATGGCATTAGAGAAAGGCTTGGGACTCAAACATCAAATGGAAATAAGGGCAAGGGGCAGGGATTTTACTGAAAGTAGGAGGATTTCAAGAATGTTCCCTAAGCATGGAGACACCATTTCTCACTACAGTCCTAACCTCCAGTGTTAGGGGACAGATCTGTGACCTCAAAGCAGGGAGTTTGGAAGAGTCTTCTTTGAGGAATTTAGTATCTCAAAGCACTGACCAGGCTGCACCGTGAGTCCCAGGCTCCCCCCATGTCCTGGTTGCTTTATTCAGGAGGGGACATAACTGAATCATGAGGGGATTAGAGGGGAATGACTCATTTCATAGTCTAATAAATCAGAGTTTCCTTAAAGAGGTAAGCTGCCGTGACCAGTGTGACCAAACTCTTGGTCTGGCAAGGGGTGAAGGGGGATTGAAAAATAAAGACTCACAAACACAGATTTTGAAGATTAAGCTGGGAACAGGTGGAGCTCTGCCCTCTGATGGAGATGCAGATCTTAAGAGTTACACCAGCAATCTTTACTTATATATGTCTCGTTATTGGGTTAAAGACTATGCAAGCATTATTCTTTGTATTCAGGAAAGTTACAGAAACTCGGAAATCCATGTAGCTTTCCAACAGTCGCAATCCACGGTTGTAAAGTGCAATGTTAGGAGCTTTGTGTAACTCTCAAGAAAGTCCATTGTTTAAAGTTACCATAAGGCAGGCAGGAACCGAAGAAGCAGAGCTGGTGAAACACTGTGGTTGTCTAGGATAAGAATTCCTCTATTCCCAGGAGCTATGTGCCTGAGATCAAGGTCAGAGCTGACAGGACTCTTGCAGAGCCTCCTCATGCAGGGCATTGCCACAGCAGCTGAGCATCCTGTGCCCTTGCCCAGGAACATTCCCAGGCACCAGGCATGCCACAGCCATGAGATCATGAGACTCCCAATCTCAGTCGCTGCTCTCCCATCCTCTGCCACCACTCTCCACAGTCAGCTATATCATTATATGAAAACATGACTTTTGTCACAGATGTGTCCTCTGTTTCCCATGTGGTAGCTTCTTTCTTGCCTATGCCAGCAGTAGATGATCAAAGTCAGCGCCTTGCCCCACCATCAGCTCATTGAACACAGGTTCTCTGTTGCGTTAAGCAAGTGAGAGTGTTTGTTTTGATCCCCAGGGCAAATATTCAAGGACATTAAGTAATAAAACTTAATATAGGAACAATTAAAATATGGAATATAATTTATGAAATATTAGAAACCAAGTTGAATGTTTATTATCACAAACGTTAATAAAAAGTTAATTGTGCCCTTCAGCAATTAATTTATGCACAATTATCTCCAAAGTGTTACTGGGCTTTCTGAACTAATTATAGTTATATAGAGGTATTAAAAAGAAAACTCCCAAGTATCTACAAAATAGCTTCATAAAAATCTGTATGCTTAGCTTGACATGGAAGCTTGAACTATGTTAAGTAATATTCAATGAGTAAAGACTACACTCCAATTACTCTGTATGAGTTGATCATTTAAAATTAGTGTGCTGTGATTGGATGCACTTAAAGAGTTTTCAAAGCAGTAGAAGGGATTCAAAACAATTACTGTCTATTGTACCTTTTATTTAATCACAGGCTCAGTCTTGTATGCTAGAGTTCCTGCATTTAGTTTAATAAATGTTAAATTAATGCACTGGAATAATGTAAAATGCACAGTATTATCATAGCTGCAATTTCTCTTGGGCTTCTAAAACTTAAAAATTAAGTGGCTGCTCTCAGTTGAACTTATAAGTAACGATACCATTTATTGAGCATCTACCAGGTGTCGTGTTTTTCATATAACATCAGACAACTCTTATAAGGGTCTTAGATCATACCAGGTTTGTTCTTAGGCCACCTCTCTAGTGGCCTAAGAATATATTTTAATTTTCTTATTTATATTCCTTCTCTCTCCTTCTCTTTCTAAACACACACACACACACACACACACACACACACACACACACAGAGTTTTTTCCTGTGTCATTCAGCCACCTAGAGACTAAGTTGCAGACAAATACTTCCATGTTCATTTCCTAAGTATAAACATAATCTGTTAAATAAACACAGTGTATTTGTCAAAAGGAGGTTTACTATTGATGCAGTATCATTATTTAATCCTTGCTCTATAATCAAATTTCACCAATGGCTCCCACAATATCCTCCATAACTATCTTTATTCTTAGCCGAGGATCTAATTCAGGCTCACACATCCCATTAAGCTGGCATGTCTATTTATTATCCTTTAACCTGCAACAATTGCTCAGCTGTTCTTTGTTTTTCATGACTTGGAAATTTGGATTGATGCAAGCCAGTTATTTGAGTGTGTCTGATATTTTCTCACGATGAGATTCATGTTATGCATTCCAGGCAGAACATCACAGAAGTGATGTTTTTCTCAGTGGATTCTATGAAGAGGGGAGTAATCTGTTTCTTTATTGTTGATGTTAACTTTGACCATCTGGTTAAAGTGGTCTTTGCCCAGTATCTTCATGATCTGACTATTTCCTTTCTTCCATGAATAAGAAGCATAGTTGGAGGCCATGGAAGTATCCAATTTCTCATCAAACTTTTATCCTAAAAATGACTGAATTTTTCAAGTTTTATTATAATTAGATAGAGGAACATAATATGTAGGCATACTGGGTCAGTTATGTGAACAGATCACTTGTGATAATGAATTGATGGAGGCAGCTAACTTACCCAAAACTCAAACAGTGCTCAAAACCACTACATTCAAACAAACATGCACAGCAGGTGTGTAACAATGTACAAGGGTGTCATCTGCAAATGTGAGCCATCTTCCCATTCCCTGAGGAATTTTGATAAGTCAGGATTTTGGAATGCATCTTTAGCCTCCACACAGGGTGCGAAAAATAAGACTGGGAAAAATGGACAGAGAGAAGAAAAGAGTTGCTCTACCCCATAGACTAAAGCTGAGCCAATTCCATCAGGATGAATCCCAACATTATGGAGAATCATATGCACTAATAGAAATTCTTTTAAAAACTGATAAAACAGAGAAAGAACATCCAAGTTCTTTAGTCTTAAACCTTTGTATCTCAAGACATAAAAACCATATGTACCGATCAAAACAGGGTAATTGAACTTTTCCATCTCTCACTGACTGGCACAATTAATAAAATTTCATTATTCCACATTCACACATTTAAAAGAAGTTATACAATAAAATACCCCTTCGTATATTCTGCTTGTTAGAATCCCACAGTGTATGTACAGATAAAGATTCAGACCACTTTTAGGACACAAAGGGATATTTAAGATCATTTCATTGACTTCTTATATTCTAGACAAAAAAATAAAACTTGAAACTCAGAGTAATCTGAATAAGTAGCTGAAGAGCACTCAGAACTTCAGTTCTTATTCTTGCCTCCTGGTCTTCTGCTTTCCCTATGAGATGACCTTGGTTCTTAAAGACATTCTGCTTTATTACAACTGAGGATTTAGAAAAAAACGCACTGGGCTGAATTTATGGTGGTGTTGAAGTATTCTTTCAAGTACATATTTTGAATAGTGTGTGTCCTTGCCTCTCTACTGGGATAAAGGGGCACAGGTGAAACAATGTGACAGACTCTTAATGCCATTATTAATTACACTGGTTTCCCTCTCTCTAGGATATTGTCTGTTGCTGGGGGAGATGTACCCTTGGCGGCCCACCCCTTTTAATGGAAATCTGAATTCCCTGCACCATCATATAAAACCCTAATGGACTTCTCCAAATAGAGGCGACTTCCACTTCTAACGTTAGCTTCACTTTAGGAAAATTTATAAGGTAATCTTGATTATTTTTTAAGATATCAGTTGGCTTATAGCCACAGAGTTCAAGATCCTGTTAGAGCCCCAGCTTCTTAGGTCTCCCCAAGTCTCCATAGTACACACTTACTCTGGAATTACGCAAGAAAAATCCATTTAAAAATCCATCTTTCATTAGAAACAACTTTACTGTCATCATTTGCCTTCTTCTCTATTAGTAGGTTTGGAAAATTGAGAGCCCAGAAGAGAGATCTGTTGTAATTTTGATCTCTTCTGCTTTTCCAGTCGGATGAGACATTTAGAAAAGCCCGAGAACCACTGGCAATGATGATTTGTCAACTGCTGTCAAAACAGTCACACATGATTTTCATTTTGAAGTTGAGCTTTAGATTTACTTACATGTTCTCCCCCCTTTGGCATCACTGACTTAATGTTTTAAGCTCTATAGTTATTATAATATATCTTCAAGTACCATTTCTAAATCCATCAATAACATTGCAATCCTATTCCACAGAAGAAATTATTAGTCAATGCCTGTAGATTAATCATTCAAAAACAATAAAAATAAAATTGAGGGCAGAACACTAGTTGCCTCAAAGTATTGAATCAGCAAACTCCTCTGAGAGATTTATCATTGGGATTTACAATTATTTTTCCTGATGAAATCAAGTTTTGTCTGCTAGAATTAAAGAGAAGATCACCTTCCCTGAGTCCCATCTAACCATGAAAATATATTCTTGAAGACAGTATTTGGAACGGGAACCACAGATTTTTAGCATGCTTTCTTTTTGCATATTTTCTATTGGTAAATAAGAGAGGACATCTACTCCTTGTAAATACAATGATGAGACAGATACTATTAATTTATATAAGTTGACTGTAGCCTGGGAATTTTTGATGGATTAATAAATACCTTAAATAAAATAGTGAGTAAATCAAATAACACCACCTGTAAATAAAAACAAAGGTCTAAGGACCTGACACATTATTATAAATCATATCATTAGAATTCCACAGAGGTATAAACATTCTAATGTTCCCAAATACATCATTTAAAATTTTTTCAATGCAATCATATTTACAAATACCACATGCATGATAAAAATTTTTCAATAGAAAACCACAGAAACCAAAATAACCATAGATTTGGGGTCAGTAATTTCTAATCTTCATAGTCCAAGATGGACATCTTTGACTTTAGTAACATTGGGATCCCGGACATTTGATATGTCTTCATCTTTCTGTACATCACTAAATTCTGCTTCTATATCTTGCCTTCATTTGGGGATTTCTCCATGATCAGTCTAGAAGGTTCTGAGCTCATGTGTTCAGTGATGTCAGTGGCTATTCTAGAACCTGTTGAAACCTCAGGAGTGTTCTACTGGGTCACATGTCTACCCACAGGGCTGCTAAGTATAGACAGAGTTGAGAAAGCGTGCTGCTCTAAGTTGGGATCAGAGGATGCACTTTTGCCAGAGGACAGAAAAGGCTCTGTGATTGACAACCCTGCCTGAATCACAGGGGATAAAGAGTGGACAGTTGTCCAGTTGAAATAAGGATGCTGGGGAGAAAATAATATGTCCATTACATCACTTTTATAACTTTTATAAATAGAGCTGTATAATAATTACTATTCTGTCTACTATTGACATACACATTCTGGGCAATGTGCCCTTAGAACGAGTCCTTCCTTGATGAAGCTACTTGGTAAGGCTCATCCTTGGGATCATGGTGGACCATCCAGCACAAGTGAGGCCAGCTCTTCAGTGTAATTAGATAGATCACTCAGAACCACAGGGCATCTCTCCTCCCTAGAGCAGTGTCACTCAGCTGTAAAATCTCTACCTTCCACTTCGTCAGAGTCCCTGTTTTTTCCTGTACTTGAATGTGAGGAATAGATTTTATAGATCTTCTTTTCCACTCAACATGACCTTCCATCCAGGATTTTAAACCATCCTTCATAAGAGCTAAGGAAATAAAAACTTGGTAGTCAAAAGTGCAGGAATGGCCAATTGACTGCATTTTTTCATTTCCTGTCTTTCTGGACAGCTTCTATAGCTGTCCAATGCTCCTCACAGATGAATGCTCATGTGAATCCAGCAAAATAAAATGGCGGACTGTCTGCACCTGGCTTGTTTCACTTAGCATAACATCCTCTAGTTCCATCCATTTTGTGAACAACAGAATCTCTTTGAAATTAAAAAGAAGAGATTATCTCATAGGCCACAGGGCATTGGAATATGACTCAGGAAATTTGGATTTCTTTTTTATGTCTGTTTATTAGGAGCAAAACTTTTCAGTCAATTTACACGAACTCTATGGATCTGTGATCTCACATTTGTGGGATTAAGGGTGTAGTTTATTCTGTCCCTATTGTTTGAACACATAGGGCATTCCAGGGACACACAGAGACAGGGTAGAGTCATGGGGGCAGGCCTGCTCTCCTTGATCTCATTCTGGAGTCAGGGAAAGCAGCAATGAACAGACTTAAAAAAGAAAAAAAAATCAAAGGAGGTGACTTCAGAAGCCATAAGGCCATGAAGAAAATGAACCAGTCATGTGACAGTAAAGGAGTAGTGAGGGAGTCAAGTGGTGAGACCTGTTCACCTGGGTCTCAGAGAGAAGACTGGGCACAGATCTGAGAGCACAGGTGATAAGCAAGTTGGTCACAGGAATTCCTAGGAAGAACCTATTTGAGGCAGAGAGAAGGGAAGAACAAAGCGCTATGTGGGGAGGAACTGGGCTGATTTAAGGCTTATCTAAACCATAATGAATAGAGGCAAGAGGGGCTGAGTAATTCAGGAAAGCAAACAGGGCCGTGGTGAGATGGGAGAATTCATGGGACAGCTTTGGACAAGGAGAAGGTATGCTCCAATTTAGGGTTTTAAAGCATCTCTTGAGACAGCCTGTCCCAGAGAGGGAAGGGAAATAGGGAGCCCTGGAAATAGATTGTGCTGGTAACTGAAGTAAGATGTGTTGGTGCCTTGAAATCGCCAATTTAGAATGAAAGTAGTGATCAATATTTGTATTTAGGTTTTATTGAGGAAAGTGGTTTTGGGTTGTGTTCTGGAGCACCCAAGTATGCGATGGTTACATTAAGGAAGGATATTTGAAGGATGGGCATTTGGGGTTTGTCCTTCCAGATACAAAACTGATTTTGAACTCAAGTGCTCTAAGGCAGATTAGGGCAGTATCGTCAGGGTTCAGTCTCCCCAAGGTCACTCAGGAAATGAAGTCATGCAAGAAATGTTGAAATGCCCAGGGTCTTTCAACATTCTGAGTCCAAGAGTATTATAGAAGTTTTTGATACAACACATCTGCAAATGTCAGATATTCTTTTTAGCTTACTGCCAGATTTTTTTAATCCTCTTCTATGATTTCTTCTGTTCCCAAATTTGTAGGCAGACATGAATTTGGCAGTTGCTATAGAAATGGGAAAATTATAAGGCATGCTGAACTACTCAATGACTAGATTTATCTCTGAAATGCATTTTCTCTACATTCTCTCCTTCTAATTAATTACAACTTTGAAAATTCAGGTAGCAGATAAATTGACAGAAGGCTTTGCCTCCTCTGGCTGAAATGATCATAATATAGTGAACAGTTCTTCAAACTGTATGACCCCAGACTGTGATAAGTAGAACTGTGCTTTTCATAGTGGAAAGTAAAAGTACTTCAAAATACCTTGACAGTGTTTGGAATTCTAACAGTTGCATGATGCCAATGAAGACAACGAGCAGTAAAGATTTCTGTTGCACAGAAAACATATAGAAATATCTTTAAAAAAATTAGTGTCCAAAGTAGCTCATAACCGATAACCTTAAACAATGTTGATTTGCATGATATGATTTGTAATTGAGTCCTTATGACCAGAAAACTCAGGTGTGGGTGAGAGAGATGAGAACCCATGTCAATGCATCCCCCTCTTCCACATCTCTGTCAACATGTAGGTTCCAAAAAGGAACATAAGAAGGTGAGTATTGGGAGATGAATAGCAAAGAGGAAAATGGACCCTGGCACTCAGTTTCCACCCCTTTGAGAATTCATTCTGCTGGGTCAAAACAAAGTCAAGATGTTCAGGGACTATAAGCGATGGTTTGCCATTGTGGTGGACTCTCCAATGTGGTTCCAAAAAAAATAGCAATAAGAACACCAAATTAAGGCAGGAGGAGCAGTCTGAGATGGATGAGACCCCAACCATGCTGGGCATGACCTGCTTTTACATGTCAGTCTAAGGAGCGTTTTATATTTTTTTTCATATTTGCAATTATTTTATTAAATTTAAGAACTCTATTATTTGAGAATATTGTTTGTCTAACATGTTATAAATATTTTTCTTGGTTTCTCCCATGTAATTTTATGGGTTCCTCTCATACAGATATTTTAGTTTATCCAAAATCAAAGCACTCAACCTTTCTTCTTCATGTGTTCAACTTTGAGTCATATTTAGGAAGTCCACCATCAACCCAAGGTTTGAAAAATATTCACCTGGATCCTATTTATTCCAGTCTTTTTTATTATTATTATTTTTTGATTCATTGTACACAAAAGGGGTACAACTTTCATTTCTCTGGTTGAACACAAACTAGAGTCACACCATTTGTGTAATCATACACATACATAGGGTAATGATATTGGTCTCATTCCATTATCTTTCCTTCCCTCTCCCCCTCCCCACCCCTCATTTCCCTCTACACAATCCATCCTTCCTCCATTCTTCCCTTACCCCCTCCCACCACCTCCCCCCAGTATGTATCATCATCCACTTATCAGAGAAAACATTCAGCCTTCAATTTTGGGGGGGATTGGCTTATTTCACTTAGCATGACAATCTCCAACTCCATCCATTTACCTGCAAATGCCATAATTTTAATTCTTCATGACTGAATAATAATCCATTCTGTATATATACCACAGTTTCTTTATCCATTCATCTATTGAAGGGCCTCAAGGTTGGTTCCACAATCTAGCTACTATGAATTGAACTGCTATAAACATTGATGTGACTGGGTCACTATAGTATGCTGATTTTAAGTACTTTGAGTATAGGACAAGGAGTGTATCCCACTGGGTCAAATGGTGGTTCCATTCCAAGTTTTCTAAGGAATCTCCATACTATTTTCCAGAGTGGCTGCACCAATTTGCAACCCTACCAGCAATGTGTGAGTGTACCTTTTTCCCTACATCCTCCCCAACACCTATTATTGCTTGTATTCTTGACAATAGCCATTCTAATTGAGGTGAGATGAAATCTTAGGGTAGTTTTGATTTGCATTTCTCTTATTACTAGAGATGTTGAACATTTCTTTCATATATCTGTTGATTGCTTGTAAATCTTCTTCTGTGAAGTATCTGCTCAGTTCCTTAGCCCATTTATTGATTGAGTTATTTGTATTCTTGGTATAAAGTTTTTTGAGTTATTTATAGTTTCTGAAGATCAGTACTCTATCTGAAGTGCGTGTGGCAAAGATTTTCTCCCACTCTGTAGGCTCTCTTTTCACATTGTTGATTGTTTCTTTTGCTGAGAAAAAGCTTTTTAGTTTGAACATATCCCATTTATTGATTCCTGCTTTTATTTCTTGTGCTTTGGGGGTCTTGTTAAGGAAGTCTGGTCCTAAGCCAACATGATGAAGATTCGGGCCTACTTTTTCTTCTATTTGGTGAAGGGTCTCTGGTCTAATTCCTAGATCCTTAATCCACTTTGAGTTGAGTTTTGTGCAGGGGGGGTTTCATTTCATTTTGCTGCATATGGATTTCCAGTTTTCTCAGGACCATTTGTGGAAGAGGCTATCTTTTCTTACAATTACTTTATCATTCCATGAATGATTATAATGCAACATAAGAGATGCAAATTCAAGTTTGTTTTTAATCAATGATTTACCTATGGAACCAGAGACTCTGTCCATGTCATAGGGTCTAGCACCTAGTGGGCTTTCAACAATTATTTTTATAATAAATAGAAAAAGGCCTTGAATCCATAGGGATTTTAAAGACTGATGTATTTCAGGTGACCTACAATTAAATATGTTGTTTTTCAAATGACCTCAGTTAATGGAGTCATGAGGAGCCCTGTGTCATGACACACCACTGCAGACACGTGTGTCTGATGCTCCAATGAAATAAATGTGTGTCTCCATCCAATGTTAGAACATTAGCAACGTTTAAAGCTGGTTCTTGAATTGCTTTTTTCAATGCGGCATGCTCACACTTTCGTGTAATCTGAACTAAGATGCTCACATGATATTCTATTGCCCAGGGAAAATGCTGAGTGAGTTGCTTAATGATCCAAAGTATAACAAAAATCAAAAGAAACCAATCATGTGCCTTACTGGATAGCAGAGATAAAGTCACTGTTGGGAACGTGTGCCAAAGAAATAAATTATGCACTAAAGCTCCTTCTCTGGTTCCACTCCATAGACAGACGGACCAGTTTATATTCTCCTATAAAAAGCATATTGTGATTGGGAACAAACAATATTCTTACATCCTCTCCCTAAAAGGCTCAGCGTGGTTCTTTTTACATAAAATAGAATTCTCTCTAGCAAACTAATGAAATACAGTGAAAAGAGAAGAATAGCATCAGGAGTAAAAAAGAAATGCTGACTGAATTTCTGTCACTCTTACTGCTATAGATGTCAAGTGTTAAACTTTCAAAAAGAAACTTGACAAGATTAAATGCTACCAGAAATAACTTAGGCAAACCAATCTCACAAAAACATCCACTCCCAAGCAAAAACGTTTAAATCGTCTAGTTTCTATCTTCCCTGAGTCCTTCCTTACAAATGCTTAGAACCCCCTTCTCTAGGTCCTCTTATTTAAGAATGGTTGCTTCTTCCATTTGGCATTAAAGTTACAAGGATGTTATCTTCTCAAGCCAGCAAACTTCTGGTGTACCTGATTATTATGGTTTAAATATGAGGTGTTCCCCAAAATCTCAAGTGTAAGACAATGCAAGGAAGGTTAGTGGTGAAATGAGCAAGTTATGAAGCTTAACCTAATCAGTGTGTTAATCCACTGTTAGGGATTAACTGGGTGCTGACTCTAGGCAGGTGGGTGTGGCTAGAGGAGTCAGATCACTGGGGGCGTGCCTTGGGGGTATATATTTCCTCTCTGCTTCCTGATTATCATGTCCAGAGGTGCTTTCCTCCTCCAAAACATTCTGTCACCATGTTCTTCGTCACTTTAAGCACGGAGCAAAGGAGTTAGCCATAGATCTCTGAAATTGTGAGCATCGAATAAACTACCTTCTCTTAAAAAAAAAAAATTCACTTTTCCACTGAGAACCACGTGTTTGCCTCACTTTGTTTTGAAATTAACAAATGAAGATCTTATCTTAATAAAGACTGCAGTCCCAAATGCTAGAATGCTGATGCTGAAAAAAAACATCAAATGTATTTTATTTTTTATTTTCTTTGGAACTAAAATTAAGAGAGTGAATAATTCTGAAAATGTCTTTAATTTTATTTGAAACATATTAACATTTATTCCTTATTACTAAGCATGATTATTTTTCTGATAACCCTTAAAGCAATAAAATCTATTAGATATACTTATTAATACATGAAAGTACACAAAAATGTACTTACTTAACACATTATATTAATTGTTTTAGTTTAGATATGAGGTGTCCCCCAAAATTTCACGTGTGAGACAATGCAAGAAGGTTCAGAGGTGAAATGATTGGGTTGTGAGAGACTTAATTCAATCAGTGCTTTAATCTAGTAATAGGGATAAACTGAGTGGTAACTGAAGTGATGGAGTGTGGCTGGAGGCGGTGGGAATTGGGCATGGATTTGGGTATATATTTTTATCTGGCGAGTGGAGTCTCTCTCTCTGCTTCCTGATGATGTGAGTTGCTTCCCTCTGCCACACTCTTCCACCATGATGTCTGCCTCACCTAGAGCCCTGAGGAATGGAGCTGGCCTTCTATGACTAGGACCTCTGAAACTGTGAGCCCTCAAATAAACCTTTTCTCCTCTATGATTGTGCTGGTCAGGTCCTTTAGTGATAGCAGTGAAAAAGCTAAGACATTAATGTTTTAAGGATTATCAGAAAGACAAAGTAATTTATTTTTACATTTAAATAGCAGTTTATTTGGGGTTGATTTTGTGATCTCAAGGTAAAATACTAAGTTTTTTCCAACTGAATTATCTGTAAGTAATGGCCATGGCTAACTGAAAGAACACTTAAATGAAGAATTCCATAGGCTAATAGTATTCCTGGCATGGGTCATACTGTAGCCCTTTATATCTTTGCTTTTGCTTATGAAAAACAAATGTGACTTTTTTTTATCTCCTTCCACATTAAAGAATGTTGTCTTGCACATAATAAGACAAATACTTGTTGAATGGAAGAACAAATGAGGAGACACAATAGGTCTCAGCCACTTCAACAATCGGTGGTCCAAGATAATCAATACAAACGAATCTATGATTCTCTGCTCTATCATTTGATAAGAAAGTATTTGCCATGGCAGGCCATCAAGTACCAAGAGTAATTTCATATTCTTTCATTCAGAAAAGCTGTTTCTTTAACAATTACTATATTATAATCTTAACTAAACCTACTATATAAAATAAGCTTTTCATACTCTTTTTTTTTTTTTTTAATTTTTGCCTTGAGCCTAACCATTCAAACTTAAAACCAAACTTTTTAAAAGCCTAACTTCTTTTGCTTCAATGACATGGTGGGAATTGAGCAGCAATTAAATGAACATTCTTTCCCACTTGGAGAAAGTCAGTAAAATATGAGCAGAGAATTATTAATAATTGGGATAAAAATGAGCTTGCCTAGGAGAATATATATGTTGGACAGGCTTGCCATAAAAATTACTTTTGTGACAAGGATTTTCAACAAATACGTTAAACAACATTTAACCTGAATTATTACTTCCTTTGTGGTTTTCTTTACTCTGACCTTGTATGAATGACGCACTACCTTAGCTCTTCTGGAGCTGCAGAGGCCCTTGGTACAGAGCTGGTGCCAATGCCCCAGCACAAGGCTGGTAGGAATTCCTGGTGTCCAGACAGACAGTGGATTGTGGCCTCTGTTGACTGAGTAACCGAGGAGTCCAGCAGTCTTAGGAAGAACTGTCTACTGAAGTCTCCTTATCTCAGCTGCCTTCCTGCTTCTTCATGCTGTGATAGGTGCTGCGTGGCCGGCATCTGCCATTCCAAGCTGAGGAGTCCTTTCCTGCAGGTCACTGGATTCTAGTAGCCAACTCCATCCAGGTTGTCACCCTTGCTGTTAAAGATCTGAGATACAACCATTCCTATGAGATCCTTGTCTCATCTTTGACATAGATGCCAATCAATTACGTTGAAAACAGGGTGTAAACTTCTAAATGGCAATTTTCCTTTCAAACAGATTAATGATTTGCAAACTTGGCCACCTTCATGCCTCACGAGCAGTCCTGGTCTAAGCCTTGAGACTCCACATTTAAAGGGAAAACTTAAGAGCTGAACCCTGCAGCACAGCAGACCTCCAGACCCAGCTCCATGTGGGGGGTTCTCTCCTTCCCCTGCTGGAACAAGATGCTGCAGACAAAGTCACCCACTGCAGAGTCCATGGTGAGCCTCAAAGAGGCTCCAAGCCTGCTACTACTAGAGAGAAACTGGAGGATGCATTTTTGTTTAAAGAAATAAATGGAACCAAAATCAGCCACAAGAAGGATCCGTTTACTCCACAAAGACAACTACTTCTGAAGAAGATTCTGTGGATTGAAGATGATTTCCAGGACAACTGGGAGCCACGTATCGAAGATGTCAGAGTCACATGATAGAAATTCCTTGTCTCACTAAGTCAACACTAGAGGGAGAATCTATGGAATTGCGAGACAATGCCAGTTCTGATTGATTTCTCCCAAATTCCTACGATGGAAATCCAGGTCAGTGAAGTCATATTTTGTTGACATCCTTCAGTCCACTGTCCCTGGCTAACTGAACTGACAAACACAAATGAGGGCCGGAGCCTACAGGGGAGGGACGTTCCTACAACCTTTGTAGCTAAGAGCAGACTTCTCAGCTGCAGGAGAAAACTGAAGATCAGAAGGAGGGGTCTCATCCAAGACATGCATGCAGGGTCCTTTCCGGGACTGTACCCCAAAGTTCTACCCTGACATGCTCACATGTGAGCAGTGGACCATGGTATGGTATTGCTTTGATTTTGCTCTGATTCTTGCAAGGCCAGGTAAGACAGAGTAGTTAGAAGTCACACAGTCTGGTGTCCTGACTACTCTGTTCAATGAACATACTTTTCTAGTTGTTTGGTGACCAGGGGAAAATTAAAGAACACAGATTTATTGAACTTGACTTCCAAACTGATCACTTTCAGCTGAGACCTTCTCTGAGCATTGCAGTTGACTGGGTGGAACTGCCTTGTCCCAAATGACATCTTCTGTGAGCAGCCCACATCCAGAGCCTGGTCTGTGACGTGATCAGAAGATTCAGTCCCAGACCCAAGGTGGGAACACTGTGGAGGGACATCCAGCAGCAGACTTCTTAGTAGGATCAGCAGAGGCTTTTCTTGAAAATGCATGACGGCTCAGTTTTCCCATTTCCCTGCCCTCTCTCTTTGTGTATTGATATCACAAGTTCACCCCCAATAAATTTCATGCAAAAAAATCATCTTGAAATGAGCATTCCAGGGAATAACCTAGGTCAGGCAGGAAGCACAGACAGATCAGAGTAGGAGATTTAAACACAGGAACAATCTGATTTAGCACGCATTCTTCAAGCTAGCAGTTAAGAACACAGATCCCACAGTCACACTTACTAGATTCACACTCTGGCTGTCAATTACTAGATCTGTGGTTTTATATCAAGTTACTTAACTTCTACAAGCCTCAGTTTCCACAAATGCAACATGGACGTATTAATTAACACCTAGTTCACTGAATTATGAGGATTACATAATTTAACATTTGAAAATAATTTAGAAACTTCTTGGCTCCTAGCAAGAAGTATAATCACTTAATTAAATGAATTAATAAAACAGAATAAATCTGATTTCCTTTTCCCACTTTGACCCCTATTTCCCATCTCTTTGGCCTCAGGGATACTTTTTTTTCTATATCTCTCTAAATATATTTTTCATCATTAACCCTTCCTATTGAGCTCATAATTTTATATTACACTTCCTTTTGATTACCATGAAGGGCTAAGCAATAGTGGGCAATCTTGCTATTGAACAATTCCTGCTCAAGGTCAAAATCGAAAATACTTAAGAAACTATTGCATATGTTTTTGATAACTTTTCCATAGCAATATAAAGACCACTTCCATGTTATGGGAAAAGAATTAACAGGTATTTCTTCTCTATTATTGAGAAACAGCATAATGATATGTCCCTGATATGGCTTGGATGTGCTTTGAGTGTGTCCCTCAAGGCTCTTGTGCTAGAAGCTTGGTCCCAGTGTGGGGATGTGAGAGGTGGTGGGGCCCAGTGGGCACTGCCCTGGGAAGGGATTGATGCAGGTCTTGTGAAGTGCGTTGGTTGTTCACTTGGGGGTGAGTTGAGACAGAACAAGATTGACTCCCGAGTGGTGCCATATGATCTGTCACTCTTGAGTGGGTGGGTTCCTGTTGTGATACAGTCAAGGCGGCCCTCACCCAAGCTGGTGCCACGCTGTTTGGATTTTCAGCTCCCAAATCTGTGAACCAAATACACTTATTTTCTTTATAAATTATTCTGCCTCAAGAATTCAGTTATAGCAAAGAAAACAAATACAGTCACTTACCAGAAACATTCACATCTTCCTTCTACATTAGTAATTCTTGTCACCCTTGTCCCAAGGGGAACTTGGCAATACCTGGAGACATTTTCAGTCTCCAGGGGATGATGACTGTTGGAATCTAGCAGGTAAAAGAGATGCTGCTAAATATCCTCCAGTGCACAGGAGAGTCCCCCACAACAAAGAAGTATCCTGACCAAAATGTCAACAGAGCCAACACTGAGAAATTCTGACCTACATGTAGTGTCCAGATGACTTAGGTTTATCTCTGTAAACTCTCAACAGATTTATCTAGTATTCTTATCTTTTAAAACTAAAGATATATTGAAAATCTACTGAACACAATTGTGTTCAGAATAATTTTGATTGTCAGAATGCTAATGGCCCCATCTGTGTTCAGTATCGCCCTCTGCTTTGTTGTACAATTCTTCTATCTTCTTTCTTCCCTTAAATGCATGTTAATACCTTGAGCTACAGATTCTTATCTGCTGTGCGTTGTACAAGCAGAGTCATTTGAAGTGCTTGGGTACACATGTTGGAATGGTCAGAGGACCTTGCCTGACTTAATAGTGTTGTATATATAATCTGAAATGTCAAGAAAATCTGAAATGTCAAGAGATAAATACTTTCAAAAGACAAGCATCAAAGTTTTCTTATCACCTATTTACAATGCTGATCATCCATTGCTATATTTGAGTTGTTATGATAATTTGGGTGGCTGAATAGAAAGGACAAGGAATGAACTCACATGGTTGAGGTCACTGATAAAATCTTTATGAATGCTCCCTTGTGGAGTCAGCCTTCAGACCAAGCACCCTGGCTCCGTGGTGTCCCTGGGCACTGTTAGGTTCATAGAATTATCCTGAGACTCAACAACACTGTGGTCTGTGTCTTATCTGTTAGAAGTTGGGTATCTGGTGGTGGAGAGACAGGGTGTCCTGGCACCAGGGACAGAGGGCACAGGAATTTCATCTATAATGGTACAATGTGAGGAGACTGAATAGTCTTTAGGGTTAGTCAAATGAAATCCTCACATTTCACAGGTATGGAAAATGAGGTCCATCTCTCCTTTTATTTCATCAAAATTTAATAGTGCAGTCCTCATTTTATCTTGAAGTTTTTCCCTGAGATCTAAGAGATGCAGTGCAGGATTTTAATCAAGGGGTGGGAAGGGGTAATATGACTAGATTCTCATCTTTCAAGATTATGGTGATAGCCATATGAAGAAAAATCAGAGGGAAGCAGGATTGGAGACAGATCTGTTAAAAATTCACCAAAGTAATCCAGATAAGAAGTGATGGAGGCCCAAACTCAAGAGCTGCAGTGTGCAGGAAAAAGAAGTGAATTGAAGTCAGTTCAGAATTAGAAAATGTAAGTTTTGCTCATCTAGCAAATGAAGAGGATGGAAAACAGGGATGGGAATGGAATGTGAGGCGAGGATGTCCAAGAGGCTGAGATTACTTCAGGAGGTGTTGATGCCACTTACTAAGCCTCAGGGTCAGCCTGAGGACTTGGGAGTAAATGAAAAGTTGAATAGATATTTTGATGCAGAGGTAACTGTAGAAACCTCTAGAAGAGATAATAAAGAAATTCATTCAATAAGTAGGTAGGTTTGCTACTTAGCAGAAATGGCTAGGACAGAAAACACTGAAGTCACCAGGAGATAGAGATGAATAAAGCCAAAGAGATTAATTGGTATATCAGAGTCATTCTAAGACAGACCCAGATTTCCATTCTGACTACAGTTCTGCACAAAAGTGGTGGTGTTGCCTTTCCCAAAACATTACTATAAATCTATGCATTGAGTTACATCTCTCCTTAATATTAATACATTTTGATTTGACATGTTATCTTCATGGCTTTAAACATTGAAATATGAAGTAATTATATTTAAGAAAATGTCAATTTTTATCTTGTTTCATAAATGTTTCACTGTTATGATATGATTATACTTATTTCTAGGTATAGCTTTTCATTGATATTTTAGTAGAGTAACAACCACAATTTCAGAATAAACAAGTTACTTCATTGACTTCTTGTTCTCAGACTGTTCAAGTATATTCCTGACATAGTCTCAGAAATGGGAGGGGTAGAAACTGGGCTGGGGCAGAACCTGGAGAGCTGGTCTTCAGGGTGACTATACTCCACTAGGCAAAAGGAACATCAACCAGTGTAAAAGTTAACGCATCTGCATGAATGGAAATCAATGGAATGGATTTTGGGGGTACTTGTTCCTTTACTGCCATTTCAAAATTCAATACCATGTAATGTTCTAGAATAAGGTCATTACAAAGATCAACAGAAAAAAATTAAAGTTTTACTTAACTCATGAAGATTGCACAATTACAAAGACCTTTAATTATACAAGTTTTCACTTAATTTTGAAGTTTTAATTTAATCATAAATCCATAACATGCAAGTGGTCTTGTACTTTCCTGTACTAAGAAATCTATTCTTCCACTGATGTGTGAAAGATTTAAATGCGTAGCAACTCCCAACACTAATAGCTTTGCTTTTTTCTTCCTTGTGCATTTATAGCATATACCGTTACTGCCCAAAGGACTCTGAGGAGTGTTTCTGAGCACATTTAAGAATTAGACACTAAAATTCTACTAAATCATAATGCCAAAATGATAAAATGTCTGCAATAAACATGCTCATCAAATTATGACAATAACATTTTCTTCATTCCATTAAAAATAAGGAGAAGAATCAATAACCAAAATTTGTATGCATAAGTTTTATTCTTACAAACTTTTTAAAAGTATCTATTTACCAGTAGTGATATTTTTAAAACAATCAACTGGAGTACTTAAATGGTGTTTGTAGCAATTTTAGGCTTACTAAATTATTTTCAGGTACCACTGTTTTATGTTTTTTTAATTTGTGGTTGTAAACATATAGTATCAACATATATGTGTGTCTATATGTGTATACTTAATTTGATTAAAAATAATCAAAAAGCAAAGGAGAAAAGTCCCTTGATCATTTCCATATAAAGCCATAACCTTGCAGAACATCAGGAAACATTCAAGCCACCAGTGGAATTGACACTCACATGAGGATGTGCACTTGCACCTAGGTAGGAATATGTTGTCTTCAGATCTCCTGGGAGTGACAACTTTAGTCATCCCTAGAGAATGGAGAGGTCACAGGCCCTTATGTTCTGCTGCCAGTCCTGGATCACCAGGAGGTGTCTTATGGGCAAGAGAAGAGAATAATGGCCCTGTGACGCCCTTCACTGTCTCCAGCCCAACATAACCAGCCACTTGTCCTGAACATTAGCTAGGAGAAATGACTTAAGAATACACCCTCTTCTGGGCCTCATTGCTTTTCTAGAGTTCAATCTAGAAATCCAACACCTGTTATCTTCCACCAAAGGATAACCAAGAATGACAGCAGGCAGGAAGAAAAGAAACACGCTAGCGCTGCTAGTGCGGTGCTAGGCAACGCTTTTTAAATCCATGGCCAAATTTAATTTTTATAAAAACCCAGTGAGATAGGCGTCATGTCCATTTTATACAGAATGAGAACTAAAACTATAAAAGTTAAGCAGAATAAACTATTTATCTAGCTAACTCTGGGGCTGGTGGAAATTCAAACGCTAGACCCACTGGTTCCAAAGTCCATGAATTTGAAGTTGCATTCTTTGTACAAACATCTCAAATGATTTTAATTTAAATGATATTTATTATGCATATGGGTTTTATAAAGAATAACTTAGTCAAAACAGATTAATGGTTCGTACACAGATAAAAATCCCTGTTTGCCTGGTTTTTGTTTTTTTAATGCTTTCTTATGCACATTAAAATTGTCCCAAAATGTACAGATGGGGATGGAACTCAGTGGGAGAGAATTTGCCTAGCGTGTGTGGGGCCCTGAGTTGAATCCCCAGAATGACACAAATATGCAAAAAAATTAAATTAAATTAAAAATGTCCCAAAGTGTGTTGCATGGATTTGATCAAAACTTAATTACCTTTAACCCTCTGCTATCTTTGAGCACAAAGCTGTAAGCTCTAATAAGTGAGGGGCACAGCGGTGTCAACAGTGAGCTGCTGGAAACAAACCTTGCCTTTCCATCTGAGCCGTCCTCATCTACCTGGGGATGAGCACGTGGGAGTGGGCGACTCTCCCTCTTGGCCAGGGCTTCTTTCAGCCTTCACTCATTTGCATTGATTTCATCTCTAGTGGGGTCATGTAGAATTTTGGCCCTGGTCCTCTTCTTCATTAGCCCAGCAATGACCACATTTCACTGGTGTCCATTCTCTTGGCTTATCAGGAGCATTTTACTCGCATTCTCTCCAGGACCCCTGGTATGGATTTTGCTGACCCTGGCCATTATCACTGGTCCACAGGATCATAGGACTTGTGTTCTACAGTTATTCAATGAAAACCATGCAAAAACAGCATGTTTCCTCCTACTGCCCTCCACTAAGATTCCAGATGAAATGCTGCTATTTGTCTGGTTTTTGCCAACCTGCATTTATGAACTCTGCTCAGGCTCAAAGCATAATTTTAACTTGATGCAATCCTCACTTTCTCCATTTTATTAACCATCAGATGTCTGAGATGATTTTATAGCTAATGTGTCATAGTTAGGGAAAATAACAAATATTTAAAAACCTAGTTTTCTCAGACTCCAAGATCTGTCTAGAAACATTTTCCTAAAAGCAAGAACTTGTGATTAACACCACCAGCTCTCCTGGTATAAAAGTAAATAAAAGGGAATTACTTGAAGAGGATAATATATAAGCAACAATTCTATTTCAGAGAGCTGAGTATATACTAAAATATTTCCTAAGAAAAGATTATCAGTGACTCACTATAGGAAAAATAATTTTAATGCTTTGATTAGTGCATTATAGTTATACAGAATATTGGGTAATGAATTAGAATGCTGTAGGTTAGTGGTCTAAACCTGGTGTTAGGAGGCTAGAGTCCCTATTCTTTTTTTTTTTTTTTTTTTTGGTGCTGGGGATCAAACCCAGGGCCTTGTGCTTGCGAGGCAGGCACTATACCAACTGAGCTGTATCCCCAGCCCCGAGTCCCTATTCTTTGAGATCTTCTTAATACATTGTAGAAAGGTAGTGTCCGAGTTGTATGATTTGGTGCATGTATTTGAGAATCAATGTGAGAGAAGAAAATTATGTGACAATGGATCAGAGGTCACACAAAGATATCTGTCAGCTCAAAAATGGAGGTAGGAGGCTAGGAGTCAAGCAATGCCTGCTGTCCTTAGAAGCGAGGACAGGTAAGGAGACAGGTGAAGTATATATACAGTCTATAATGGTAAGTCAATTGCATATTCTTTTAGAAGGTTCTGGAACATAAAGGTAGTATGAAATCTGTGGGCATTTGCTTTTAGAGTGATTGAACCATGCTTTGTCTTGATTGTGGTGGTTAATCATGTGTATACATTTATCAAAACTCATCAGATTATGTATTTTGTAAAAAGCCAATGCATTTTGCTAATGCAAATTTTATGTTACATTAAAATACTGTTAAAGCACATCTAATAATGTATATTTAGAGTTAAGTCAAACAGAAATTTTCATGGTCAAAAGATGACCCAGATAGCCCTATTCAGTCATCTTTTTTCTCTTAGCCTGTGGTTGACAGTGTAATGACCCCTAAACACATCCACAGTCTGATACCCAGGACCTATAAGTATGTTGCCCTACATGGAAAAAGTAACTTTTGAAAATATGTTTAAATTAAGGGTCATAAAATGGAGCGATTATTCTGGATTATCCAGATGGGCACAATATAAGCACAAGGGTCTTTAAAAGGACCCATTCCTCTGACTCTGTAAAGTAAGTCAAGGTGAGAGAAGGAGATGTAGCTGACCACGGAATCTCAGAGATCAGAGTGACACATTTGCTACTTTGAAAGGACCAAGCCAAGCAGTGGAGGCAGCCTCCAGAAGCAACAGTAGGCAAGGAAACCTGTCCTGCAGAGCTCTCTGCCTCCAGAAGGAAGGCATCTTAGAAGTCCATCTTTCCAGATGCCTGCCCAGTAAGATCTCTTCTCTCAAGAACTAAACATTTTTAAAGTGACTTAAGTTTGTGGTCATTTGTTAAAGCAGCAATAGGAAAATAATGTATCCCCCTAGGCTTTAGAAAATCCATTCTTCCCTAAAGATTATGACAACTGAATTTCCCTAGTATTTACCTTGAGTTCTCCTACTCTATGTCTCTTCATGAAACTTCTGTCTAAGAGAGGAATTATTTTAATTTTAAAAAGTTGAATTTTGTATGATTTACTACCACTTCAAATATAGCATTTCAAATCTTAACTTATTATAATATTTCCTAAAATAGGACTCCTACAATTTTTCTTTCTGTAAATGGCACTGTTACTTCCCAGTCAACAGGGATAGGACAAAAAGCTGAGGATGTGCCTGAGTCTTTCCCGTGGTGACTTCTGCTGACACTCATCACTGCAAATGGGGAGAACAGAGATGGGTGGAAATGGATATTCTCCAATATTAATGAGATAAAAAGAGAGGCACGATAATCACTGAATAACTCCTGTATCATTATTTTCTTGATGTAAACATTCTTGCACCTCTTCAAAATAGATATCTAGAGGTAGCCTGTTCTAAAAATGCAAATAATATGGATATCTGGAAATTGCCTAGTGATTTGCATTGCCCACATCCTGGGCATTATTTTACAGAATGTTTCTATGATTATGCCATAATTTTATTGCCTAGATTATGTGAGCAAAATAAATGTCTATCTCCCCAAAGGATTTCAGAGATAGATTCTGCGTACTAAAGAATTTTTCTTTCTTTTCTTCAGTAACGTTTTAAAATAAATCATTCAAATGAGTTCTGCTGCATAATGTGTTTTTTATTTAGCTTTTTACTTCTTTTCCCCTGCAAGCTATGCTTGGGTAGTTACTTTTAGAAGAGTTTAGCAGTTGAAAATTATATGGAGCAAAACTAGAAAGAAGCATTTGCCATCCTCCTCCATTAATTTGCCAACTTAATGCTGGGGTATCTGAGGAGTATTGTTACAGAAGATAAAAGCCTTTGAAACTGTTAATTAGACAACCAATTCCCTTGTTTCTTCTCTGATTTATTTATTTTTTTTACTCAAGGTCATGCTCAAAGTCTTAAGTCTAATAACTGTGAATTTTTAGTCTGGAGTGCACACTGCCAAGATTGTGATTAATATAAACCTATGACTCAGATTCACGACAGCCGTTTGGCCCATCAGGAAACCAATTTTACCATGTCAACCCAATAGTAAAACCACGTAAGAGATGCTTGTTCAAGTCTAATGTTCTCGGTGCACTGTTCTTTGGGTCCCTTTCACTCTTAGGTAATTGATAACTAAGAAAATAATGTTAACAATTTTATTATTTTCTAAATAAAGCCAAATGCATAATTATTAAGGATAATATTATCCTTAAATTTGCTTAAATTATTCTGCTTTCAAGAGTACTCTGGATATAATTTATGGCTATTTTTTTCTGAAATTAGACAGCATTGAACTGTTCTGGTAAGTGTGAGTTTCTAATGAAAATTATAAGAGCTATGAGAAATACTAGAATATATCTTTTATAATTTATGATAAATAATAGCATAATCAAATCTAGTCTGAAGTAGAGTTTTCAGAGCCTTCATTAAGTTCAATAATTCTCTTATTAATAAAATTATACATATCACATAAAACATCAGTTAGAAAACCTCTGATCTCAGCTCATAATGCAGATAGAGAAGCTGTAATCCAGAATGGAGGACGAAAGACCTCTGCTGACTCTTCCCCAGGTGACTGAATCCAAGGATAAGTTATCCCAGAGGAGAGAAGGGAGGCTGGCATTTCTCCATCCCCCATTGTAAGCGAGCTACTTTGAGCAGTTTTTATGCATCACCATACACAGTTGTCACAAAAATCCAGAGAAAGAGACTTTGTGTCTCTAACATTGCTATTTTGTTTATTTATTTTGGGGGTGGATACCAGGGACTGAACATAGGGGCACTCAACCACTGAGCCACCCCAGCCCTATTTTGTATTTTATTCTAATCTCACAGAGTTGCCACCGTGCCTGGCTAGCATTCCTACTTTTAATGGGAAAACTGAAACTGAAAATCCATTCCTATGGACAGAATGTTTGTGTCCCCTGCAAATTCATAGGTTGAAGCCCTAACTCCCAATGTGATTGCCATTTGGAGGGCAGGCCACTGGAAGGTAACTAGGGGTAGATGAGGTCATGGGGTGGGGTCCTCTGATAGCCCTAAGGCTATTCAACATTTGCATCTGCGGCTCTTCATTACTTAAACTACGAGCATGCCATTGTAAAAATCACAACACGACAATGACAGTGGACAGTCACGGACTGTTTACATGTGTGATATGTACAATTTTATTAATAAGAGAATTATTGAACTTAATCAAAGCTCTGAAAACTCAACTTAGGACCAGATTTGATAGTAAACAGACTATTAAGCCATGGTGCTTAATATTTTATGAAAGTTGCCTGATTTAAGATAATTGCTTATTAGTAAGTCTCTGTTTTCCTTATCCTTCAAGAGAACACCTTTCTTCTAACTTTTCCATACATTTCTAATGTCTGATTCCAATGGGGGGAAAATAAATCCATAGGGAAGGTAGCTCAGTCTATTCAAAAGCCTCAAATAAGTATCTTTATGATTTTCTTATTTAAAAAAAAATAACTTCCTGTGCAGGTAGTGTTGCTGTTGTGTCCTTACTGAAGAAACTACTCTTTAGCATGCTTTTGTGTTTACCATGGGCCCTAAACCAGAGGAAATTGGGAAGACTTTTGTTGTTGGTATAGTTTTATTACTCTTTCGATGTATGATCTTGAGTAAATAATTTCATTTCTTGATCTTCCCCAATTCTGCCATCTACCCATGACTGCTTCGGTGATAGTTTACATAAAAAGAATTTTAAAAATCATATAACTGCTTGGCCAGCATTTTTAGCATGTAGAATAGCCTCTGGGAGAGGAACCAGGGTAAGGAGGGTGTTCATGTGAAGGAGCAGGGACCCCTGTGCTTGGTGGCTCCTCAGCTCTCTCCTCTGCCTGTGCTCTAGCTTAGCAGAGAGACTGCAGGGCACCCCCAGCAGCCTTGAAAACATAAGTAACCATCCTGGCAAAGCAGCTTTTCAACACGTTCCTAATGAGAGACAATGACGATACAGGCCTGATGGAAATGAAATGAGGAGCTAGAAGAAATCCATCTGGGTCCTCTAGGGAAGGAGCTGCAGTCCCTGAAGGAGATCAGATTCACCCATGGATCCAGCAGCCACACATTGGCCACGTGTCAGGATCTATGCTGGTGGCTGAGGACTGAGCAGTGAGTGAGGCCTGGCCCCTCATGCTTTGGACCTACTGCAGCATCTCCTAAGCAGGCTGCTGTGAAACCCAGGAAAACATTGCTTTCTGGGGTACACTTGGCGTCCTATCAGGCAAGACTGGATTTCCTGAGCAATTGCTGTGGCTCAGCTTGCACACTGAGAAGCAGGCTGTGAGGGCAACCAAATGGCATCAGTGAGGAGCCAAGTGTTCAGACTCAGATAGCTGAGGCCCCTTCTTGGCATCTCCTCTGAACTCTCGAGTGAGTTGCATGACATCTTTAAGCCTCAGTTTTCTTGGCCATTCAATGGCCTGAGGTTCTCCACGCTCCTTCCACACTTCTGCTTTCCACCAGCAATGGGGACTTAAGGCCTGTGCCTACTTTGACCCCATCTTTTTCTTCCATCCTACCTCTCTGACTTCAGCTGGAGAGAGTTCTCTGCTGTTCAAGGTTCGTGAGATTAGATAGGACCCAGCCACATAATCCAGGATAATCTTCCTGTTTTAAGATCTATAATCCAAATTATGCGTGCAAAATCCTTTTTACCTCGTAATATAGTGTACACGCACGTGCCAGGGATCTGCCTGTGGACACCTTTAGGTCTTGCTGTAGTGTGGCATGTGCAGAAATCATGAAGCTTGGAAATATGTGCAGCCCACAGAAAGAACTTGCTGGAACTCTTCCAGTTTGATCACCTTACGGGCCTAAGTTTGAGGTTTAAGGAGAAACTAAAATGACAGTGTGAAACAGGCAAGGACAGCAAAGTGTTGTGGTCCTTTAAGTCTTTCTAATTCATTAAAAAATACTAATGAGATTTGCAGAAAGCAGGAAAACCATAGCAACCAAATATTTAATATAGGAAACCCAGGAAGACAAGTGTGATATTACGATTATCTGTTTGGGGGATTTTGTACATAGTTCCTGGCTCATAATTCCTATAGCCCTTGTCATTTCTTAAGTGACCAGAATATCATTGGGGTGCTTTAGGCCTCACAAAGCAAAATCTCTTTACCTGACCTTCTCCTGCCTTCCTTTACCTGCTCTTTTTTCTCCTCAAGGCAGGTCATAGGAATTAGACTTGCTCTTCTTTATGCTGGATCACAGGAAGTAAAAATAAACTCTAATCCTTGCCCACCTTTCTGTCTTGGAGCTGGCCATCAAGACAGTCTCTGACCTACCTTGTCTGAGAGTGGACTTTCAGACCCCATTACTGAAGGGGTCCTGCCCCTACTGAGGGGGAAGGAAAGCTGCAGAGAGTTCATGAAGAATCTGAACAGATGGCTCTTGCTGCGTTTGCTAGATCTCTTGTTGTTAGATCAGACCCTTTTGTCCAATTCCATTTCTGCATGGTTGTCCATGCTATAACCACACATATGCAACAAAGTTTCCACAAAAACATAAAAGGCCAGGGTTCATAGAGTGTCCAGACAGCTGAGATAGAAGCTTGCAGGAAGGTGAGCATGAACTCATCTACATGCTGGGAGCAGGACACCTCAACTCCATAGGGGAGAGACTCCTGTGCTCAGATGCTTCCAAGTCTCACTTCTAGGTATTTCTTTATCTGGTTGCCTATTTGCATATTTTAAAATATCCTTTTTAATAATCCAGTGGATGTAAGTATAGTATTGCCTTGAATTCTGTGAGCCACTCTAGCAAGTTAATGGTACCCAAAGAGAAGTGGGCATGACCTACTTTGTCACCGGTTGGTGAGAAGTTGCAGGGGCCTGGGCTTGCATCTGATGTCCCAAGCATGGGCAGTCTTGTGGGACTGAGTATTTAACCTGTGGGATCTGAAGGTTTCCTGGTAGGTAACATCAGAATTGAAATGAATTTGGGGACACCCAGCTGGCATCTGCTGCAGAACTGATTGCTCACTGGTGGGGAAAAAAATCCCCCCATTTTGGAATAGCAAAAGTGATCTGTGTGATGTGCACAGAGCAGGGGAAACTGAGTTTAAGGGCTTTTTTTCCTTCTATATTCTCAAAACAACTAGGGTCTAGAATTCATATGGATGTATATTTTATTCATGGTCTGTAACCAGGAAACAGCCATCTAAATGTCAAAACTTAAATGGAAGAAGAGAGAATTGATTCCAAGATGTTTTCATAATGGAACCTGGGATATGATATATTAAGAACCACCTCCGTGACTCCTTTCTGACAGATATTTCTAGAACAAGTTCATACCAAATATTTTCTGAAGCAGAAAATAACAACTGACACACTTGTACCCGCTCCAATTTATGCAACCTCATGAACATTTGTCCTCTATTTGTGATCACTTGAAGACGTCTTATCAAAGCCATCAGTAACTGGGACAAGGTGCAGCAAAAATTCACCCCCTTCATGTGGGAGACAGTGGAGTAGAAACTTAATTGTTTGATTTCTGAACATTTTTTTCATATTTCACACTCAAAGGATGGGTTGAATGTTTTTCTTATTTTTTTCCCCCAATTATAACAATACTATACTCAAAACACCACTGAGACTCTGTAAAAAATGTTCCAGGAACTTCAGAGTTCCAGCTAACAGGGACACGGTGTAATCAATAGCACCTCACTACAGATCGATTACCCAAACTGGGCAAGGGGCAAGAACATGTCTGAAGAGTTCAAGAACAGCACGTCCTGCTACATTTCCTGATGCTGGAGGTTGTCTTTGTTCCCCATTTCATATGACTGCAACAAAATATAGCCCCTGCAAAGCTTTTACAATGCTTTCAAAGTCAGATACTTTGCCCAAAAGATGGTGGTTAACATGCTCAGAGTCATATGTAAACTGCTAGAAAGAAAGATGAGAATCGAGCTTTGCTCTTTGTCTCAAGATATTGCACACATTCATTCTTGGATCTGATATTTGCTTCCAGGAACACGGGAGGGCAGATGCTGGTGGTTTTTATCTGAGGCCTCCTATGGTCTCACACTTGGCTGGAAACCTTCTTTGATAATAAAGGAGTTGGCTGTGGTGTGCTCACTTACGTTTCCTGAAGTCCCTGATGGATACTTATTTACCAGCTTGTTTGGTTCTCTTCTTTCTTATTGCCCCTCTTGGGAAAGATCCAGAATGGAACTACCACCATAGTTGCAAGCACGAAGAATAAAGCGAGGATAAAGCTTCAAGCCTCAAAAACACTGCCAAGTTCCCAGCTAATTTCATCCCACGAGGGAAAGCAAAAACTAGCCTTAAAGTAAAATTAAAAATCATGTTAGAATACCGAACTGGAGTCAACTCATTGTCCAGAGCTTGGCTTTCATGGACACAGAAGGATGTAATTAAAGAAGTGGGTCCTACTGAAAACACTCTGTCTCTAGTAGGAAGTGTCTCAGGTTTCTTTGTGGCCATCAACTTTATCTCCAAACACTGCAATCTCTGATTCTAGCTGCATGTTAAACAATCATAAAGGAGGCTTATTCTCCCCTTCTGTTTTTTTGCAATGTTAGAATTGAATATGCCCAAGAGTCAGGAGGCATGTTATCCACAATCTTATTTTGTTCATGAAAAAAAACTTCTGAAAAGTTACACATGCATGGTAAAAGATTAAATTTGCTTTAGAAATTGGACTTGACTGAAAGCTCATGCCAGCCAGTTAACAGGGGTCAAAACTGCCTGAATCAAGACTAAGACACAATGTGTCCTCTGGGCATCTGTTTTGCTTTCATTAGACAATTTTGCTGTGCAGGCTTATTTCATTTCTTTTGAAGGTAACAGGAAGCCTAAAGAACACAGCCACATCAATGTTTAGAGCAGCTCAATTCACAATAGCTAAAGTAGATGCCCTTCAACAGATGAATGGATAAAGAAAATGTGGTATATATAGACGATGGAATATTACTCAGCTTTAAAGAAGGATGAAATTGTGGCATTTGATGGTAAATTGATGTAGTTAGAGAATATCAGGCTAAGTGAAATAAGCTAAACCCAAAAAACCGAAGGCCAAATGTTTTCTCTGATATATGGAAGCTAATTCACAATAAAGGGGGTAGAAGAGGGAAGAATAGTTATTTTATATTAGGTAGAGGGGAGTGAAGGAAGGGGATGGGGGATGGAAACAGACATTATTACCTCATTTACATATATGACTGCATGGCCAATGTGATCTTGCAATATGTATAATCAGAAAAATTAGAGATTATACTCTATGTATGATCTATCAAAAATGTGTAAATGCATTCTACTGTCATGTACAACTAATTAGAATAAAATTTAAAAATTAAAAAAAAACTTATGCTGTTGTGACACATACAACTTACATGTTGTAACAATCCATGATCCATTTAGGAAACACCCCTGCACATGGAGCTAATGAGAGTGAAAGGAAGAACTGCATTTTATGTCACTGATTGCCATGCAATGATCAGCCAACATGTATCCCTTCTGTGTTTTATAATTGATTTTTTTGTATGACCACATTTTTAATCATTTACCATCCCTTAAGGAGAACTAAAGGACATTCTGCCTGGATTCCTTACTGAGAATCAGAAGCACAATCAGGAACCCCTCTGGCTACACTTGTTCTTCTGTAACTTTTTTCAGTTACTCAGAACTGAACTGCCTGGTTCCTGGTTGTTTGTACTCATCTCTGTGCATTTGTGGGAGAGGCAGGGGATGGTGCAGGAGCATTATTCCAATAATATGACCAGTCTGCCCTTGAGCCCAGGTGTAAGAACTCAGTTCTCCCTCCCTCCCAGGCTCCCTTCTTCCCCTTTCTTTTCCAGTCTCCTCTAATGACATGTTCAATAATAACATGGTTATTATAAGATTTCCATAGTGATTGTCCTGAAATTTAGTACCAGAACGAATATCTCTTTTAAAGAACAGGCATGCTTTGGTTTATCAGAGAGTAGGTATTAGACTCCACCTGAAAACATTTAATGATGAATCAGAATCATTATATTAGAGTAGGATTTTCTGCATTTGCTCCCATCAAAACCTACAGTCCTGTGATCTACTTCTATTTTATGCCTTTACTGTGTGAATAAGAACGTGTTTTGTGTATATGTCCTCATAGAGAAAAGATCTCTCTCTAGAGACCTGTTGTTATAAACCACCTTCAGGTAAACCTGAGGTTCTGGGAGATACATGACATCAATTATGATGCTTCTTCACAATTCAAGGTTTCCTGAGCAAATAATTGAAAGCCAAACATGAGAACCACATGAGGGAATACACTTTGAAGTAATAACAATCTTGCCCAGCAATCTGCTCCTTCAGAAATTAAATTTTCAAGAAGGACAACTGTTTTATTTAACTTGGGTTTAAACTGGAGCCAAGTTAGCACTGATTCAGCTTTCCATTTTCTCATTGGGAGTAGGTTGATAGAAAAGCACAAGAGATGGATGTTACCGGTCCTTTGAAGCAGGTGAGTCGTCAAACAAAAGACAGGGAACTCTTAACCCATGTGTTTAACAAGATAATCTGGTGAGGATCAGAAGTCAGAGTCTGAAAATCACGAGGTTTTCTGTTCTACTTGCCTCTCTCCTTTAGATTTGATGTGTATAGACAGTAATGCATGATGCAGGTGGGCTGTGCTGGTGATGGGCTCATGTCTCTGAAGGTCACTGGGGCTGCTGAGGTCAGGGAACCACTGTGAGTGCATCTATACTGGGGGAAGAACAATTCACATGCACATTGCCCATGAGCATTGCTCCGTTCACACTGGGAGTGGAAACACCAGGATTATCACATCAGCCCTGGTCCTTCTGAGTTCCGGGGCTATGTTCTCGTGTGGTGTTTATGCAAATAAGTTCTCCGGGCCAGCCATCATCTGATCTTCTCCATGTTTTCTTTCCCCTTCTACCCTGCCCAGAGCTGTGAATCCCACCTATGGCCCTCTGCATGGATCTGGGATGCTTCCTAAGCCAAGTCTTACTGAGATCCTGAATCAGAGGGATCTGATCAAAATCCCTTTGGATTTTGTCTGATCAGACAAAATCCAAAGGGAAATTGTTGCACTAGGTAGTACATTCCTAGTGAACCAATGTGAAATTTGTGGCCTAACTATGTGATGTGGTTTTATATATTATTAGGTTTAATTTAATGTTCATACTCTTATTCCTTCAATATTCAAAGCTCAGAGTGACACCATCTCTACTTGTAACTCTTTCTTGGACCTCCCCACACACCAAGTCATAAAATTATAACCCAAGCTAAATTTTAAACATTTCATTCTATTCCAAGTCCCACCAGGCTGGCTCAGGATGCCATCACTGGAGAGATGGTTGGAGAGATGTGTTGGCCTGCCATTGGTACAAAGCCTTCAGAGGTTCTCATTAACTTGGGAATAGCTGACAGTTAATTCATTTATTCCATGTTGCACTTACTGAGCAGCAATCATCCAATATTGTAGAACACACTGGGGAGAAAATGAATGATGATATAAGAATCCTGCCTCCAGGGAGTATGAGCAAGTTGATGGCTTAGAATATGCTTGTTATGGTTTGGATGTGAGGTGTCCCCCAAAAGCTCACGAGTGAGACAATGTAAGAAGGTTCAGAGGAGAAATGACTGGGTTTTGAGAGTCTTAACCTAATCAGTGAATTAATCCCTGATGGGATTAACTGAGTGATACTGGAGAGGGATAGGATGTGGCTGGAGGAGGTGAGAATTCGGGTGTGACTTTGGGGTATATATATTTGAATCTGGAGAGTGGAGTGTCTCTCTCAGCTTCCTGATGATGTGAGCTGCTTCCCTCTGCCCTGCTCTTCTGCCTTGATGTTCAGCCTCACCTTAAGCCCTGAGGAATGGAGCCGGCCTTCTATGGACTAAGACCTCTGAAACTGTGAGCCTTCAAATAAACCTTTCCTCCTTTACAATTGTGCTGATCAGATCACTTACAGCAGTGAAAAAGCTGACTAAAACAATACTTTAGGGAAGAAATATGAATTTTTAAAATATTTTAACATAGGAGTTTATGATATTGAATTTGGCCATAACTTTGGGAAGTGAGGCTTGGAGTGTTGGCAAGGAAGAATGGGCAGAATGTGGGATTGGCTATGTGGGTGGACAAGGGTGCCAGGATATTGGAGGGGTAACTCAAGGCACTGGATGACCAAGAAAGATTCTACCATATTGATGTGGGGTTAACACAGGAGAGAAAAATGATAAATAAGCATGAGTTTAAATTGTTGCTCGTTCCTCTATACCTCCATTGCTGCCTGAAATCCCCCATTATCTTGCCCTGAAGACCCAATGGGATGCTGGACTTGTGGCTTAAACTCCTCCTTCCTGAGCCCCAACTTAATGGAGGTTCCCAGGCCGTCCCTGTGACTTCTGCAATGATGTCGACTGTGACATCCATAATTGCTGCTGCCAAGGATTCTGGAAGAGTCATCAGGGTAATGAAGCCCTCAGAAGCCATTAGAGAGATGTACCCTTATGTTCTCTCCACTATGGGAATGCAGTTAAAATAGGTTAAACCTCAGCTTTCAGTAGGTGAAGTAGTTCATCTCAGGCCGTCACGTGAGAATTATAAGGAACTGTCAGAACCGGGTAGATCCATATGATTTCATGGTTTCCTCAAATGGTCCTAAAATAAAATCAGAGTCAAACCAGATCACAGCTTCAGAAGGGATACGTCTACCCTCAGTGCTTTCAAGACTCCGAAAGGTTTGCTGGTGCTCAGGAGAGTATGTCTGTGCATATGGTTTCTCTTTATTACTCCCAGCTCTGCCACACGGATTTCCATTTTAAATTATCTGGGGTGCAGAGATCCCGTTATTTCTGCACTATCACTTCTCAGAGATGCGAAATAGCTCTCATCACAGCTCCAAAAATAGACCACCAAAAACAGAACTAAAGAAACCACCAGCATTTGGAAATTAGGGGGAAAAGGATGAAATGACTTGTTTTGTTCTTCAATTAAGAAGGGCATTTAGAATGTTCTCTACGAGATTGGGGTCTCTTAGCTAATCCCTTGGCTTATTTTTTTATCTTGTTCTGCATAGTTTGTAAATGAATACAAAGTTTTCGCTCAGATATTCATTATCTTGTATTTATTCACGTTTCAGCTGATGAAATCCGATTATTCTCAACAACAAATGGCTTGTCATGGGCTTCTTACCAAAGCGATCACTTTGGTTTTATGATTTATAATGTGGCATATGAAAGAGATGATGCACATATCAGGTTTTTAAATAAATTTCTATGTCTTCAACCTCTAGTCTAAGCATAAGTAATTGTTAAAATGTATGGGTGTGAGCATTTATATGTTGTGAGAAGAAAGTATATACACTGGAACCAGTCTCTGGAGCTGGTACTGGGAGTTACTGAATAGTCTTTTCATTTTATTTAAAGTCAACATCCCCCTATGTTGTCTACCTGTCTTGATCTCAGACAATCCTTCCACCTCTTTCTCGAAAGTGCCAGGATTATAGGTGTGTGGCATGGATGCTCAGCTCCTGGCTAGCTCTCATCTCCCTCCCCCTCTCCCAATAGCTCCCGCAGACCCAAGAGAAAATGAAGACCCAGAATAATAATGAGGAAAAAGAAGAGAGACACAGGAAAGCGGGGCCATGTGTTTGCTGTGAGTCTTGATATGTGGGTAGAGGGGATTAAATAAATAAAGGCCTTTGAATAAAATAAAAGGAACACTTTCATTTGTCTCATCTCACTTTATATCCCGAATGAAAAAGTCCACAGTATGTCAAGGGCTGCTTTATTTGCCTGGTGAAACTTGACAGACTATGAATTATTTGGGAACAGTCTAATGTTGAAATAATTGAATAAATATGTCCAGCCTTTGCAGAAGCTCGATATCTGGTTTTTCAAACAAATACCCACAAGTCTGGATTTATATAAGACATAGGGTTTGTAGCAGCAGGGAAAGGTTTGAACCTAGATGTAAAAATTTTCTTTTAAGTTGTATAATGGAAAAAAGGATTAGTCAAAGGAATTTGCATTGTAATAGGACAGAGTCCACAAAGTCAGGAGCAGGAATCCAGTCTGGTCCTTCCTTTCTTAATGTGACCACCTCACCTCCCTCTAACTTCAACTGCATGTCTGACCTAAGACAAAGGCAAGAAAATGATGGAGTGGTGTTGGAGGAAGTTGTCTCTGGAGACTTGTACTTCCTGACAACCAGATGAGCAGCCCATCACTTATCTTACTGATTTAAAACAGTGTGACTTCCTAGCCTCCCTTCTATCTCTTTTTCCATCATTAAATGTGCAATCCATGTGTAAGAGCACCTGCATATTTGAGAGAGAACACTCGTTCTAAGAGGAAGAATATTAGCTGCCCAAAGACAAAGTGAAGGCCAACAGATGCTTAGGGGACCAGGCACATCTCTCAGAGGACAGCAATGGGACGGACACACTCTTGAAACTTTCATCCCCTATTATTTTCAAAGCAGTGATAATATATTGTTAATATTTGTCACTGAAGTTGTTGCCTGCTCAGTTATGGGAATAAAGCAGTGATAGTTCTATTCAAACAGGGAAACTTGTATACCAAGAAAGGAAATCTACACATCACATATTGGAAGCAGAATTGCCATTTAAAATAACTTCAGCAAAACGTAGGAGGCTGAGCGCGGTGGCGCACGCCTATAATTCCAGCAGCTCTGGAGGCTGAGGCAGGAGGATTGAGAGTTCAAAGCCAACCTCAGGAACTTAGTGAGGTTCTTAGCAACTCACCGAGACTTTGTTTCTAAATAAACTATTAAAAAGGGCTGGGGATATGGCTCAGTGGTTAAGCACCCCTGGGTTTAATCCCTGTTACCTAAAAACAAAAAAACAAAAACAAAAAAAAACACAAAACAAAAACAAACAACAACAACAACAACAAAAACCCCAAACCCTAGGAGACTCATTCAAAAGCTTCTCTTCAACCACTGTCCATCAGGTACACAATTCTAAGAAGACATGGAGGAATTTTTACCTATTTAACCTAAAATCAAAAAACAATTACAATTTATACTCTTCATTGTGTTTTACTGATGGGAATTATATCTATATACTTATATATCTGCATTTGAATATTACAATACCTTTCTATTCATGCATCCATCCATTCATTCCTCCATCCATTCATCCATCCATCCTCCCTTCAAAGAATACTTTCTTGAAAACATTAGAATTCTCTGAAGAATATTCAGATGCAAATTAGGGACTTTAATTGTGTCATGCTCTGAAAGCGGCTCAAATATTTTTTGACCTAATTGCTTGTGTGCGTAAGATAACAATAACTAGAGAACTTTGAAGAACTGCTTCCAGTGCTGAGTTTCATTGCTTTCCCTCAAAAGCGACACATTTTTATATTTTTTCTTGGCATTTAACAAATTGTCTTTATTAGAAAAGTTTTGCCAATGTAACAACACTCTGCAGCTAATGATGTCGTACAATTCTCCTAATCATTTTTAAACTGTGTCTAGGATCCTACCCCCAAAATTCTTTAGAAATGACATCTCAGATATATTTTGAAGTCCTCTCCCTCAACCAGGGTCTCGTGGACTTTTCCAGGGGCTTTCCTGAGAGAAAGCATGTGAGGGACCCGCCCCGAGTTCATGGTTGTGCGGCAACCTTGTTGATTTTTGTAGGAAGGTTGGAGCCTGCTGTCTAGTCTCTGTCAAGCATAGAAACCCCCCAAATCAAGCAAATGAACCCCAAATGGTAATGCCACATGGAATTATCCCTGGTAATACTTCAATCTAGTCTGTATTTTAATGAAGAGGTCTTGGTACTCACAGACTTTGATTTTTCCTGTACTAAATGTGTTCATGACAACCCTCAGAAAAATGTGTGGGCAGTGGAACCCTCCAGACCCCCCTTTTCACCACACTGCAAATGTGTTTGCACAGTTGAAGGTCAAACAGCATCCTCAGCCCGCACACCTGAAGCATGATTTCAAGAAAACTGAGCAGGCGAGAGCCACTTCAGCCATGACACCTGTGTCTTACTCTAGGCTGTTTGCCACCACAGTGCCCCTCAGAAGCACTGCTGGACCACTCTCGGTCTGTCTATCACACACACAGTCAATGAGAGTCGGTGTTCATGCATGACTTCTCAGACAACCAGGGAAAGGGGGTTAGTGGAAAGGTTTAGATATGGATTCCAACCCCTGCACACTGG
Organism: Glaucomys volans; assembly: GCA_020662805.1. Classification (NCBI taxonomy): domain Eukaryota; kingdom Metazoa; phylum Chordata; class Mammalia; order Rodentia; family Sciuridae; genus Glaucomys; species Glaucomys volans. The sequence continues at coordinate 72,912 of JAJEJO010005136.1, read as the reverse complement.
AGGTTCCATCAGGGGACTGGAATGGAAGAAGTCCTTGTTTTTCTTCAAGTGTGAATTCCTGAAAGGAGTCATCTGTCCTAGCTCACGTCACCTGCCACCATTTTCTGATATAAATGCCAAAACATTAGAATTGGACACAGCCAGGCTCTGGTTTCGGGTGGTAACAGAGTAGTGGCTTCCTCTTGGCCTCCTCTGGTATGCTCAGAGCCCTTAGAGAAGAGGAACTTGCTTCCAGAAGTGGTCAACATGATACAAGCCCTTTCAAACCGTGCTGTCCAAATCACCAGCAGTGCTAGTTGACTGGTAACTGGGCACCTTTGTTTCCTCCTTGAATCATCTCCTTCCATTTTGGGGTGCCCTCCCAAGAATGTTTCCCAGCTTATAGAGGAGCCTAAATCCATGAGAGCATGGCTTGCCTGGGGACACAGAACCTGAAGTGACTCCAGTGTCTACATGTGCAGTCTCTTCCAACAGCAATTAGGTACTGGGTAGAACAGCATAATCGTTATGCCGCTCAACTACATAATGCCAAGATTCAAATCTAAGACCTTGTCCTTTAAGACTGAGTGATCTTAGACAAATGGTGAATCTTATTAAGTCTCTGTTGCTTCACCTTATTTATTCATGGGGTAGTAGGAAGGATCAAATTAGACAAGGTAACCACTTAGCACAGAACCCAGGAACACAGTAAGTGCTCATTAAAGACAATTAAGTTTTAGTTATTCATGAGACCATTTGGGCAGCTGAAAATGTCACATTGAGGTTCTGTCGAATTAGGAACTATCTAAATATTGTAACAGTTTGTTAATAATTACAATTATAGTCATCCTCAATAGGACATTGGAGACTCTTGATAAATGAGTTCTGTCAATGAGTTTTAATAACAGAAATCTATGAATACATTATCAGTGTAAATATTTGCTTTTTAGAAGTGGTTAGCCTTTAAAGAGTGTTACATCTATATCCTAAGATGTATGTTTATTGTGTATAAGAAGGGCAATCAAGTGTGACAGGGAGAGAAATACACAGGAAATATGATTTCAAGAAGATGGGAACCTCATTTTGTTTTCTTTGCAACATCAAGGTGAGAGGGGATATTATTAATCTCTTTAATTACCCTCTGCCAAAAAATGATTTGTTACCCTCTATCCACATCTTATACTTTGGAACTTTGTGCAAGTGTAATGTTTTGAAAGTAATGTACTAAGCTACAGAAGGCAAAGGTGCACGCTGACTGCTTCTAGTTACCTAACAGAGTCCATCTATCATGGGAAAAGGCAGTGAGGCGGTGGGGAGGGGGTCGTCAGAAGCCAGTGGGGAGAGCCGAGGGTTTCCTGCAAAGGGGCACACCACGTTTCTCAGGGTGATGGACATGTCCTACACCTTCACCATGGTAGCTGGTACACAGTGGTACGCATTAGTCAAAATGCAACAACTAGTATTCTTAAAATGGGTGAATTTTACTGTATATATATATTACACATCAGTAAAGTTGATTTTAAAATTTAAAGAAATATAAATGACCTTTCAATTTCCCTTGCACTGTTCATCTGCAATAGGGAACTTAACATCTTCCCTGCTGATATGTATTTTGGGGTTATGGTTATTGGACAACTCTGAAAACTATCTTGGCTTCTCGTTGTCATTCTGAGAAGACTGACTCCCAAATCCACCAGCGGAATTTAGCACCCAGTGGATTTATTCTTTGCTCAGATGTTTGAGATTCTAGATGTTTTAGATTCAAACATCAAAGCAGAAATTAATTAGGACCCGATTAATTCTTACAAGATACAAACTGACCTCAATTCAAATCCAAGCTAATGATTTAACTTAAAATATAACACGCATCAATTAGTTCATTAACTGGCAACTAGTTACTGTCTGCTTAGACAATTTCTTAAGGTAAAAATGGCACTTAGAATCAGGTCAGGGAGTCTACTGATGGTGCATGCAGAAGACCAATCCTTAATTTCCTATTATGAGATCTTTCAAGTTTTGAAGAACAATTTTGCAATCTTACTTTCTTTTATAGTTAGTGACATCAGATAATCATTCATTCCAATATGTTCTGCTTTGAACAAGCATTCTACAGTTTCTCTACTCCCCAGGATCTAATGAAGTCTCTCCAGGAACTGCAGTTTTCTAGGGCCACTGTTAATTTTTGGTGTTATGTTGTATTACTGGCTTCTTGTATTTAACTTTACACATTCTCTGATCCATGGCAATCCCATGCCTACTTATTATGTGTACACAATGCAGAGCATTTGAGGATTGAAGAGTCTACCTAACTTAACATATTTGCAACAGTGAAGCTGGTTGATTTTCTCTTAATTTCATCAGGAACTCTCACTGGATGAAAAAGATTTAGGTGACCTGCTAAGCTGGGAAATTACTGCCTTTGCTCATAATGTAGCCATTTATAATCTCCTTTTCCATTTTCATTATCATGTTTGTTTTCTTTAACTCAGTAGAAATACAATGTCATGGGACTTTATTGAAATTGATGGCTTCCATTGGAATTCACTAACTTAAAAATTATAATGCAAAAATAATTGGAATTAGAAATAACAAGGATTGGCAAGAAAGTAGAGAAGTAGGAATGCTTACACAAGGCTGGTGGGATGTAAAACAGTATATTCACCTTATAGAACAGGTTGCTAGTTTCCTAGAAAGTGAAATGTTTATTGCATCTCACAGGAATGCTACTCAAAAGAATCCAACCAGCAAAAGGAAATAGTTTGTTCACAGAAAGACTTGTTTGCAAATATCTGTCATAGTATTATTGTTAATATCTAAAAACTATAAACAGTCTAAATACCCATTAACTGTTTAAACAAACACATGTGGTCTATTTATGCAATGGAATTCTATTTGGCACTGAAATGGAACAAACTAATGATGCCTGACAATATGAATGAACCTCAAAGACATTGAGCTATGTTAAGAGTCAGATGCAAAAAGACTAGACAAATGGATAATTCCAGAAATATTTTGGAGCTAGACGAAGAGATTGGATACAGGGAATGACAGAAAAGAGAAGTCATAAATAGCTTCTAAAATCTGGTCAAAGGAAGCAGGTAATGCTGAGCCTATAAAAGGACAAGGAGATTGGGATCCATGGTAGAGATACATTGGGGGCTAGTAGTTGAGATGCTCCACAATGACCTGGATCTAGGTGAGAAGTCATGTGCACAGTGGAACTCAAGGTGGTCTGCTGTGAGAGATGGTTAGACCTTTGAACACAGATGACAGTTAAAACCACGATTTGATTAATTTTTATTGGAAATGTATGGATGGAGAGGAAAAGTGAGCCTGGGGACCTTCAGACAGGGAGCACATGGAGATCATGAGAAGAACCCAACCAATGAGACAGAATAAGTGGACAGGAAGGCAGAACCAGGGACTCTTGGTAAATGAAACAAAGAGAAGACGTTTAAATGGAATAGAAGAAAATGAGTACAACGATAAAAAGAGCAGAGAAATGCTACGTTTATTTTAATTGATTAATGTGTATTTAATTATTTCTTGCTGGTAAATACATTCTGCTAATTAAGGTTTGCATTTTGACTTCTTTTAATTTTACAGAAGCATTTTCTTGGCATCCATAATGATAATGCCATAAAGTTTCATCTTCAGGAAATTAATTAAATAGTGAGACATGCTGAGGATGAGTCCATTTCCAGATAAATAGCCCCTGTTTCAGAAATAAATCATCATATGCAATGATTATTATGGCCTGTATTTGAAAATTCCAAGTGGCTATATTAAAAAATGCTCACCCGTCTACAGCTTCTCACAAACTGTCAGTTCCCTTATTTACATGATATATTCCGGAAAATGTGTCAGTGTGACAATGAAGTAATTCTTGTAGAGAGGGCAGAGAACAGGTGAGAGTCTTAAGTGAATTATGAAGTTTTTTATTGAAAAACTTTTTATCTTGAATGTTCATTAATTTACTTTTTATATTAAACTTTGTATGAAAATGAAAGCCACTGGAATTATCATCTTTCCATGCATGGTTTTTCAATTAGCTGCTGTCTAAACATGCAATCAAATTGTTATTATGGGTCAAAGAGCCAATAAGCAATTGCTCTTGAGGGGATGGAGCATGATCTTTCCTTTTTATTGCAGTCTTTTTCTCTGTGCCTGGCATAGAATGCTTGGGCCCTTCCTGAGCACCCCTGGAATCAAGTTAGGGGCACCATGGCTCAAAGAGGAGCCTCTGACATCCAGTGCATCCTTACCCCCACTGTACAGTTCTTCTGGCTGATTTTCACTAAATGAACCCTATGAAGGTATTTTTGCATCCTTTTCAATTTGAACCATTTGAGCTGCTGGCAATAACTGAACAAGAAATAGCCACTTATACCTTTGACAAAACAAGATTATGATACAAACTCTACTTACTTAATATTGAGCATCTGTGATAATACACATTAAGGAGTCAGAAAGTAGTCCTCACTGAAAATAAGACATCTGATAAATTATATGCAAGAATGAGATATTTTTCTGTACCATCAGTATTTTCCCAGAAACTCACTCCAAAATAAACTTAGTCTGTGAAATAGAAACTTTTGTTTGGCTCATTACATTTTCTTGAACACATTTAAAACTAGCCCTATGGCTCCTCGGAGAAACGTGTGATTCTAGAGCTAGGGTTGGAAATGGAAGATAAGCCTGGAGCACCTCGTAATGTCAGAAAGTAAAGAATGACAAAGAAAACAAAGTAAGGCATGTCAAAAGGATGTGGAATTGAACCTGAAGGACTTGGCCAAAGCTGGAAAATTCTTTACAGCAAAATAAATCATGACAATGCTTTATTATAAATCAAAGAATAAAATATCTGAATCTATACTGATATTAACTTAGGAGGAGCGATGAATCTTCTTTAGAAGAAATCCAAATATGTATACATACATCCCTCCCAGGTGGTATAAGCTTATTCTCCTACCACTGAGAGTGGGCTGGATATAATCACTAGCTTCCAAAGAATAGAATGTGGAAAGTGGAAAGCAAGAATATCATTGTGAAAAAAACTGGCAGCGATCAAGATGAACATGACCGTGGAAGAGTCATGTTCACATTGTGTGCCCCTTCAGATAATGCAGAAGGAAACCACTTTCCTTCTGTAATATTCTTCCCACAAACCCATAACCCAAGTCTAATCATGGGAGAACAGCAAAGTACAACTGAGAGCCATTGGATGAAATATCTGACCAACACTCTTCAAAACTATCTAGGTCATGAAAAACAGCAGCTGAGAATCAGTTAGAGCCCAGAGAGACATTATGACTAAATGTGGGGTGTCCTGGGAGGAATCATGGGACAGAAAGATGATATTCACTTAAGAAAACTGGTAAAAATCCAAATACTGCTTGTAGTCCAACTGATAAGATTATATCAAAGTTCATTTCTTAGATTTAACAAATGTACTACAATTATGCAATATGCTAATAGTCAGGAAAGTAGGGTAAAGGCTATATGGAAACTTTCTATACTATACTTACAACTTTTATGTCAATCTAAAGTCTGGCAAGATGGCGACCACTATTAGAGACTAACTCTAGAGAAGGGGAGTTGCTGTAAGCCATTAGAAGCCAACACTTACAGCAGCGTGTACCAGATTCCCCAAGGTGACAAAGGGGTCTGGGCAGGGCCTGTCTTGACCCACTAAAATCTCTCACATGACTTTACCTCTATCTAGGAACAACTTTTTCAAAATCCTGGATGGCCACAGTGCTTATGCTATAGAAGCTTCCAGAAGGAGAGCGTGATGAACAACAGCTCCTATTTCTACAGTTGATTTGGAAAGTATAACTGTGTCTCAGCATTATCTTCATCCACTTCCCATTTTAAAGTCCCCTCTCATTCAAAGAGTGCTTCCACAGGTCTCAGTGGCTTGTCTACTCAAGAGATTCAGGTCCTTAGGTGAACTGAATCCTTGGTTACCAAATGTTATCAGTCAGTGGTTGCAGCACTTGTTCTTTAGAGTTAAAACCAGGCATAGAAAATGCATTGGGAGTATTTATTATTTTGCTCAACAGATACCATGTCATAAATATAATGGACCAAAGCAATGTTCTGCAGTTCCTTATGTCAAGACACCTTAACACCATATTGTGATGGACAGCAGGATAATTAACATCATGGAAAGGCAGCTCCCATGAGCTGAGGCAATTCCAAGAGAAAGGGTGGTCAAAGATGAGCCACAAGCAACGAAACCAGAGTATTTAGGGGTGGTGCACTGGGGACATGGAAGAGCACCAGTTATACCTACAGCAAATATGAACAAAAAGAAGCTAAACATGAAAATGATATGAGGGGAAATCACCCATAAATTAAAATAAAGCAGATATTTTAGGAAAATGATTGACGATTAATTTGTTATAATACCAAAAAGAGAAAAGCCATTTGCTTGTGGTTCAATGAGCCATGAAAAATTTCATGAAGTTTCATTTATTTACACTTGTAGAACGCGAATTGCATATGACATCATTTTAATGCCACTAACTGGAATGAAACATCAGAGACAGGAACAGAAATTGAATCTTTAAAAATAGTTCCATTTTCTGACTGTAAATATGTTGTGTTTTAGAAATCCTTCTGCAAAGATAAACTCATATTGTCAAACCACATTTTAAAGTGCCTAATACCCAGATCAAAAATCTTTTTAAAAAAATTTTATACCAATTACAACCCTGAGAGAATTCTTTACGATCTGCATTGCTGTTTTGATGAGTACATCTCTGGAAAGAACACCGACTGGGCAGAAAGTCTCAGCTCCCTGGATGTTGGAAGCATTCATAATGTTGAAGAAGAGAATAAAAATGAAATGACAGTTGAGATGTTCATGGCTTGGCCACAGAATTTGGGCTCCGAGCAATTGTAAGACAAAAACCAGGTTTTTTTTACAGTGACTTCCAGTGATTAGCTAGTCTCTATGAGGTGCATTGGAGCAGCTGGGATTTTATGAGTGTAGCTGACACACAAATCTTCATGCAGCAGCTGGGCCAAAGCTGTGGTCTAGGATGTGCTGGTGGGAAAAGACAGCAGATTCAAGCCTAGGCCTTAAGATGCCTCCTCTGCATCTGCCTTTGCCATGAGAGGAAGAGGCCATGGTTATCATCATCCAGGAAGGATGGAAGACAAGGGAAGCACAGCTACCCCAGCTGCTGCTCAGCTGCTCCACCAAAGCCAGTCTAGATCAGCCAAACCCCAGCGGATCTGCAGGATCCATGAAAATAAATGACCCCTTCTGTGTGCTTCTGAATTCCCCTCACCTCTGCACTGGATCTTAAACCCAGGGTCCCCAGGCCTTTTTATTTTTTATTTAAGATAGGTTCTTACTAAGTTCCCCCAGCTTGGCCTCAAACTTGTGATCTTCCTGTTTCAGCCTCCTCAGTAGCTGGGATAGTAGGCATTCACCACCACGCCAGGCGTAGAGGTCATTTTTCATGTAGCAAACACTAACAAAGTCAGCTGGATTTTGCCCAAGCCCATTGACCTCTCCACTCTGACCTTCCGCAAGGGATCTGGATTCCCTTTCTCCTTTGCTTTGGCAACCCCTCTTATGCTTAGGTTGCAACAGCACCACTAGACATAACAGTCATCTCAGGCCTTCTAACATCCATAGTCTTTTGAAACCAGAGACTTGAACCTGAAGCTGGTATAAATTACATCTGTGAGCCTCCATGGGAATCCACTGTAGATTGAGAAATTTAATTATCCAATCTTTAGGATGCTCAAGAATAATAACAGAATGTGTGACAGATACCATTGCCCTGTGTACATGCATGAAAGCACAGATGGTGTGACTCTACTTTGTGTACAACCAGTGAAACAATAGCTGTACTCCATTTGTGTTCAATGAATCAATAAGTAAATAATAAAAAAAGAATAATTTTACCAATTCTTCTCTGTATGAGGACCAGGAATGAATAACATTAAACAGGTGCCTACTATGCATGTGTAGGATATTATGTTAGGGGTTCTAATGCCCCAGATGTCATTTAATCTTTATAATAAATGTTCACATGAGTAGTATTACCCTTGGAAGAGATTCAAAACTCAAAAGAGGCTGTTTCTCAAGTTCACCCATCAGGGACCTAATGGTCTCAGCTCAAACCCAGAACAATGTGGTGCTAAAACTCATCATTTCTCCAATACCCCAATATGTAAGTGTGTGATGTTGTCATAATGATTCCAATATACCAATGTATCTAATGCACTCATAAAAAATGCAAAAATAGCACAGCATATGAGTTCATGCAAATTATTTAGCTCTATTTTCTCTAAACTGATCTATGTAAATACTGCCAGACACTGCAAGATGACATTTAGTTTAAGAGAGGTCAGCATATGTGACACGGTCCCAAAAGATTACATCACCTAGTGATGTCACAGTTTGTGTAAATATGCTCTGATTTTTGCACAGCAACTAGCCTAAGGATGCATTTCTCAGAATATATCCCTATCATTAAGCAACATGCAACTATAATTTTTTTCCAATACTTTGGTCCTAATTGCTTGCTGCCACCAAGCTCAGCCCTTCTCACCACAAACAAAAATGGCAATAAACTATGTGATTAGAAAATAACTTTCCCAATCCATTTCCCAAGTCATTTATTTTGGCTAGAATTATGGAGGACAAGGATCCTTCATGGCATGATAAATATATTCTCTGACCATCTAACACCAGAATTTCTCTTTGGAAAGAGCTGCTTTTGTTTATAAGAAATGTAATATGCTCTCTAGGATGGGAGAAGAGAATCAAGGGGCCTGGATGCAACAGAACTCTAAGCAAGCAAAGAGGAAGGACTAAATTACCCGGAAACATGACGCACTCATTGATGACACCAGGGTGGCACTGAACTCGTGTCAGAAAATGAATTGTGTGCTTTATGTTACAGTTACTCATTTAATCCTCAAACATCCGACATGATCAGTGTAGTTTTACTAACCAAACTTCCCCAGTTCACACACTTGTCATAGATGAAGTCATTTCCCCAAAGGAACCCAACTAGAAATGGTAGGATTCGAATGGATGTGGTACCCTGAGTGTCAAAGGCTGTTACTGTAATACCTGCTGAATGGGGCACTTTGTAAATAAATAAAGAAATGAATAAATAAAGAGAAAGAATAGAAAAGGGCTGGATTGGAGAAAGAAATTGAAAGTCTACAAGAAAAAAAAAATCAAAGTGCTGAGTCACTAAGTCACTAAGAAACACCTTTTGATTGAATAGATTAAAGTATGAAATGTGAAATAAAAATCAGTGGGTAATACAAAATTCGGTATTGTTTCTTCCTCTTTGGTAGACCCAAAAATCTTAGTAAATTCTAAAATACGCATAGTGGCTTCTTTCAAAAAGTAGTAGGTTATTTGTGTGTGTGTGTGTGTGTGTGTGTGTGTGTGAAGAAACAATTGAAAAAAGATACTGAATTTCCTCCCAGCTTACATAGCAAATATAAATAGTTATTCCCTTGATGCTATAAAAATACCTCTAAAATAATATGAAACTAATAAAGTATATGACAATATTTTAAAAATAAGCTGGAGGCATCTTGAATGAAAAGTATCTGAAACAAAATTGGTTTTCAGTATTGTCTTTCATCTCTCTGGTAATAGATCATTAGTTGAGATAATTTTCTCATATGAAATGCAACACAAGCATGTTTTAGGAACATGTTATGATCTATTCTGAGATTGAAGAGGATATTACTTAAAGGGAACAGGAAAAACCTGGAAGTGAAAAGGAGGGAAAAATGATACAAAAATGCAAAGCTCTTAAGAGACCGCATCTGAACATCCTTGGTAACATCACGAAACAAGACCTAGCTCACTCCTCCAGAATCAGTTTGTTATTCCCCAAATGTTTCCCATTCTCAAGGAAGAAATTCTGTTTAGGAATTTCAAAACAGCTCCTGCTTACCCAAGGATCTGCAGTGGCAAGGGCCATCAATTGTTCTTTCCCCCAAAATAAGGAAAGGCAGGAGTCATCTACACTAGAGTCAAACAGGGCTTTCCCCAGGACGCACCTGTGACCAGAGGGAGGAGGAAGTCAATCTTCCCACTGTGGCAATGCTCATGGTGTATTTTAAGAGAGGTCCTTCCATAAATGGCTATGGATGGAAAGTGGAGAACACGTCTGCATGCAGCCAGTCTCTTCCAAATGCAGGATCACCAGGACTGGAAGGATCTGCATCCACCTGCGTCCTGGCTCTTTAGTCTAAGGATGACGTAGGTAAACTGTGCCCAAAGTAAAATTCCTCATTTCTGCATTCGGCAAGCTTCTGGTCTCCAAATTCTGCTGATATTGATACTCACCTAACAAGTTTTATTCTGCTGTTAAGATAGCAAATTAAATGAAATCAGCACAAAGAGTCTGTAGGGTGACTTTTCTAATCCCACCTTCTATATTTTGGTAATGGATCAATAACCTGTGTATGATCCACCATCATTAGAATCCATAGAGAAAATGTGCTCTACATGCAAAAGCCTGCATGTAATTCTATAAATATAAAATCATTTAAAATTTATTATCCCATTTATTCCATCCAGAGTCAACAGGCGTATGTTCCATTTCACATAAAATCCACTTAAAAATAAAACTGACAAGGCCAAAACCCACAAAGACATAGAGCAAAGAAAACTCATACTTGGTTGGATAAGATGCAAAATGATATAGTCAATGTATTAAAAAAGTGTGGCATATGCTAAATGTGTGACCCAGCAAAGCCACACTTACGTACCCATCACACACAAAACAAAGGCATATGTTACACAAGAGCCTTATATGGATGTTTGCCACATCTTTATTCATAATTTTCAACCTGAAATGCATTGGACGGGGGAATGGATGAGTTATGGCACACCTGTGCGATAGGGCGCTTCTCAGCAGTATCTGAGAGTGGATTCTTGATACACACACCTGTCTTAGATAAATCTCGAAAAGCATGATGCTGAGTGGAAGAAGCCTTTCTTGGGATATATGTTGTGTATTTCCACTTATAAGACATTTTGGGAAAAGGGACAATTGCAGGGACAGAGATGAGACTGCTAGGGAGTGAGGAGAAGGGACTGACTGTGAGGAAACCTTACAGGGTAGTGTCCTATGTTCTATTTCTTGACAGTGGTGGTATCACATTTGCATTTGTCCAAATTCATAGAACTGTGTATGTAAGACATGTGCATTTTATTCTGTTGAAATGATACCACAGACTACAATAAACAACAAAAAAAGCAATGCCTTTGTACTTAGTACCCTAAATAATTATCTATTCACATGGTGAAAACACACTTTAGGGCTCAGATTCTTCTTTTGCAGGTCATTCATTCAATGGTAGCTTCACAGAGTTGCCAGGAAGACCA